>LS505141.1:955166-1013025 GCA_900490845.1 Pristionchus japonicus | reverse complement strand
CCATATTGCACCCCCCCCCCCTCTTCTTCCCAACGAGATGACTCTGTGTCATTCCTTCTCCCTTCTTCCATCCATCTACCCCTCATTCTTTCCCTCGTCACTTATATTCGTGAGAGAGAAAGAGTTGGTTCCAATGATTCAATGTGCCTCTCACTCTACAGATTACTCATACCGTCCCGATTTCTTTCCCCTCCTCTCTTCTCTCTTCATTCTATTCACTTCTCCTCCCCTCTCTCCATCACTTCTTTTTCATATTCTCTTCTCTTCGTGAAGAGTGAACAGTTGCAAGGAAGAGGATGACACCTTACCTCAGTTTGCCGACCCTTTCTTTCCTTAACCTTTCCCCTATCCTCCTATCTCTTCTCTCTCACCCCCGTATCAAACTGTGTATGCTGAGAGAACCTTTAATCCCTTCCCGCACTCTGCGTATCTCTATCACTCTGCATTGCTATTCTGTATCTGCCCGTCTTTCCCATCCCTTCCAATCCATCAGTAAGCTGTCCTCCTCCTCCTCCTTCTATTGTCTGATTGTTCCTGCCAGATTGTCTCGTGTTCTCTCCTCTGATGGGTGCAGATTGGAATGGATGATTGCATCAATATCCTCTCTCCCTCTCCTCATCCTCTCCCGCTCTCATTTGCTTCCATCTCATCTTTCTCATTACTCCCTTCCCCTCTGTTCTCTTTTCCCTCTCTCATTAACAGTAATCCCTCACCGTGTTGTAGTAAGGAGGGAGAGATGAGATGGGGGAGTAGTCATGGTTACGAGAAGACATCTCTGTAAATAAATAGAGTCCAATGGATGAGATGGGGAGGGATTGAGAATTGATGATGAGGTGGAAGTGCTGAAATTCGCTCCATGTTTCACAAGATTCTTGTTGGGGAAGTATCTAGATGGAAAAGAGAGTGAGGGAGAGAGGATCAGTGATCGGACGAGTGTGAATATCCGCCTATTGAGTATCCCATTCAAGGGCCGATAGACTCCTCCCGATGATGGAGTGACACTCTGCCAACACTAGTTTATACGGTGAATTGAACAGAGCGAGAGGGGAGGGGGGGGGGAGGGGGATATCAAGGAGGGATCGGGAGGGGAGGAGGAAGGTGCACTCACTCACTATTCAATTCATGAGAGAATCGAGAGTGGGAGATCAACATGAACATTGAAGGGAGTGAGAGAGGGAGAGAGACAACCCGTTTTGACTTGAGAGAGAGGTAGAGAGCGAGGGGATCTTACCTGTAGCCTCCCACATCCATAGATTGGGGCTTCCTTCTCTCTCTTTCTCTCACCACATTCATCACTTTGGCCGCTTTTCTCATTTACTCCGCTTCCTTCCGTCCCGCAGATCCATCTGGATCACCTCCCTTCCTTCTTCCCCTCTCTACCCATCTCTCACCTCCCCCTCCCTCTTCCTTCTCCTCCTCTCCTATCCACTCTATCTTCCTCTATTACCTCATGGAACACAAACACACATCTGAGTTCTCGCCTCTGCATTCTTACAATGAGCAGTTTGTTGTTCGGAGCACATGTTGAAACATCCCTTCCCCTTCCATTGATTTGCGAGTGATTCAGAGAGCGAGACGAAAGTTCTTTTTCCGTATCGATGTATCTATGAAAGTTGATCTCGATTGACTGTCCAATGACTCATAACCTCGACGATTTCATTGACTCGATCCATTCATATCGCCTTCCCCCACCTCCTCCGTCCCTCCCTCGCACTCCATTCTTTGGATATAAGTGGGCGCCCCCACTCATTCATTCACACCTTGTTTCTTGACCTCCTCACTGTTCGCCCTTGCACATTCACTGTTCCCCCTATTGATCGTGTTCGTGCTTATTGAATGTCGATACTGATCCTTTCATAGTAAGATTGATCTTTGATCTTTGATCTCTGCAGTGAATGACGGGCAAGAGCGAGGGCACAGCCCCCTCCGTGCCCACTTCGGGCGCCGCCAACGGGACGGATCATCTACCCGTCGTCAACAAGTTCTCCATTCGATTCAATGACGGAGACGGATTGGTGCTCCATGGAGGAGAGCTGCTCAAGGGAAGCATCCTCGTTGAGGTGAGAGTTTCCAAAATATTTTTGGTTTTGGTTTTCATCTCATTTTGGCGAGAAACGTATGATTCATGACGTACGAAGGTTGATGTGGTCAGTAGTCATCATTCATCAGGAAAATTCGAGTTTGCAATTAGTAATTGATTAGTATCACTGATTAATCTTCTTAATTTGAGTTGAACGAGAAGACGACACTACAAGCAGTGAAGGTGCAGATCAAGGGACGCGCCACCTGGTTGGGAGATGGACAGGCAAAGGCAGAGTATGAGAAGGTACGGTAGTGGAAGAAAGGGTTACGGTAGGTAAACGATGATCGATTATGATTGGCTGATTTATGCGTCTGCTCACAATCAGCGCACGCTTTTTAATGGCTTAAGAAGCTGCACTGCCCGTTCTGTCTCGCTCTCGTTTAGGTCGTTTCTTGCCTCGTAAAGAGGGGCTTATGAGGGGAGGAAAGGGAGAATTGAGACGAGGGAAGATAGACGAGTTGATTAGAAGGGAACATGTACTGAACGGAAGGCGGAGGAAATTGGGAAAGGGGAGAGAGAGGGGAGACTGATGAGTGACGGATCTCGAGCTAAGACGAGTTTGTTGGATTGGATAGATAGTATGCCCCACCCGTTCGAATGAGTCCTCTCCTCGAGTATCCTCAACTGGGGTAATGGAGTGAGTCTTCTCTTGAGTAGGATGAGAAGGAGGGGGAGAAGATTGGTTGTTGTTCGGAGTGTGGAGGAGTAGAGGACCCAATGAGTGGATGGATGCAGGGAAGGGAAT
Source organism: Pristionchus japonicus (assembly GCA_900490845.1). Lineage (NCBI taxonomy): Eukaryota > Metazoa > Nematoda > Chromadorea > Rhabditida > Neodiplogasteridae > Pristionchus > Pristionchus japonicus. The sequence continues at coordinate 1,010,197 of LS505141.1, read as the reverse complement.
GAGAAAGACTGTGCGAATGGGGGCTGCAGAGAGGATTGAAGTGTTGAAAGAACCGATGAGGAAGGACGGGCTCGTTTTTTCAATGATTTTTGTTCCACTCATTGAGTAAACAATCCAAAAAAATTGCATAGCAAGCAAAAAAGTAAATTAACTGTGAGATGGTTCATGAATGTATTTGCAGGTGTACTTCAACCAAGACATGACGTTGCTGGAGCGTCCGCCCGGTCGTCCCGAACCAGGCCACTTCCCATGGAACGCCCACTACCTATACACTCTGCCCTTCGAGTGCCCCATTCCCAAGGTGAGAATGGGTTGCTGAAAAATCTAAAAAAAGTCATTTTTTCTCTACTGAATGAATCATTCAGAAATCATTGTTGGTCTGTGGTGATAAGATGATTCTCTAGGGCTGCCCGACCTCCTACGAGAGTCCATTCGGCAGCATTCGATACTACGTCAAGGCGACATTGATTGAGGAGGATGAGAATGGACAGAGAGGAGTCACGGTGAGAGTTGATCTTTGATCATAATCTTTGATTTGATCTTTGATCTCTGATTTGCAGAAGGAGCACTACGTGAAGAAGGCGTTCATGCTGATCTCTCCATGGGATCGTCTCCCTCCCACCAACGGAGAGCCAGTTACTGTATCCGATGCTGACTTCTACGGAAAGTGCTGCTGCAAGGGAAAGGTATGGGGGAATGAGAATGAGTTGTGTTTCACTGAATAAGTGAAATGATTACGTTGATTCATCGATCCACGCAATTGGAAATGAAGAAACATCCTGATTGCAGCTCGCAGCAGACCTCTCCCTCTCCAAGTCGGTCTTCGTCCCCGGAGAGGACGTGTTCGGAAGCATCAAACTGAACGGAAAGAAGCCCAAGAACATCCTCGATCAGGTACGGTAGTCAGGAATACGGTAGACATTATCGATTGATTTCTGTAATATGGATTCACTTGCAGATCGAGGTCCGCCTGGTCGATCGCGTTCTGCGAGTGGGAACTCCCGAGAAGATGGGCGCCAGCCCGTATAGGTACGGTATCAATAGGTTTGTTTGGAAAAATCGATAATTGATCAATATTCAGAACCCTGGTTGCATCCCGTCTGGATCGATCGGCAGACAAGTCGAAGGGAGCGGACGCGATAGACGGCGTCTACTTCCTCACCATTCCCCCCTGTCCACCCTCGACCAAGGGACAATTCGACAAGGAGACCGGAGAGCTGAGTGAATTGGCGCCCAATGGACTCGCCGCCAAGCAATTCCCTGGTGAGAATTGCATTTGAAAGGTTTTAGATATGTTCGGACAATATTCTTACATCTTTACGCCATACTTCATCATCTATATTCATCTTTTGCATATTTTGCAAGAAAACGTCCAATTATTATGCTAATGTGTAGAAGACACTTGATGGCTGAATTGTGTAATGAACCCTCTAATTGGCAGGCATAATGGAGTCTCCCTCTACGGCGACCCTTCGATTCCGTCGTCAGCCCTATCTCCGCATCCAATACGCAGTCCAAGTGTCCATCGGAGACATCGTCATTCTAGAGGCACCCATCACCATTGCGGAGCTGAGCCATACGGGAGGATCTGGTGAGAGTTTGATCTTTGATCTTTGAGTGAATATCATGCGGTCAGAATTCCCCCTGCAACCGTTCGTGACGGGCTCTCAACCGATAGAGGAGGCATCGGACAGTGGGAAGAGCGCGTTCGGAGGACCATTCGCGTACACTCCACTCTATCCAGTCAGAGTGCAGAAGGAGGAGAGTAGAGTGATGGAGAAGGAGAGGGAGAAAATAGTGCTGGAGGAGAAGGAGAAGAAGCAGAAGGAGGAGAACAGCGATGGACTCGAGGTTGGTGGTGTTTTTTTTCAAAATCTTATTTCACATTTATAAATTGTTCAGACGGGAGTTTCGTCATCAACGACAAATCACACCTCTCCTTCAACGAAGGAGGCACGTGAGGAGGGAGGAGCGGAGGAGAGAGGAGGAGTTCCTTCTCCCTCTCTTTCTCCTGTGAGTGTGCATGCAGAGGATGAGAAGGAGGAGGAGAGGGAGACCACTCCCGCAAGTGCAGTCCATGTAGTGGTCGAGGAGCCTGTCACGGTGAGTGGTATGAGGGGGTAGCAATTGATTGCAAAGGGTATGAATGCAATATGCTTCAGAAGACGGCAGTGCACACGTCTGAGCGAGTGGAGGAGGTGAAGAACGAGGAGGGAGAGGTGGTGGGAACGATTACCACTAAAACGACGACTACGGAGAGTAGCACCACGCAGGTGAGGCTTTTTATGTACTTCCCCTCCGTTTTCTTAAAATAATTTGTAGTTGTATTGGCTCAATTAATGAAACGATTCTTCCAGGTGGTAGAGATGAGTGGCGAGGGAGAGGAGGCAGTTAAGGAAGTGGGAGAGAGACTGGCCGATGGATGGGGAGAGGAGGAGGGAGATGAGGGAGTCGAGAGAGTCGAGCAGAGCAGTAGTGTCGTCCATGGAGAGGATGGAGAGGTCAGTTGTGAGATACGGTAGACTTATTGGTCGTGAATCATACATTTTGGTACCCTACGGCCCGTAGGGTGAACTGAGCTCTAAAAATTTCAACCTAGAGACCCGGGGAAAATGCCAAAATATGCGCATGGACGTTATGAGCAAGAATCACCCTCTTATGGATCACTTATATTAATGTTCAATGGTCGTGTATGGTCGTGAATTGGCCTTGGCATACGGTAGACTGAGAGTATCGATTGCAGGTGATAGCCACGACGACAACCACAAAGATTCTGAAGAGAGTGAAGAGAGAATTGAAGGAAGAAGGAGAGGAAGAAAGCGAAGAGAAGGGAGATGATAGTGAGGAAAAAGTAGAGAAGAAGGAAGAGGTAGAAAACTAGAGAATACTGTAGACCCTCTCCCATCCCGGTTTCCCATCGATTTATCGATTGTTGTATTCGCCCGCTCCTTCCCTTTCTATTAACTGCCTATCCGCTGTGATTTATTGTGCGTATTCTTTCCACTTTCCGCACTTTTGAATACTTTTATAGAGATTGCTTGTGCTCCCTTTCCCATCCCTTCTCGTTCATACCAAATCGATAGATATATATATATTCTCAAAGATTGTCCATCTTATCTACCATATAAGCATCGAAATTCCATTGAATAGAAGGCATAATAGATGGAATAGAATACAGAGGCTAGTATTCATATCGCCCCTAATCCCCCTTCGATTGCTTCTCAGCAGCTATTATTCTATGATCACTCAATCGATCGATCAATCAACTACCGTATACTGCTTGCATGATCATTTTCGTCGAGACTCAGTCATAGCTGATCTTATATTCTGTGTATTCATTATTCTCATTTCGCCTTGTTTGATTCTGTTGATTACTTGCAGCCCTTCCATCGAATGAATGTTTTATGCTGAGATTGAAGTGGATAGTACAACCAGTACAGAGATCGATAATGACGTCATCACAAGGCAATCTTACTGAACAGTGATGGGAGTGTAGAACTTGACACGGGCATTCAGATACATGTTCTTGTAGACCTGACACAATATTATCGATCAGGTTTGATAATCGATTACCGTACCTCATTGGCGATGTTCTTCCACTGTCCTCTGGTGGCTAGGGGAGCGTTGCCCACTCGTACCGTACCCTTCTGGAATCGATTACGTTGGGTAGATCAAGGGGTCAGATGCCTTACGAATCTGTAGGGGGTGCCCGAGTCAGACTCTGCGACGGTTCTCAGTGCAGCGACGGCTCCGAAATCGGGGGCGTACGTTCCAACCAGTTTCGTGTTGACAACGTCTCTGAAGAGGATTACGATACTTGATGTGACATACGGTCTAGATCCAGTGTGATTGACAATTGAAGAGTTCGTCGCAATACATTATGAAGAGTGGTTCTCAACCTGATGACGATGTCTTCGGGAGTGTATCCGGAGAGAGAGTACTGCACACCGTAGGCTTGCACTCGGAGGGTGTTGAGGGCCTTGAGGATCTGGAGAGGGCGGAGGATCAAAGGGCGAAATAGTCAATAGCACATACAGCGTTGTCGAGATCGTTCTGAATCTGACGTTGCGCGTCGGCGAGCGAGGCCTTCTGACCGGGATAGGACACCGAGTTGGCAAGGGGTCCGGTGTGCTGGAGTATGGTAGCTTACGGTATGAACACTAGTGCTACGGTATACGTCAAGATACTGTAGGTGTACAATAGGATCTCACCGCAGCAACAGTGAACCACGTCCATCCAATGGGAGGACTGAAATCGAACGTGAAGGTCGGATTCTGCAGCAGCTGCGCGTCCGAACCTGAAAATCGATGACACTGACCCCCAAGCTACCGTACCCCAACCTGATCCTGCGGGTCCACAGGCGAGGGTTACTGTAGCCAGAAGGGGTAGGAGGTAGATCATGATGGTGGAGAGGGGAGGAGAAGTGAGAAGATGAGTGGGAGTGGACCATTTATAGGGAGATGTCTGAATGGACGAGAGCCGATTTACGATTGAGACCGTGAGATTCCATTGAATGGAACGGCATCTGAATCACTTTTCTATTTGGAATCTGAGAGAGGTCGAGAACGTTTTATTGCACGAGCATAAAACCAAATGGATGTCACGTTCGAGATCGCGAATATTGATTGATTTGACTAGGAATGATCGAGGAATGAGAGAGGGATCTTCCCTCACTTCTCCTCTTTCCTCTCGTGAGGAGTGGTCATTGAATGACTGAGGTCTCCACTCTTCACTACTTCTTATTCCCCTGTCTTGCTGTGATCCTTGCTCTAGTAGTCGATGCAGTCAAGAAGAAGACTTCCTTTCCCCTTCCCGAATCAGTTCTTCTCTTCCTAATCGCCGTCGCCGCAAGGTAGGTTCTACCGTATCCTCATCGATCGATTACCGAACACCTTCAGTTTCTTCATCCATGCCTTCCTCAATCAGCAAGAGCGCGAATGGATCCGCAAGGAGTATCTCTGGTTGGACATGCAACCCGACGCCATTCTGGGGGTACGGTAACCAGTTGTTCCTACCGTAATCCCACCGTTTCCTAGATTCTGCTTCCTCCTCTGTTGTTCGAGTCAGCGTACAAAGTGAATATGTCGTTCTTCCTCTTCCGCATCAAGATGATAATCACTCTCACTGGCTGCATCTACATTCTCACTGCTGCACTGGTCGCAGCAGTCTACGTTCCCATCTTCAACATCATCTCCGGATGGCATCATTTCGTCGTTCGTCTACCGTAATCCAATCGATTGCCTACCGTACACCCTTCCAGTCGTGCATCCTCGCGAGTATTCTCGTCGCGACAGACCCGGTCGCGGTCGTGTCCATTCTCGAATCGATGGGCGCCCCGTTACGGTAGGATTATCGATTGACTTCTACCGTACTCCTTCTTATCGCAGACTGCGAATTCTGATCGAGGGTGAGAGTCTGCTCAACGACGGATTGGCCATCTTCGCATTCAAGTTCTTCCTTCGACTGTTCGAACAGGTACTGTAGGATACTGTAGGCGACCTGTGACCTACCGCATGCAGGAAATGGGTAAGGAGGCGGCCGACGAGGGCATTCTGGGGACGCTGACCTACCTCACTCGATGTGTGATCCTCTCTCCGCTGGTCGGCATTCTGTTAGGACACGTCTCACTCTGGATTATGGGCCACGTTGAGGAGAACAAGCGGAAACAGGTTTGATCTTTGACCTCTGATCTCGCGGATTAATCTTTGATCTCTGTTCAGTGCACCCTCCTCTTGTGCGTGTACGTCTCGTACCAATTGTGTGACAGTGTAGGATCGGGCGCTCTCGGTCTTGTTTGCATGGGACTGGCCATCTCCCATCTCAAGTGATTTTTGATCTTTGATCTTCGATGATCTCTGATCTCTCCAGAGAGCAGCTCACTGCCGAGACGGACCACATGGCGCACGAGTTCTGGTCGACGCTCGGATACATCGCCAACGCTGTCATCTTCGTGTTCGCAGGTTTGATCTTTGATCTCTGGTCTTTGAACTTTGATCTCTCGCTACTTTCAATGTATGCAGGAGTAGCTGTGGCGTCTGAGCTCTTCACTAGCGACACCGCGGCTGACGCAGCGGGAGGGTGAGACTGGTCTTTGATCGATGATCTTTGATCTTTGATCTCCTTCCAGGACGGACACTCTGGAGGAGACGAATCTGCAAGACAACATTCTCGCGTGTTTCTGTGGTTTCTGTCTCGCACCCGTGACGATGATTGCGAGATCGATTGGAGTCTACTTCATCTTCGTGGTATGCGATTGGTTGATCTTTGATCTCCAGTGATCGCAGCTTCTCCGAGCAATATTTACCATTATCTTTGATCTCTTATCTCTGATCTTTGATCTCTGATATCCTCTTCAGTCGGCAGCACAACTGCAGCAGACACATCGCAAGCCACTCGCATCCGACTACGCCCTTCTCTCGTTCGGAGGATTGAGAGGAGCTCTCGGATTGATTCTGGCGATGGAGTTTAGGAATGCCATGAGAGAGGTACCAGATGACGTCATCGTTGATGATGCATGTTAGAGTGAAAAATATCTAGTCGCCGCATCTTCATTTCACACACTCGAGAGTGTGCTAAATGAAGAGACGGCTACCCGTAGTGAGATATGATGATGGTGATGAAGATGACGTCATCGAATATCGATTTATTGATTTCCATTCCAGAACAAAGACGAACCGACTCTGCACGTGTTTGGCAGACAGATGCTAATCGTCACCTGTCTGTCCACCTTCTTCTCACTTGTTGTGCAGGTGAACGAGGTTGCATCATCACCAGGCAATACAACTTTAACCTCTAGACAATCACTCTGTAGGACACTGGAAGTGATTGAAAACCGTATATTGATCTTTGATCACTCCAGGGCTCGCTCTTCGGTCCATTCGCTAGAGCGGAGGAGCAGACGAAACGATCGGTGTATGCAGACGAGTCGAGTAGGACGATGTATGCGTATATGAAGAGGATGACGAGGGAGATTGTTGAGGTGAGAGGAGATGGGATGGGATGGTCATCTCCATAAATTTACTAGATATTGTCCTGATTCGAAGTGTGGATGATGTATGGTTCTCTGCATTTCGAATTGAATATGATGCAAAATTAGAATAGAGTGATCGTTGATCTTCACCCGTAAGAAATTCTTTCTCAGAATCGAATGGACAAGACAGACTACCTCGTGGGCACCAACTGGAGCACCGTGCTCAGTCAGGCAAACATCATGTTCAGAGATCCTTCGGTGAGTGAGGGATACGATATTCAATCGATCAATACGGTACCCAATCGATGCTCTTCAGGTCTACAATCCCTCAATGGAGAAGGCGGTATCGCTAGAACCGGAAGAGGACGAGGTTAGGGTATACGGAAGGAGACGATTATCGATCGATATCGATTGCAGAAACCATACGAGAAGGACCAAGTGCTGGACGTGCGCAGTGGATTCTATCACTGTCTGCTGGCTAGGGTCAGTTATCGATCTACCGTATTCTACCATACCTGAGGCTACGGTATCCAGGTACACGGTGCATGGGAACGAGGAGCGATCTCAGTCCGCACCGCTCACGTGATCATTCGGATAATCGAGCATGGTTTGGATGAGGGAGGACTGGAGTTGGATGACTTCACGGAGCATCTCAATTCAATCGATGCCAGTCCGAAGATTGTGAGTACTGTAATCTACCGTAAGAAATCGATGCCGTACCTTACCGTATGATCTGCAGATTCGAGCAACATTCTTCCTTCGTCGATTCACTCTCTACCTCTTCTCAATTCGCTTCTTCAACTGTTTTCTGCTCCCTTCGTCGAAGAAGATTACTGCTGAATCACCGAAGAAAGTCGTCGAAATTGAAGTGGATCGATCACAGGAGAAGTGGGTTACTGTAAATGGAACGTATTTATTGATTATCATTCAGATGGTTTCTCTTCGTTGCCATCCTCTCCATCTGCCACTCGTACATGATCATTCTCTTGTTCCTGGTGAGGCACTACCGTACTCTCATCTTACCGTATCCAACCGCAGACTGGCGGCACACACGAATACCAACTACGCTTCCTCTTCCTCTCCCTGCTCATGTCATTCTTTGTCGTCAGTGAGAAGCTCCTCTACATCTACCACATCTCCTCCCACATGCCCGCACTCGTGAGCTGATCTTTGATCTTTCATTTTATTTCTTGGGCACGTTGACTTTCTAATCTTTGATCTTTGCAGCCCGAGCAGAAACGAGTGAACGAGCAGGAGTCTGCGTACCACCGAAGAATCGACGGGATCAAGAACCAACGACAGAAAGTGAGAACTTGATCTTTGATCTCTAATTGATCCCTGATCTCTTCAGTTCAAATGCGAACGAATCGTCCTTCTCTGTTTCATTCCCATTCATCTCGGAATGATCGTCTGTGATATTCTGCTGTTGAAGAATAGGGAATGCTCTGTTGAACGAGATAATCCGAAGAAAATGCCATGTGAGATTGATTTTTTTATTTTTTTAAATTCCAAGATTGATTTTTACCTTCAGCCGATTGCTTCATTCCTCTCCTCGTCCTCGTTGTCATCTGTATCTTTCAAACGGCCTATCGACTCTTCCGTGGATTTTTCATTGGTCTCATCACTCTCTCAGAGACAATGAACAACTATGTGGTCAGTTCATCTCTGATCCATACACAATATAGCTACAGTACTCCTCGAAAGATAAGGTATTCTGTTCAGGAGTCTCGTGAACGAGTCCGTCTCTCCGTCCTCCACTATCTACTCCACATGAGCGCCTCTGCAAAGATCTCCCGTGAGCTCTTCCCTGCTCAGGTACGGTAGCTGAACGAATATTGAATATCGATTATTGATTGCATCTGTTCAGGCCTACATCACAGTGCGTCAGGAGCAGAAGCGATTCGTGAAGAGCGTCGACGCGCTTTTGAGGTTTATTTTTGAGAGAAGAGATCAAGGATCAAGTGGCTGATTTGCAGACTGGAACTGAAGAAGGATGTAGGATTCGGAGAGTACATTCCTGCGATTAAGACGAGACAGGCGATCAGAATGATAGCCACGGATTTGATCAAGGAGCTGAATCGGTTGAGGGAGTCAGTACTGATAACCTACTGATTACTGACTTGCTGTTAACAAAAATATAACTCAAATCACGAGGACACAAATCTGGCCTACTGGAGACCTCACTCTTTCAGGGACGGCATTCTCAAGGACGATTCTGTCTGGCCGTATCTCATGCACATGTTACGAGGACGGGCTGAGCGGGTCGTGCGAGTGCCACCATTGTCCGTCAGGTAGGTCACCTAATTATCGATTGCCGTACCCCTACCGTACCCCTCCGCAGGGACTGGCTGTACACGATTCCGTGGATCAAGCAGATCTGCAATACTGAGAACAGGAAGAAGCTGGTGAAGATGCTGGAGAAGAGCATGCAGAAGGACGATGGAAGCGCCAATCTGACTACGTACAATGTACGGTACATTTATCGATCGATTTGGTTACTGTAGACTAATCCGAATCGATTAAGGCACATGAGCTGATCTACACTAACGGCAAGGGCCTCTTCTTCGTGTGGGAGGGAGTGTGCAAGTGAGAATTTTCCTTGCCGATCAATCGATAAATCGATGCTCAGGGTGCGCGAGTGGGTGATCGGCAGGAACATCAACGATCCCAGTCCGACCGGATGGAGACATCACTCGTGAGGATTGATTGCATTGGTTTGATGATGTTCAATTCGCAGTTCTTTGCAATTCTACAAAGACTGAATGAGTTGAAGGAATCGGACAATCTGAGCATTCACAGTATCAAAAACATGCATACCTGTGTTATTCCAGATATGTGCAGCAAGGTCAGATCATTGGTGAACGCAATCTGCTGCTGGTCGGACGCAACCCAGCCGAGAAGTTCCACGTCAAGTGGCCCCGGATACGGTAAGGAGTACTGTGGGATGCCGTACAAATATCGATCGACAGGTACGAGGCGGTGACTCGACTGCGTGGCATCTGGGTACCAGAGGAGCTCATGCAGAAGATGATCACGATGAAGGAGTACGCATCGATCAGGAGTTATCTGGCGGATCGATTGCAGACTCTGTGGATGAAGACGGAGATCAAACATCTCGAGAGGTACGGTAGGGTACGGTAGTCGATCGAGAGCTGACTTTTTCAGACAATTCGATGTGATGGACTACGATTCGTTCCACATCTACTTCCAGACGCACGGACGAGTGATCACGAAGGAAGAAACGATCAAAGTGGATGAGAATCGAGTGGCCATCATTGGGTGAGAACTGTAGGCGTAGGTACGGTATACATCAATCGATACTGCAGTTGCTGGACGAGGATTGTTCGAGTGAGCAAGGAGGCCGCCCTCTTCACTCGCAACTTCCACATTCTTGGACCTGCTGAAGTCGTTGTGAGGCCCGTGGATGAGCATACGGTAGGATGCAAGTACAGTATTTCAATCAATAACCGAATCGCAGACTGGAATGGTGGTGCTGCGACGGTACACTCCATCGACGAAGAAGAGGGAACAGATGGAATCGGAGAAGAGTGTTATCTCGATTAGCATAGCCACTCACGAAGACAAGAAATGACGAAGCCATGACGTCATCCATAACAAAATATATTCAAAAACCTTATCTAAATCTCGGCTTACTGCTTATCACGCCCTGATTATAAATAATTTCAAACGATTCGCATCTGTGAGATTGCACAATTGAGATTTCATTTATCTGCACAAATGGACAAATGGAAGCAAATTTTCTGATTTGTTATCTGATACATTGTTTTCATGCCGCCTATTTTTAGTCAGAATCGCTTAAAAGTTAAAATATTGAATAAAACAAATGGACAATTTAAATATCGAATCTTGAGAATTAGTCCCCAACACGACAAGGGCTACCGTACCCCAAAATATTCGATATCGACTTTCAGACGAGATCCGCAACGTGCTTTTCTCCTCTTTGTTTCGGCTGTTTGTTCTCGTTGTTTCGCAGATATGTTCATCTTCTATGACTGCTTATGGAAGGTGAGGTGTAGTTGACCCACTTTTAAAACATTTTTGGGTCGTTTGTAAACTATTTATTAATCAATTTAGCTCTCGATCGCAGTATTGTCTGTGACCTTCGCTGCCTTTCGTGTAATCGAGTATCTCTCCATTGATGTTATGGACGAAACTGTAACTAACCACTTGGCATACTACAGCCAGGTTAGGGTTGCCTTTTTATTTATATTTTTGTTAGGACGTGTGTGCATACTAGAGTTGGGCAAACCGAGCCGAGACAGTCGAGACACCGACTCTCAGTCTCGACTCGAGACAAAAAGTCGAGACGTCCGACAATTGAGAGAGCCCGGTCGGTCAACCCGATCGCGAGACTCAACGCTCGAGACGCGCTCGAGACTCGAGACAATTCGAGACATTCGAGACAAATCGAGACACTCGTCGGCAGTACGATTTTTGCCGACTCATTTCCGACTCCTTAGAGCTGTGAATACCTTTTAGCACATTTTTGACGAGGCTATTTCAATTTAGAAACATTGTGCGAAAAGAAATAACGTCAGCAAAAATCGAACTTCTGGGCGCGGGAGTCGAACTTGCGATGAGTGTCTCGATTTGTCTCGAATGTCTCGAATTGTCTCGAGTCTCGAGCGCGTCTCGAGCGTTGAGTCTCGCAATCGAGATTCCGACCGGTACTCGAGACAAATCGAGACAAATTGCCGTATTGTCTCGATTTGTCTCGATTACCGAACAAACCCGATTTCACCAACCCTAGTGCATACTGCTGTTTGAACATCAATCGTCTTTACCCGATATTATTCTCTAATAATATTCTAATGATATTATCCTGCCTGTTTCAGTACATCCATATCTTGTCGGCTCTTCTCTTCGTTATCTCCATTCTCACACGCAACACACCCATCACTATCCTCACCATCGCCACTATCGTATGTTATTTATTAAACTATTTCCTTCGAGTCTTCCTCAGATTTGCCAGAGTGTCTTCACCTATAACCACTATTTCTCTCGCGAGTGCATCTCGCATGATATCTCCTTCACTGGGTGAGACACTTCTTCTCCATTGGCATCATCTGTCCTCTTCCAGCAACGCTCCCTGCTCGAGTGAGCAAGTGCAAAAGTATTGTGAGTTATCTTATTATCACTAGTATTGATAATCTAAATACACACTTTATTTCAGTCTCAACCTTCCACAGAGAGCTTTTCTGCATCTACATGGTAGCAGTGACGTCAGTTATATGCATTCTCTGTATCAGTCTCTACGTTAACCATCTTGAGAGAGTCATCGAGAAGGTGAGTAAATTTCATTCAGTTCTCTATTTTCGCTAATTATTGCATAATTTGACAATGGGGCCTATCATGGTATTGCGAATTAATTGTTTGTTCATTTTAGACTCCTGTTCGAATCTCGGAAATGTGTGACCCGAGTGATGGATCTAGCGACCAGCCGAAGACTTCCGTAGTCAGCATGCGTGAGTTGATTACTACTTCACTAGAATACTTCGTTAATTCATCTAGTTTCCTCCCTCCACTTGCGAGCTAGGACATGGAAACAATTTTCCTAACAGCTAAATTGCAGCTAGTGTGTGGAGTGGCAAGAATCAACGTGAATACATCGTCGTTCGTTCGCAGCGTCACGATTCCGGTACCTTTTCCGTGTAAAAAGAAGAATGACGTCCCTGACTTCACCCCCCCCCCCCCTCTACCCTATGTACAGTACTCCCGGCCCATCGTTTTTGTGTAAATATATAAGAATGCATCCCTGTAATGTTTCTGAAGTCGTATCTTGATAATGAACCGTTTATACAGTATGTTTGCGACTTTGCAACCCTTTGCGACTTTGCAATCCGAGGGGAGGGGACTACAGCTTCTCATTGTTTCGTTGAGGAAGAGGGGAGCTACAGGGGCTCCCGGGAATCTTGACCTCCTCCTTCGTCTTCCTATACGTGAGCAGCTGGCACGTCAGGTCACTGTAACAGTCGATTTAGTAGATACCGTAGCTTCCCTTTGAGACCCAATCTACAATAACTCACGCGTCAATCCTCAATACGGCGGCTGCGTTGTTGTCGGCGTAGGCGGGTGCGGAGAAGATGGTGAGGGTGTTGGTACCGAACATCTCGTATCCCTCGTCCACACACTGGTGTGCACGCACGATCAACTGAAAAATTACGGTAGGGATACGGTACAAACGGTTACGGTAGAGATACGGAAACTCACATCGACGCCGAGGTGCTGGCAGAAGGCCGATACAGCTCGTGCACCAAAGATCTGAATCGGAAGAGTGTACAGTAGGAGTGAGAGTGATACGGTACATACACTGCTTACTCCTCGATGGCTAGGATAGTACCACTCCGTCTTGGGAGAGGGATCCGACCAGAGCAGATCCACCATTAGTCCGACGTCCGCGACATCTGCTGGGCGAACGACCCGATCGAACTGAGGTAAAACAGTTGACTACTGTAGGGTTACGGTAGGATCAATAGGTCACCTGCTTGAATGTGACGAGTGAATCGGAGATTCCTCCGTGGGCGCAGAAGATTCGCTTGCCTACTAGAGCAGCCAGCGGTAGGCAGTTGAATACGTGCTGGAGGTGAGTCCACGCTTGTAGACCTGAGAGGGTACGGTAGCATACTGACCTGTAAGACTACCGTATACCTTGATCGACGCCGTACTTGGCCAGACACTCATCGAAGAAGCCGTATCGGCGATTCACCAGTCGCGTCTCGTGATTGCCTCGCAGAAGGTAGATTTGATCGGGATACCGCAGCTGCAAAATAATCAATCTGACCCGTTGAACGATGAACTACCGTATACCTTGAGCGAGATGAGCAGAATGATGGTGGGAATGCTGTGCTGGCCGCGGTCCACGTAGTCACCGAGGAACATCAGTCTGCGATTGGGTGAGATTACGGTAGATACAAAAGCTACAGTATACCGGTGTCGGGGTGGAGCGCCGATCTTGTTGAGCATGAACTTGAGGTCCTCCAGTTGCCCGTGAATGTCGCCGAACACATAGAAGGGCGGATTGAGTCTGGTAGACAGAATATCGATAATTTGAAGATACGGTAGAATACGGTACTTGAGTAGGACGTGCTCCGATAGGAAGAGCTCCCTCGACCGCAGACAAATCTCCACCAGATCGTCGTATTTGACTGACGTATTGTTGCCGTGCAGAATCGACGCGATTATTGTGTCCACTTTCACCTTGATCTGCAATCCACTCGATCGATCGATTCCCTCCGTCTACCGTATACCACTCCGTGGATACGCGTGTCGTCCCGGGGTACGGTAGGCGCCATCACCTTCGATTTCGACGGTTTGTTCTCCTGAAAGGAAGAAGGATTACTGTAGATGGGGTTACGGTACTGACATTGTGGCTCTTCTTCTTAGCCGAGTGATCATTATGTTGGTGCTGCTTCGAACTCTTTTGTCTCTTATCCAAGGGCTGAAATAGAAGATGAGAAGGGAAAGGGGAAAGAGGACAGAGCACCATGGGCAGCCGACCGAGTAGGGAAAAGTGAGACGAGAGGAATGAGAGAGTGAAGAGGGAAACGAGGCCATTTATATTCGTTCATTTATGTAAATGACTCAATATGAGGAACTGTAAAATATTGGGTCAATTCGATTTTTTTCCGCGTTCCACAATTATCTGGTTCTGTTTGTCAGGAGCGTGCGTTGAAAGAGAGAAAGTGTGCCCCCTTGTTGACTGTCTCTCCCCCTTTCTTCCTTTCTTTCTCTTCCTTCTCTTTTCCCTCTCTACCACGAAGAAGGGGCAACTCCCTTCACTCACTGTGTATTACTCATCCTTCGCGTTACCCTCTCACACCTTGATTTCTTCATTTTCGTTCGATTGATCCATGTCTGCCCCTCCACCTTACTACAATCAGCAACCGCAAGTAAGTTGAGAGGACAAACTCTTTTCTAATCTAAATTTATTCGAAACTCAAAATCATTTATGTTGTTTTTGAAGTAGACATTGCAAATGAAGAGATTGCTCTCATCATTTCTTATACTCTCTCGCTTCTCTGACCGGTAGTGTGTGAAATGAAGAGAGTTGTTCTTCACTTATGCGGTGTTAGTTTTCTGGAAAAAAGTCAGGAAAAAGGAAAAAGGGTGTTAGTTTTGTTGTGGAAAAATCTCGGAAAAATCTACATTTTTGAATTCCCGCCATTATCAATTTTCGGCAATAACTACCTTTTTCATTAATCAGTTATCACAAAAATGAAATATCTGTTTTTTCTGACCGGCGATCTGCATCGCTACAAATTTTCATCTCGGTTGATTCAAGGGAAAGGAGATTTCACCGAAAATTGAAAATAGCGGGAATTCAAAAATGGAGCTTTTTCCGAGATTTTTCCAAGAACAAAACTAATACCATTTTTCCTTTTTCCTGACTTTTTTCCAGAAGACTAACACCACATAACCATCCAAAATTCTAAATACCCACTCTTCAGGGTCAATACTACCCTCAATCGGGCCAAGCGTATCCTCAGGGTCAATATCCTCCCCAGAATGGAGGATATCCCGGGCAGTATCCCAATCAACCGCAAGTCGTGTGAGTTCCCATCAAATTTGGACAATTCTTCGCAATTCTGAAGTAGAGAGAGTAGAGAAAGAGAACGAATGAAAACCAAGAATGATGAAGAATTTCCTAATTTCCTCCCGTCCTTTGTTGAGAGATGAGTTGAATATCATGAGTCATCGCTTGGATTTTAGTCGAGGATACTCTTACGAAAAACAATCTTGAGTGACAAAAATTGAGAAGATATGTTTCAGTTACGTCGAACGACAGCCCGAACCTCAACAGGACAATTTCTGTCTGCACTCACTGCTGATGCTCTGTTGTGGATGCTTCCTAGGAGAGGTTCGATCTTTGATCTTCTAATCAGCCAAGTCTTGCTCTCTTCTGTGTCGAAAGGGCAAGTGACGGAGAAGAGCATGCAAACAACTTCGCCTTCAAATTCTGATCTTTGATCTTTCTCAGATGCTGTGCGATTCTCCGTGCCTCTGTCTGATGATTCCATGCCCCATTCGACTACCATCGTTCGGAAGGAGATGATGCTTTTTTTAACGAAAAAAACTGTGCAGAGTTGTGCCATCTCGTCTAGTCGAAGTCTGCACAAAATGTAGCCCTTCTTCCCCTCGGGCATTGTTTGACTAGCAACCCTCAAGCTACTCAAGAAGCTCACTTCTCCCATATTCCGTTTCACTTTGTAGTATTCTGTGCCACGGGTCAAGAAACCATAGATTACTTCACTTGATTTCACCTTGCTTCACTTCTAGAGCTTGAATCTCCCTCATCTCATGTACATTTCGATAAAATTTTCACAATTTTCAACAGATTTATCCGATAACGATAACAGTGTCATGATCGGAGGCTACCCGTTTGTTCTACCCGTAGAATCAAACGATGGACTAAAATTTTCCTAAGCCTATCAAGGCATCGAACCGAAACGATAACTCGAAAAATGCGATGAAACTCAAGACCCCGTAAACCTCTGTGTGTAGTACTGCTGTCTATCATCATGAGACTTGGCTCTCGGTTGGTGGAGGGACACAGACATGGGATGAACATTGGTGAAAACAGACTGACTTCGTCCCTGCGAGTCTCTCCTATCGAAGATACCGTCACTTGACCCTCTTCTGGTTGAAGGATGAGATGGATAGTCGATGTCATCGTTGAGGGTTCGTGCCCTTGTTCTCTGTGCTGGTCCTCCTCCCGTCCATCCGACTGGCACCGATAGTTGTCTGTCTGCGGTGAACTTGTGGATTGCCGAGGACAGCATTCCTCCTGATGAATGTGATTCAGTCGAGGGATCTCGCTGACAGGAGTAACGACGTTGTGATGAGAGACGGACGGAGTGAGAGACGGCTGTGCGAGGAGCGGAGAAGGATTGAGTCATGGAAGCAGCGAGTGGGATGGAAGGAGGGGAGGACCGTGGAGGAGGAGAGGGAGGACGGGGAGGGGAGGGAGAACGGGCGGATGACTCCTCTTCGATCATCTCCAGAGTTTGTTCAGCGAATGCTATTCGATCGGGTGTGCTTCGGAGACGACTCTCGCTCTAGAAATTACTATTTTTGATACTTGAACCCAGCACGAGAAGCGAAAATTCTGAGTTCAAAATACGGGTCGTTGTCTCTTCATTTTGCTCTCTCGCCTTTGTGCGAAATGAAGAGACGGCGACCAGTATTTCTAGAAAAAGTCTTACATGCCGAACACTGTGGATTCGAGTGATGAAATCGTAGGTTGGTGTGAGTCGCTGACGATAGGCGAAGAGAGTCCGCTTCCTGAATTCAATTCTAAACTTCTCGTGATGGTTCTTTTTGAAACACCCCTTATCTATGAAGAAAACAAAGGGTTTTATAGAGACTTTTATTTTTTCAAAGCGTTCTTGAAATTTTAGTAAAAGCGAACCTGAAGTAGTCCATAACGTTGAAGAAGACGTAAAAGACGACGAAACAGTAGAAAAGTTGGCAGAGCAGATAGATGAATGTGAAAGTGATGTAGAGAGACTCGCGATAGTGGGAAACATTCTGACCTGAAAAGAAGTTCGTCAACGGTCTCATTTCACTTGTTTGAAAGGTTTTTATCTTTTGAGAAAAATTTCACAAGACGTTTCTCTCAAATGAGCCAGGAATGAACCAATTCTGCGATGAACCAGCAATGCGCAAAACGCTCAAATTTAGAAAAAATCGAATGTTCAATCAGAACGTGCGCCCACGTTTTGCACTTCATTACCCCTCACCCTCAATTGTGCTCATCCTCATGGTGATTCCTTTGATCAGGAATGGTCGATCGAAGAGAAGGAGAAGGAAGGCGATTATGAGGATGATGATGGTGATGGCTACTTCTGCCGCCTTGCAGAGAAGGATGGGCCAGATGAAGATGTATCTGCAATTAGGAAATTTTTGAGAAATTTCGAATAATTAGGGATCGTCTGAGCATCAAAATCGTTTTCTGCGGGGAAACGGGTAGAAAAGTAGCGGGACTCATATTCGAAACCACTGCTGAACCCCTTAAACTCTGAGATGGAGGTGATCAGAAAGAGGAGAAGAGCTGCTCGTTACGTGAGATTGATGCGGTCGTCAACTCTCGCTCCCTCCCTCTCCAACCCATCCATGCCCCGGCCTAGGGCTCATATTCGTTGAAATGACAAGAATCTTGTGGAATTTCGTATATGAGCAGAGATTTTAATCTAATCCATAGACATATACTGATGAATGAAGACGGATTTTCATTCTAAATAATCAATGAAATTTCGTCTCACCTCCTGACTTGTATTCCATAGACAGCCGATCCGAGGACGGAGATAAACATAAGACTGAGCAGAATGGAGAATGCATCGAATTTACCAACCGTCTGAAGTTATTGGAATCAGAATATTCCATTTTTCAACCATTGTTTCTAGAAAAGTTTCCAGCCCTTCATCTTCCACAATTCTGAGTTTCTTTTTTACCCTATCTTTGATTTCCGTCAACTTACCCCCTCTACCCTGGCTGCCAAGCAACATCCATCTCACCAACCGATTCGAACCCTACGGACCTCCGTTTCAAGAATACACTCACCATTTTTTTCTTTGAACCAGCAATCTCGCGAATTGGAATCAAGAATAAATAAAAAAAATTGTGAATGAACTACTTTTATTGAAGAATTGGTTTTAGATTACAACAGGACTTAGTTGGTTCCCGTGGAATCCCCATAACCCAGTGGTTCAATCATTGCTCAACGAAAGCTGTTGATAAGAAAATTTACAATCCTTTTTGAATGACAGAATCCACATTATGAGCGATAAGAATCTTTTGAAATTGAATAGATTATAGCAAAGAAACAAACCAGATTGAATATTCCCGACAGAAGAAGAATGAGTATGAAATCGATAATGACGAAGATCCACGCTGTTTTCTGAATGGATGAGTCAATCGATGAATCAGTTACGAAATAGAAGATGAACTCACAACGACGTGCAATCGAAAGGATCGGAAGTTCTCTCCGAAGAAGAATTCCTCATTGTCGTTCATTTGAGTCCATCGATGAGAGAGGAAGGGCGAATGACGGATTGGTGAGAGGAAGAGAAGAAGAGAGGGAGGGAAGGAGACAGAAGGAGGAGAGAGAGAGGGAGAGGAAGGTGTAAAACACGAGTAGACTACTCTGATAAGAGAGACTAGGGTAGGTCAGAGTGAGAAGAATGAAGGGAAGAGAGAGGGAGTCAAGTAATGTGAGATGAGGGAGGAATGCAGCTTCTCACTCGTTGAGGGTTGATCCGAGGATGGAAGGAGGATAAGAGTGTAACATTGACAGGACAGCTGAGTATACTCCAATTGTGAGAAGAAGGAAGACAGGTGGGAGATGAATTATGAGTGCAATTAGTCACTTTCGGATACGTTGAGTGGAATTGACGATGTGATTCGACTTGAACACTGTTATCTCACGGAATAATCTGACGTTGTTGTTCAATCCAGTGTCAACTAAGATTTTCAATCCATCGTTTTCTACTAGCAATCATCACTATGAAAGAGTTCGAACACAGCAAAGAGATCAATCTATTTTGTGAGTTCTGTAGTGCCCAACAATGCAATTCAATCTACAAGCTTTATTTCTCATTTTCCATTCTGATATCTGCATAGATTCTTCGTTGATCTTTGATCTCTAGAATCCGAGTGGATTCGATCCGAAGTCTTCATCATTGAATGGATGCTCCTCTGGGGGCTCCATCGTTCTGTCCTTCTGCACTGATTTCTTCATTGAACTTGGCCCTTTCGAGCTCTTGTTTCTCTTCAAACTCTTGCTGCTTCCCTGCAGTAGACTAGTCTTTCACTGATACCGTAGTTCAATCCTACCTTCGAGGATCCATCCTTCTTCATTTGCCAGTCCCATGGATCAGAGAACCTGCACAATCGATTGATGGTAGGTCAAATGCATTCCTTACTTGTATCCTCCCTCGATCATTCCTTCAGTGAGTAGTTTGTACAGTACCAAGTAGTCCGGTCGTGTCCAGTAGTCTAGGAGACTGTAACATATTGATTGATATTGATTGGATTCCTTTGACCCACCGTAGATGCGCAGCAAAGTCTCTGAACTGATTGGGACACTTGCTGAAGAGCGTCTGATCATCGACTGTTCGCTTCGCAGTCGCTAGATCCTTCTTGTCCCTGCAAGAGTACGGTGGATTACGGTAGGATACGGTATCCTTACTGTAGATTGCACCATGGTAGTTTTCCTCTCAGTTCGACCAGCACATATAGCATCGACCAGAGATCATCCACCCGTCCCTGATCCTTCTTCTCGTTTGCATCCGCTGAGCAGTAGCGAGTAGTGCCTCTGAGATACGGTAGGGTTGCGGTAGAGGTAGAGTTACGGTAGTACCGGAAGAGGGCGTGCTTGCGTGGCTTCCTCAACACCTGCGTTCCTTCCTCCTCCTGCAATACCGTATCTTACTACCGTATCTTACGGTATCGATGACTGACAATCACGAAGGATCTGCTTAATCCGAAGTCGAGTACGTAGATGAAATTGGGATCCGTGCCGCCGTCCCGATTGCCCAGAGCCAGATTTGCCGGCTTGATATCGCGATGGACGAATCCCGACTGGAAGAGGATACGGTAGGTGGATTGCGGTCGGTTTCAATATCTCACATCGTGAATTTGCTTCAGTCCGTGCAGGACATGGATACCCAATCGAAGCTGCGTAGATATCGACAGTTGCTTGCCGCAGGATCTGCAGTGAGTACGGTAGGTACGGTAGAGGAGGGTTACGGTACTTGAGTAGGTCACAGAGCGAATCTCCGAGCAGACTCATGACCATGTACTGGTACTTCTCCTTCTTCCCAGCGTGAATCAACTCTGGCACGTGCTTCTTTCCCTTCAGTTTCGTCAGAATCTGAATAGAGCAGGTCCAGGTCGATTACGGCAGGTTACGGTACATCAACTTCCAGTTTGAGTACACTCCCTCCCTCGACGAAGTTGGATTCGGCTTTGAGGGCGGCTTTCCTCTGGTCTTTCACGTTCTCGACCTGGAGTACGGTGGGAATACGGTAGATGAGGTAGGTTATCGATTACCATGTAGACTGCTCCACAGCCTCCCTCTCCCAACTTCTTCATTACTTTCCATTCATTGCCAACGACGAGCCCATTTGTGAGAGCGACTGGACCTTCCTCTGAAGGGAGATCGATACTCGAGGGAGAGACGAGTGACCTACCAAATTTGTTGGCCATTAGTCGTGTCGATAGGAGAGGGAGAGAGGGCAACCGTCTGTCGTGGAGGGAAGGTTGCGGAGTGAGAAGAGAGAAGAAAGTTGGGACGTATAACGAGGATCGATTTGCATTAACATTCCTGATTAAATTTTTCCAATTTTATTTTTTCCGATTTGCATTTGATCCTATGAATCTATCAACGCTCACAAAATAAAATACAGAATGTATTTTTTTAATGGGACCCATGGACCCACGAACCATTTTATGAGTACGGTAGAATTTGAAATTTAATCGCTCGCGCGCTTGTGTATTTGACGACATTTCTGAACGACGACGAATCCCGGCTCTGCTTAGGAATTTTCCGGCTCTCTATTCTTTTCGCAAAATTTTCGCAATGTGATTTCCCCTAATCTTTTTTCGTCATTTGCGTTAATTTTAACACGATTTCTAGATGCCTGAGCCGAAGAAGAAGGATAAGAAAGCGAAGGAAGAGAAGGCTCTCAAGAAGCTCTCTGTCACCGAGAAATATGCCAAAGTCATGGAGTCTCGCAAGCGGAAGTTAGAAGGACTTGAAGAAGAGGTATGGAGTTTCTGCGGTTATTCAGAATGTAGCCATCTTCTATTTGAGGTGGTCGAAGAGCCTGTTGCTGTAGTTGAGGATAAGGCAGTGGAAGACCCCGCCGTTGACGAGACTGAGAAGAAGAAAAAGAAGAAGTATGTTCGGTTCCCATTAATTATTCAGCTTTGTTCTGTTTATACGATAATATTTTCTCTCTAGGAAGAGAGGGCGTCTCGAGGACATCGCTGAGCCCCGAGTGGAGACGGTCTACTTCGATGAGGCTCCTTCCAAGTCTTTCGCAGACTTCGAATTGGACGAGCGTATTCTCAAGGTTTCTATTTTTGTTTGATCTTTTTTTAAAATATCTAATTTGAAGGGAATCGGCGAGTTGGGATGGTCTCGTCCTACTGAGGTTCAGCTCTCGATGATCGATCTGGTGCTGGAGGGAAGGTAATTTGCATTGCATTGATTGTACAAACGAACTGATCCTTATTATTATCAGGAACGTGATGGCTCGTGCCCGTACTGGCAGTGGAAAGACGGCTGCTTATGTCCTTCCTGTGCTCCATCGAGTTGTCCAGGTAAGGAAATGCATTTTTATTTGTAAAGAGGGGGCGTTTTCCTATTTTGATTTACTAATACTGTTAATTAGGTCGTCTCATCCGGACAACCTTCATCAGCTGGTCCACTCGCTGTATTCGTCGCTCCTTCTAAGGAGCTGGCCACTCAGGTATGTTGTTAATTATTATAATTATAAATTCTCGTGTAAATACAGATCTTCGACCTGATCACAACACTGCTCCGTCCTCTGCCCTTCCTCTCCGTCCTCAATCTCTCCTCGTTGTCAGAGGAAGAGAAGGACGTGTGGAACAATGACAGCCCGCAGTTGGTCAGTTTGTTTGGTTGTTTTACTTGTTATTTTTTTACTTTTCTTGACGATGGAATGAAAACTTTATTAAACTCTTTCGTTAATATTAATAGTTCGCTAATTGTAGGTTGTTTGCACTCCTGGCAAGCTATCGACGATGCTCCAACTCCGTCCCACTTTCCTCTCCACTGTGAGACATATCGTCCTTGATGAGGCCGATCTTCTCCTCTCGTTTGGTTACGAACAGGAGATGAAGTGAGTTTGAGCTTTTTCTCCTTCGAAAACTGTGCGGTACTCACCAGTGAATGATTTTTTTTGCATATTTGGTGTGCTTGACTACGCCCCAATTATTTAGATTCATCCGTCGTAATCTGCCCGATCTCTACCAGTGCATCCTCACTTCGGCCACTCTCACTGACGATATGACGACGTTGAAGAAGTTGTTCATGACTGGAAAGGCTGTTACTATCAAGCTCAAGGTTAGCTACCCATTTTTCGCAAAATTTTGTCTTTAAAAAAAGGAAAAAGCAAGGGATCGGACAATTTTAACTTTGATTAATGAGCTCGTATCTGATTTCAGGAAGGTGATCTGCCCGATTCCTCTCAACTCACTCAATACCAAGTATCGTGTGATAACGACGAGCAGCGATTCGCCATCCTCCTCTCCCTCTTCAAGCTCAAACTTGTCATCGGAAAGACGATCATCTTCGTCAACACTGTTGATAGATGCTATCGGTGAGTGAATATGCGATTTATTATTCTGTTATATTCAGCAATCTGTGGCAAAATGGAGAATATAATGCGTTGTACTCAGATTGGCTCTGTTCTTGCAAGCCTTCCGTCTCAAGTCGTGTATTCTCAATGCAGCCATGCCCTCCAACAGCAGATGTCACGTCATCGCACAGTTCAACAAAGTAAATTAATCTTCTACTTGTCTTTTGTTTGCATTTTCTAATATAATGAGTCTCACTTGAGAATACGAAAAGTGAAATGTAGAAAGGCTTCCTTTATTCCTCATAGGTTTCTTTTTTTTATGTTTCATTCGTGAATACAATATTGATTTGTTTTAGGGCGACTATCCGATCGTAATCGCATCCGATGCATCGAATGTGCACGTGGATGGATGGGATGGAGAAGAGGATCAGAAGGAGAAGAAGAAGGACAAGAAGAAGAAGATGGATAAGGAAAGTGGAGTTGCCAGAGGAATCGACTTCCATCAGGTATCAACCACAACTTTAATTCTAATGCCACTACCGATCATTCTCAGGTCTCCAACGTCATCAACTTTGACTTCCCTAAGAATCTCGAGTCATACATCCACAGAGTGGGGAGGTGAGATAGTTGTGATGAACATTGGCTGAAACTTGATTTTGTTTAGAACTGCTCGTGGATTCAACAAGGGAACCGCGCTGTCCTTCTCCATTCCCACTGAGCAGTCTCTGTTGGATGGAGTGAGGGAGGAGATGAACAAGCAGAGTATGCATTTTATTATTTAATTATTTTCAATTGATTTATTTATTTATTTGCAGTGGGAATGGACGTGCTGACCCCGTACGAGATGAGGATAAAGGAGCTGGACTCGTTCCTGCTGAGAGCGAGAGTGAGTGGGGGAGGGAGTGGGAAAGGGATATTGAAAGTGAGTGAGTGATTGGTTGTTAAGGAAGCGATGGCGGCGACCACTCGATCAGTGGTGAAGGAGGCGAGACTGGCGGAGATCAGACAGGAGGCACTCAGATCGGCTAAATTGAATGTGAGTAATGCTTGTTGATTTGAGTCTGCTTGAGTTTGTTGGCTGATGCTAGTTGGATTCATGTTTCTCAATTTATGAGAATAGAGGAAGGAAATCGATTCTTCAGGGCTACTTCGCTCGCAATCCTCGCGAGAGAGATCTGCTGGAGAAGGACAAAAAGCTGCAGCAGTTGAATCTCAAGTCGCCCGCCATCGCTGACGTCCCTGATTATATTGGTCAGTTGAGGGGTTGAGATTCTTATTTTACGAGTTTTCAATTGGAAGAAGTATCCGAAACATTGTCTTGGTAAAGGATCATTTGTAGAAAACAGTTTTCAATTTGGAAAATTGCAGTCCCGAAGGCGCTGCGTGGCATCGACTACACTTCGGATCTGAAGAAGAAGAAGAAGCGAGGAATGAAGCATCGTCACAAGAGTGTCAACCAGAAGAAGTTTGAGAACAAGAAGGCCAATCCACTCCATTCATTCTCCATCTAAGCTCCCCTGTTCTCTACTCATTGTTAAACCCCCTTCACTCATACACAGTAGATTTTGCGTTTGATATTTCTCTCAAATTGTTAGAATTCACCATTTACACTTCGTTGATCCATGTTGTTGAGTTGTTGTTATGAAAATGAATCGGTTATGATATACTCTGACTTGCATGGACAGTGGTTATTCTTGCCACACAAATACCTTGAATGGGAGTCGCTGACTATCCTATCTCTAATCTCTCACAATCAGATGGCAAGGGTGCAAGGGAAGCGATACGAGAATGTGGCCCATTTGGGAGAAGGGCAGGTTGGTTGCTCATTTCATTTTAGGGTGCCTCTTATCGATCGCCATGGGATCCATGTTTCTTATAAGCTTGCACCATAACGGAATCATAAGAACGTATGAGATTCTCCAATAACTTCAGTTCGCCAACGTCTACAAAGCGAAGGACCTTGAGACGGGCGAATTCGTCGCTATCAAGAAGGTATTCGATAAGTGAAACCTATTCAGATTGACAGAACCATTCAGATTAAACTGGGATCTCGTCACGAAGCGAAGGATGGAGTCAATCGAACTGCATTGAGGGAAATGAAGTTGTTGTTGGAGATACACCATGAGAATATTATCGGAGTGAGTGATGCAATGATTGGAAGTGTTGATGAAGGATCTATTTGCAGTTACGAGACGTATTCGGACACAAGACTAACATTCAATTAGTCATGGACTTCATGGAAACTGACCTAGAGGTGAGTGGATAAGGCTCTGTTTATCTTTGGGTGATTCGATTAATTTCAGCACGTAATCAAAGAAAAGGACATCATTCTCCTCTCGCAACACGTCAAGAATATCACACTCCAGACGTTGCTAGGACTGGAGGTAACTATCCTTATCTGATTACTTTTATGTCTTGTGCTTGAATAGACGCGTGCAACGGTGGTTGGACTTGACAGCGGGTTTATCCAGTAGTAACGGGGAAGAGAATATATATAGACGACGTCGCGCAGCGACGGGAGAAGACTAGAATGACAATAAAGCCGAAAACAAGCGGAGTATCGGCTTACAGCCACGCAGGGAAGTTGACGAATATACTTACAGTAATCAGGTACAATTGGGTGAACATTGGGGCAGATATGTGATTACTGTATTACGAAATGGGTTTTAATTATATTAATAATTAACTATTATTAATTAGATGCTTGTACACAGCAATTACAAATTTTAGTTTGAGCTTTTCAGTATCTGCACGTCAATTGGATTCTCCATCGAGATCTCAAACCCAACAATTTGTTGATGAATGCAGCAGGCACCATCAAAGTGAGGCTAAATTTTACTGCAAATCTTATTTTTTTTCGAAATTATTGAGCGAGGAGTTAATTTGCCCCCTTCAGATCACTGATTTCGGTCTCGCTCGCTTCTTCGGTTCGCCCAATCGAGTATACACTCATCAGGTGCGTATACGATTGTTGTCTGGTGTCCTATTTATTGATATATTGATCGATCCTCTCGCAGGTGGTCACTCGATGGTATCGCGCGCCCGAATTGTTGTACGGTGCGCGAGCGTACGGAGTGGGCGTGGACATGTGGGCAATCGGATGCATCATCGCCGAATTGTTGTTGAGGGTACGGTAGTTGATCATCAACTGGTTTTTATGGAATTGAGGGTACGGTAGTGGATCAAAAATTGACTTATTTATTTTATGTGGTGTTGGGTGCAGGTTCCTCTCTTCCCTGGCCAGTCGGATCTCGACCAACTATCGGCCATCTACAAAGTACTCGGAACGCCAACGGAGGCCGATTGGCCGCTGATGAAGAAACTGCCCGACTTTGTCGTCATCAAGTGAGGGTAGCGAGTCGATTATCGATTTGTCATGATTGACTTGAGGGATCTGCCAGCGATCGATATGCGCCACATCTTCTCAGCTGCTGGCGAGGAGCTAGTGGATCTGATACAGGTGAGTGGTATTCACTTTTGAGTGAGAAAAAATATGAAGGGAGGAATCGATCGATTTCACAGGGCTGCTTCATGTTCGATCCGCTCAAGAGATGGAGTGCGACCGATGCGCTCAAGAGTCCCTACTTCTCGTGAGTTATTTTCCCATTGAATTCTTCCTCCTTTGGCACTGTTCGATAAAACTCCTTGATAAGCCCGAAATGAAGGGATGTGGTTGCAGGACAGCCCCGTACGCTTGTCCGAACGAGCAACTGCCCCTCCCGAGTAAGTGCCAGCCGGCATCGAAGAAGAGAAGAGTGGGAATGGGAGGAGAGAGTCCTCCCGCTGCCAGAAGAAGACTAGATTTCGGAGCATCTTGAAGAGGAAGAAGATGGAAGGATTAGAGTAGTCAATTGATTCCCCCTTCCCACTCATTTCCATTTATTTGTACCTTAGATTGAACAATTGTACCCTTTGCACCATATTTGATTGTTTTGCCACCATTTTTTTCATGTTCCATTTATTTATTGTCTTACCAGTTCGTTTGATTACCTCTCTGAAAAGTGGAGTTAGAATTTCGTCTTATTTTTTGCATTAAATTTCGATTAAGTAGATTATCGATTGACAAGTTTCAAGTAAACGTAAATTATTGCTAAATAAAATACGAGGTGTCTTGATAACTGATGAGTTTTGAAAGTGAAGAAGGAAGGGTGGATGGATGTCTCTTCTCTTCTTTTTATTCTCAGCTTCCCCTCTCTTCACTTCTATCTGCATCTCTCTCACTTCACTTCACTCTCTCATTCACAACAGGGGCATCCAGCGAGTTTTCCAGTCCAGTTTACACTCTTCTTCCCACTCAAAATCTCTTCCATTTCTCTCCTTGATTACGTCATCCCTATTCAATCGATGATGCATTTTGACGTAGTCTCGAGACCAGATCAACAATTGGTGTCTGACTCCGCCCACTTTTCATTGGAATGCCTCTGTTCCTTTCACTTCCCACATTCCTAGCGTGATTCTATTGATCGATTGGCGTGGCTCTTCTTGTCTCCTTCTATCATCTGTTGACTCGCATTCAGGGTAATCATGAGCTACGCGACCCCATCGTACCATATGAAATCGCCCCTCTCAAGATCGGGCAGTGATCTGAGAATGATGAGAAGGTGAGATCTGATCTTTGACCTTCCGTAACTTCTGCACTTTGTCGCCAAGGGTTCTTGGAGTTCCAAGGGATGCATTATCTGTGTTTTTCATAAGATTGTATCAAAAAGTGCAGATGTGTCGATCTATGAATCTATCCTCCGCCTCACAGATCGAACTCGTTCTCTGGTCTCTCCACGAGTGGATCTTCGTCCAATCTGGGTGGATTCACTCGTCCCTCGTATGGATACGGAGGAGGATACATGGCCAAGAGTCTGTCCAGAAGTGGTGAGAAAGAGTTATTGAAGCTCCAGATCGTATTCATTTAGTATTTGTACGTTTCACTTTTCTAGAGTTTTGATAACTATCTATCTGATCTCACATTCAAGGCAGGGAGATTAGACGTAAACGATCTAGTAACGGAGAAACGAACAACATCTAAAGAAATCTCATATTGTGAAATGCGTTGTTTCCGAGATACGCCAGTGGAAATGGCTTCTGTTCCCTCGGATCAAAACATCCGTTGTAATTTGAGAGTGGATCACATTGTTGGATCACATCAAGACGATAGCTTCTCTCTTTTATTCCCTCGTTGATCTCTGATGTGTAGATCTTTTCGAAAATATCCAAGTGGGTAAAGAAATTACCTCATATAATGTCAGGTTCGACCCTATTCGGTCGCACTCTCAACCACTCCGCCCTCACTACAACTGCTCCTCTTCACTCAGTTGGAGTGCAGAGATCCACTCCCCATTACTCGGACAAATTCCCCTATGTCAGGTAGACCTCTAAAGCAGTTTTTTTCTGAAATCTCCTTTCAATACCTGTGATTCTGAACAAAGTTTGTGAACGTCATTAGACGGATAGTTCTGAAGGCAGGGAGGGAGGTCTTAAGTGGGGGAAGAGTGTAAGGAGTCATAAATCTTGCTCGCAGATACTCGTATGGCAACACCGACACGGGACTGGCTGTCAGCTCCCAGATCAACTCGGTTAGTTGATTCTTTTCGGTCTGAATAAATACATTGAAGATTTGCTTTTTCTATTGATTTTCTGATAAGCAGTGTGAGAGAAGATGAACGGAGAGTTGAAAGGAAAAAGAGATAACGTTCTTCAGAGATCGGGTAGATCACCGGGAGTGAGTGACATTGGAACTCAGCGATGGTTGGAGGGAAGACTCAACACCTACAACACTGGATTGTTCAGCAGGTGAATTAATTTCCTCCATTTCGTACTTCAGCCTATCAATTTTCAGTAGAACTCATGTAGGAAAATTAGTTTCACGATTTTCAAACAATAACGCGCTGACAATGATGTTGAAATAAATTCATCGTTCAGACCTTCTCGAACGATGAGCGTCGAGAGACCAGTGACGCCCGCGAGGAACTATGTGAGGTGAGGAGTTTTAATTATGGAAGGATCAATTATGGGTTCCGGGAACTGAGTAGAACTGTAGAATACTCTTTTTTGTCCTTCGTAAAGACAATCTTCGAATTGTAGATACATGCCAGTGGACGATGCCGTTGACATGTACAAGAAGAGATGCATGACTGTCGGAACACTCTCAAAGGTGGGGGAAATCGCATTTCGAAAAATGTGAAGTAAAATCCTAGTAAAGTAAAGAGCTGTGCTGAGCTAACGTTCATTCCTTTTTGCAAAAAGTAGCTGTCAGAACAATGACGCATGGAGAAATGGGAAACTTCCTTTCTCCGAAGAGCTGTTCTTTCATTGTCAGGTAGCCAAGGTTCAACTCTCAGAAGAGTTCTTTTGGAACAGTTGTTTTGGAACAGCATCATGTACATGAATTTGATAATGAAAATCTGAGTTAATGCTCTCTCGTTCAGTACTGGCTGAGCCCCGCAACTTGGGCATCCAGAAGAGAGAAGGAACTCAATCTGTCCTCGGCCACATCAAGAGGTAAGCAAAGTTCAAAGATCACTTTGAAAAATTGAAAAAGACGTAGAGCTAAATCACAGCGAAAGGGATATTGTTTGTGTTAGTCAAGGTTCTGAAAAAGTGAATTTGGATCGGGAACTGATTGCACTTCTGTAAGCAGGCAACTTCTCGTACACTTCCCGATACGATTCGCGTCCCTTCGCCTCTCGTCTTCTCTCGTGATTCCCGTCGGATTCTTCCTTCTGATGACACTTCTGAATCCCTTCTAGAGTTCGAAATACAGGTCACCGTTTCTTCATTTCGCACATTCTCTAGTCTCTAAATAGTGTATGAAATGAAGAGATGGAGACTGGTATTTCGAACTCTGCTTCTCCATTCATTCTCTTCTCCTTCCCTCTCAGTTTCTTCTGTTCTTTCCACTCCGAGTGATCTTTTCGTTTTCGGCCCGATTTCGCAGCTTTTGCGTGCTTTCCCTTCCACTTTATTTTGTGTGACTTTGGAGCCGAGAGTGATAAATGGATTGTTGCCTGAGTAGTGAGAACAAATGAACGGTGAATCGAACAATCAGTGAATCAATCGATCAGTTATCATTTTGAAATGCGAACGGTTACTATGTTTCTATCCTATCGTATTCGATGCTACCTTGTAGAGGGAAAACAGTCAACAGCATCTTCTACAATTCTTTGAACGTCTAGGGCTACGTAACTCGCTTCCGTCTGGAATGAGAATTGATCAAGAGTAGTATTCACGATTCAACTGACTCTTCATCTCCACTCGTCGAGGTCGAAGTCCTCTAATGGAGAGATTCGTATCGCACACGAATACTTCAACGAAGAGTTGCTCGTCAGTGAGAAGGTATGCGGATGATTTGAGCTTGTTCGAATCACTGAAGAGGAGATTGAAAGAACTGAAGATCCACTGAAATCGGGATAGATACCTCACGTAAAGAAAGGGATTGTCATGGATCTTGAGACGAACGAGATTCCGCTTGCACCATCTGAAGATATGAAATTTTTATGGCAGGATTTTTTCAATTTATGCAATCTTTTATCTTTGCTAGTAAGAAGGGTCTACCAAACAATCCATATTTTCTTTCAATAATAAATTTCTTGCCGATCATCTTCGCTCCCACTCCGCGTTAGCATAAGGCTTACGTAATGAGCAGACCTTTTTCCATGATAGCAATAGAATCCATTGAAGTAGAGGTTCGAGCTGGAAAACAGGGTAGAATTTTGGGAATCGAATGGAGCGGATGACAAACTGTTCTTTGATGACCCTGTCATGATTGAATAAGAACAGATTGTTTCCGAAAGGATTCGATGGGAGAGGCTCTCCATCCGAAGCCATTCGCGTACCGAGATAGAAACCTGGAATATTTAAGAGGACCGATAATTGAATTCACGATTTCGCACCTTCAAGTTTACCCGCAGATCTACTCTTCGTCTCTCCTCCATCATCTTTCAATCCAACGAAAAGATATTGACTATTTCGCCTTTTAATATCATCCACATGCTCGTTCGTCAGAGCTCTAAAATGAGTGTCTCTATCAATAAAAGGCAAACGATCATACTTATTGAATCGAGCCTCTCTTCGGCTTTCCCAGTCAATCATCTCAAGGGCACGGAGGTACTCTGAAAGGAGACGATGAATGACTGGTTCCTACAATATTACGACGACCTTTCGTGACAATGAACTCCGACTCCATTCTTCGACCGCTCTTACTGATCTCCGTTATACGAATCCTGTGTGCCTCTTTTTCGAAAGCCTCGAACTCGTATTCGAAAATGCTGAAATCTCATTTTAAATGGCTGGAATGTGGGATGAAATCTAACTCATCGTGATCAGCAACTTTCTTTGAAATTCTTCCCTCATGTTTATAACCATCCGTGTCTATTCCGACTTCTTCAACTCTGTAGAAACATCCGGCTGCAGAAAAATTTTTTTGAATATAACATTGCATTATGAGCCATAATCCCCGAAAGTTAGCTAGGTTATAAGTACCTCTCAGACGAAATTCAACGGCAATGAAATTCTTGTCATCCTTCGCAAAATAAGTTCGGATGTCGAAATAGCCACCACACGGGAAAGTAACCATTCAGAAGAGATGAGAGAAGAAAGATAGTGAACGGAGCAAGATAGGAGGAGAAAGAGGAGAAGAGAGGGTAATGATTCATCTCTCTGTCAATGGTTTGTAATGGTCCATTGCGAGCAGCTAATGTCATCTGGTACAACCTGTGAACTTGGCATTTGTGGGAACTTTGGTTGAAGATGGTCAGAATTGAAAGTTCAGCTAATTCACGAGTTGAAAACGATTGAAATATTTTCCTTTATACGTAGCATAAGAGGATAGTAAAATGTTTGTACATGAAGATTGATATGTGAGATGGAGATTCAATTACAGATGGAGCAATTTCTGCTTCGATAGGGAAAGTTGGAATAGCCGAGACGATCTGAGCAGAAATCATTTGAGTGTACTTCATTCAGTGAGATTGACTAGAGTGAACGAGTCTGGAGCAAGTCGAATAACAATGTCGTCTCTCATTTTTCATTCAAAGCGAAATGTCAAGTCGATTAGTCAAGACAGAAAAATGCACCTAGACAGAGACATAGACAGAGGCATAACTGCTTAGCACAATTCGTAGACAGAATTGTGTTGAGAGTGGCTAACCCTGGTGTCGAACAAAGTGAGGCATATTCCCTCCAATCGAGAGATTCTTATCGCAAACGAATACTTCAACGAAGAGTTTATCTCCCGAGCAGAGATAACCACACGAATACAACTGATTACTGTCTCTGCAATAACATGTGTAGTGGTAAGCGGAGCCCAGAGAGATGCATCACCTACCTATCGATTTGAAGGAAGGGATTGTTGAAGATATTCAGCGGAACGAGATTCTCCCTACACCATCTGCAATTATCGATTGATAAGAATTTTCCCATTCCGTTCGAACCGGTCATTACGACTGTCGTTATCCGCCAGAACGAGACTGACATAGTGAGCGCTGCCCGGGCCAAAGTAGCAGTAGAAGCCATTGAAGTAGAGATTTGAACTGAAGAAACAATGGTTCATTGTTTCTAGTGCTGGATTTCGAAAATATTCAAATTATCTACTCACCTCCTTCCGATGACTTTACTGGGATCGAAGAAGATGAGATTTTCTCCAAATGGATTCGTCCTGAGAGGATTTCCATCATCCCCGAGGCGAGTACCGAGATAGAATCCTGACGAATGAATTATCAGTTCGAGTTGAGGTGAGTTCTCGCCTTTGATGTGTCCTTCAGAGCGACTGTTGATCTCTCCTCCAGCATCTTTCCAATCAATAGGTAGATTCCCTCCTCTCCCCTCAATAATCCTTTTCAACTCAATGCTTGTGAACGCTCTGTAAGAGTGCTTTGTGGCGATTATTGATGATTGATTGATTGGTTGAGCTCTCTCTAATCTGCATTTTTACATCTCCTTCCGTTTGGCAAGAACATATTATTTGGTCATTGCAAAAATCGAATGGATAAAAAGACTCGCTTGTTGAATTCAGCAACTTGTTGGCTGTTCATGTCCACGTAACAAAGTGCATTCAGATATTCTGAGAGAGGAAAGATAAGAGATTATTCGACATGATTCGCACCTTTAGTAACCATAAACTCGTAACTATTGATAACCTTCTGAGTCTGAAGATTCTCCTCATTCACTTCGATCCGATATGCATCCTTATCGTCGGGTTGAAACTTGTAAGTGAAGGTACTGTAACGTGTTAGTCAGGTTTACTGAAACTTCAATCGAATCGTAAACTAACTGATCATAATCAGCAGGTCTCAAGAATGGATTCACGTATTTCTCTACACCATTTGGCTCAATTATCGCTCTCTCGACACGGTACCCAAATCCTCCTGATAAGCAGAGGTATTATCAGCAATACTCTATTGAATCTATACCTCTAAGATCAAACTCGATAAGAATGGAGTGACCGTCATACGAGGTCATGAGATTGAAAGGCACTTGTTGGGAAGAAGATGCCATTCTGAAAGAAGGAAGAGGGAAAAACGAGAGGGAAGCGGATGTTTCTTTGAGCACACACTGGCCAGAGATGATGAGAGGGAGGAAGAAAGAGAGGGAGGGAAAGAGAGAATGATTAATGAGCGAGGTGTCAAAAAGAGCCGTAGCAGACAGTTTTTTACAGAGCCATTGTCTTGGAGTGTTTATTTGAGATTGACAGCCGTAGTGAAAAGATTACAATGAAATCATAAGATATTATTCTTACACTAAAACATGAGATTACGATAGAGCAATGATATCAGATGATTAGAAGATTTCTAAATCTAAAATTCCTTTCTTTACACATTATCGCTGTTCTTCAGGATCCGTCTTCTGGATAACGATTGATCATCAAAGTAGGAAAAGTAATCGGTGGTCAATCGTCCTCATCAATATTATCTTCTTCTTTTTGATTAAAATAAATAATTAACAACAAATGAACTCCTCAAATTATTTGCAAATTTGTTGAGAAGCATTTTCAAAAAGAAAATACAGTCGTGACCAGTCATCTGCTCCGCTTGACAAGCTACCGTAGTTAACAGCTCCCAAAATTTTCAAATCGTTTTGTCATCGTCCCGTTTTAGTTTGTTTGTGAAGGTCTTTCCGTATTTTTTAATCGCTTTTATGTTTGCCCTATTGTTCTCTCGTGTAATAGAGCAACTTCCTAAACCTGTTCTATACAGATGGCTGCAGTCGACGCTTTCCAAAACGGAGTTCTCCAGTGCGAGGTTTGTCATCATACTTTCTTTTCTTGTCGGCATAGCTAAGTTTCACTGTATTTTTATATTTATCGCTCATATTTCAGGTTGAACCCAATGCGTTCGACTTCTCCAACTGCACTCGCAACTGCGCCCTCGCCCGCATGGGCACTGCGCCTCCCAGACTCAACTCGACCGGAACCACCATCGTTGCCGTCACTTACAAGGCCCGTCTCTCCGATTAGTTTAAATAGCAAGCCAAATCTCTACAGGACGGAGTGGTGATGGGTGCGGACTCGCGTGCCACCGCTGGTAACATCATAGCTGACAAGCACTGCGAGAAGGTTTGTCATCATCGTCAAAGTTGTTTTCATATCTGATTTGTCAGGTTCACTACATCACTGATTCGATATACGCATGCGGAGCTGGAACCGCAGCTGATCTGGATCAGGTAAACACTCTACATTTTTTTCATAACTCTCCTCCCTTTTTTTAGTGTGAGTGAATTCCAATCAGAATATTGGGGAAATTATGAATTCTTCAGGTGACCAAGATGCTTTCGTCCTCTCTGAGACTCCTGGAGCTCAACACTGGCCGCAAAGCCCGCGTGATCACTGCTCTGCGCATTGCGAAGCAGCACCTCTTCAACTACATGGGATACGTCGGAGCATACCTTCTCATCGGTATGCTTATCTTTCGAATCAATCTAGCAACAACCATTCTAAATATATTGAAACCTACTTCTTCTATGGTCATTGGAATCACTTTTTTAAATTGTTACTTGCGGATCTATGAAAAAGTGGTAACTTTCCATTTCTCCCTTCCAGGTGGCGTCGATCCGACCGGTCCGTATCTGTACGATGTGTCTGCCAATGGAGTGACGATGGCTCGTCCCTTCGCTGCTCAGGGATCGGGAAGTTACGCTGCCATCACTGTGCTCGAGAGAGACTTCAAGATCGGAATGACTGTCAGTTATTTGATTCCATTGCCTTCTCTTGAACATTTTCTGACAATGATTGAAGGGGAGCGCATATCATTTGGTGTTCGTCTAATGTGTGATCTGCAGGAAGAGGAGGCAAGCAAGCTAGTGCAGGAGGCACTCCACGCTGGAATGCACGGAGACAACGCATCCGGAAACTCCCTCAATCTGGTATGTCGATACTGTATCTAGTTAGATATTGATTAAATATGATCAGGTGGTTATCACACCCGAGAAGACCATCTTCCGTGGCCCGATCGTCCCTGACTTCTGCAACAAGCCCGAGCCCATCGAGAGCGATTACAAGTACGGTACCTTTCGTCTAGTATTGATTGAGTTCAGTTAGATAATGATTATTCCCTCCTGCAGGTTCAAGACTGGCAGCACTACGGTACTGAAGAAGAAGGAGATCAAGTACGATATCGTCGAGAGTATGGACATGCATTGATCTGCCTATCGATCGATTGGGAAGGCAGAGAAACTATTTATTGATTGCTGCACTCGTCTAAATGTATTACATACCTTGTTTGTAACCCATTCGTGTCTCGAACATCCCGAGTTTTCTTTTACGATAAAGTTGATGCACTATCAGTGGTCTGATGTTCAAGAAACACATTGGTTTTATAACCATTAATTGTACCTGAAAGTTCCTTCCTTGTGACAGCCAATTTTGCTCTATATCTTGATAGGGGTCTCAGTGAAGTCAACTTTGAATCATTCAAATTCTCGTTGAGATGGCATCATACTTCGATGAGCATCCTCAAGAGGCAGACCCACTCGGGATGGCCAGACTTCTACTCACATCCGGATTTGCCATGGAGTTTGGATTGACTCTCGTTAGTTTATTGTTGTTATGGCAGATAGGATACTGCATAGTGCATCCGATAATCAATCGATATCGCAGGAGCAACTGTTCCCCGACGGTCGTCCCACCTTGCAGAAGGAGCTGGATGCCCTACCGAGGGTTACGGTAGCAGAGTGCGGCAAGGAGCACGGTGAGTCAACGTTCTTTGACAACCCCTCGAATGTTCTCTTTCAGACAAGTGCCCCATCTGTCTGGTAGTGTTCAGCGAGGAAGCTGATGCCACTCTGATTGAGATGCCCTGCAGCCATCTCTTCCACGAGAAGTGCCTCCTAGCATGGCTCAAGCAGGTACGGTAGGGGTTGCGGTAGAGGAGAGTATACTGTAGATGATAAACCTAATCAATGATATACAGACGAACTCGTGTCCCTCGTGCAGAAAGAAGATGCCCGACCCAGTGGAGGAAGAGTGGAAGAGAC
This sequence comes from Pristionchus japonicus, assembly GCA_900490845.1. NCBI lineage: Eukaryota > Metazoa > Nematoda > Chromadorea > Rhabditida > Neodiplogasteridae > Pristionchus > Pristionchus japonicus. Next base: position 973,423 of record LS505141.1, on the reverse strand, counting down.
AAGAGGTAAGGAGATTACGGTATCTGCTACAGTAATCGCAAAGTGAACAAGTAGAAGAAGATACATTATGACGTAAGCAATTGCAGAAACGACGATTGGAGAGGGAAAGAGATCTGGAGGAATTGCACGATTCCATGTATGGATAAAGGAGAGTAGGCACAATGGATTGTAAGGTGTGATTGGGACAACTACTAACTGTGATATACAACATTGTAAGTATTGCATAGATCGATAAAGTATCTATTTATATCAAGTTTAAGGTTTCTTCTTCTTGACACTCTTCTCCGTTTGCTCCTCCTTGAGAGACTTTACTTTCTCCAGAGTATCATCCTCATCCGAACGAGTCTGAAATAGGTACTGTAGTTGAGGGGAGACGAGATTACGGTACCTGATACTGGCCCTTATTGATTTTCTCCTTCTTATCCTTCTCCATTGCTTCCTTCTTTCTCTGGATCTCCGACTTGGTCGGCTCTTTCACCTGAAATCGATCGATAACTGTTATACCGTAGTCCTTCTCTCTACCTCTGGATAGGGCTTGTTCTTGTTCGACAGATCATCTGCCTTGGGAGGAGTCTCTTCCTTCTTATCGTCACTCTTCTTCTCATCCTCAAATTGGTTATGCTACAGGAGGATACTGTATCTACCGTACCTTTGGAGTGCCCTTCGGAGCGTCGTCCTTCTTGTCATCACTTTTTGCAGGGGTAGCCTGAGCTTCTTCTTTCTTCTCCTCCTTCTTATCTTCCTTTGATTTCTCCTTGGCTTCATTAGGTGGAGGGGCTGGCTCCTCAATAGATCAAAGATCAATACCGTACTCCGCTTATCGACTCACTTTGCTATCTACTGCAAGGACTGCGGTCTTGGTGTTCGACTTGGGCTGGTCTCCATTTGCAGCTGCATTGGCTGCAGCAGGCGAGGCTGTGGTCGCAGGAGGCTGAGAGAAGACGTTGGGTAGGGATGATGCAATGGAAAGATACCTTCTTCTTAGCACACGAGATTGATATGAAGATGATTGAAAGTACGAGTTGGGTGAGAACAGTGAAGGCTATCAGTAGAGAAGTGGTCATTGTGGGAGAGGCGACCACTCTCCACCGGAGAAATAGTAAAGAGTGGAAAGAGAAGAGGGAGGGGGGGGGGAGAAGGAGAGGGGAAGATCATAGTGAGCAATATTACAATATTTTAATTATTTCTATTATGATTAGTCAAATTAGAGATGTAGTCAAAGTTTCGTTCCAGTATGATTTCAGAAGATGTCGAAGCTATTTTCGTCCCGAATTCGCATGGTTTAAACGTAGAAACATCTGCCGTGCCTGCTGAAAGTAAAATCATAGATAATTGGTCAGAACCTGATGTGAGAACTGAGCGGAATGTTCCGTTGTGTTACAAATTTGAAACCACACTAGAGATGTGAGCACTAGTTCTCAGTATGAAGCAGATACGAGTGAATTAAGCCGCAAGGAAAAGGCAAGTGTAACCATACATCTGCTAGGAAGCAAGGAGCTTCATTGAAATCTGAGTTATTTATTCCTTGAAGTTGCACCCATCTGAACCTGATGCTTGATCATCGTGACCAAATTGTCGCAACTCGCAGTTTCCTTCATGTTTTTCTTCAGATTATACGTGTATTGAAGGTAGTAGTTTCGAGACAGCTGAAAATGAGGGGAGTGGAATAAGTAGAGGGTTCTCATTTCACTTCTGCATTGCCTTCGCCCCCATGGCTGCTGTCTCAACTCAAACAGCTATCTGTATTGCCATCTCACTTCCTTCAGCCATCATCTACATTCTGGTACTCATCCAGTTGATACGGTAAGGAGATTGATTGAATCGATTTATCGACTTGTATGTACAGTAAGAACATTGCTGGACGAAGGAAGAAGATCCGATCTGCCTTCTACACTCTACAAATCGCTCAGGTTTGGGATACTCGTGAATTGATCTTTGATCTCTACGTCTCGATACAGGGAGTATTCGATCTGCTCACCCAACTAGTCTACTTTGTATCAGTCTTCCGATGGGTGCCTCCACTCAACCAGTTCTGGTGGTCACTACGGTAGGTCTACGGTAGAAGCACGGCAACCAATCGATAATTACAGTGACTACTACATTCCCGAGATGACGTATGTGCACATCTACCTGTTCCTCTATCTTCGAGTGGTCGGAGTGGTCTGTCTCTCACTGCAGAGATTCATAGCCATCTGTTTTGCCCATTCAAGGTTCAACAAGGTAAGTAAAGACATACATGAATCTTCAGAACGTTATCGAGGAACAGTTTTCCAGATACTTGACGCACTCCCATCACTTGTCATTCTCATTGGAGAGATAATTCTCGCAATAGCATTTGCTCTCCCAGTCTTCTTCTGTGATGGCTATTTCGTCGACGAAGTCTCACTCTCCACAAAAATGATTTCTTTCTCGCTTACGGTAAAGAAATATCATCTATCCAATCAATCGATAATTTCAGGGGAACACAAACACGGCTGCGATAATCATCTTCAGTGCTATGGGCATATGCACAGGGTGTTATGTGTCTATCCTCAGACATGTGAAACAGTTCCGGAAGGGCAGGTATCGATTGTTTACAGTACCCTTAGATACAGTACCTCTCAGTGAATCGTCGTTTCGTAACGAGCTCAAAATCAGTCTCCAGCTAACTGGACTCACTTTCGGATTCACTCTCATCTTTCTTCATTATGTAGCTATGATCATCATTCAGATAGCCGGAAGTGTAAGTGGAGCTTGACAGGGAACTGGCTACATCATAGTACGTCAAAACTAAAATGACAGGGTTCAAATAGGTCTCTCACCACCCCCTTTTCTTCACAGGATCCATCCCTGCTTGCCATTTTCCGTGATAACTACCAAATCTGGAGTACTATCTTCTCTTTCATTTCTCCCTGGCTGATTCTGATAATCAACCGTGATATTCGGCAGAGTCTTCTTTGTCTCAGACTCAAGGTTTCTTCCATGCTTCTTTCTCCTTCCATCATTGATCGGTCGCTAAATCTACACCGTTCAGTGTACCATCGAGAGACGACTGCAACCTTCCGAGTCCGTTGTTAGCACCGCATCCCGAGGAGCGAGAACTTATTGATTAACCATTTATTTATGTCTATGCACTTTATCTATCAATCGTATGTACAATAAACCGGGATTTAGTGGAGTGGGGGATTAACAGGGTATTCACAGATACATTAATGTTCTTACACAATCTCTCTTACCACCGTAATTAGGAATGGAACGTTAGTGGTGTGGCTAGTAATCATATTTACAGAGATATCACAGGGAATGGAGAAAGTGTCTACTGCCTATTGGCTTCTCCTACAATCTGGAGGATGTACATGAATAGATTGATGACGTCGAGATAGAGAGTGACGCAAGCGAGGATGTAGTCTTCCGCCTCCATGTCCTTCATGATCTGCAATTAAATCAGTTATTGACTTATTTACTCTACCGTAACCACTTACCATATCCAGATCGATAATGATGAAGAAGCAGAAGAGAGCAGCGCCTCCGAGATTGACAAAGAAGTGGAAGGCAGGAGATTGGAAGATGATCTGCGATTATCGATTATTCAGGGTAAATAATCGATTAAATGGTTACCTGTATGATGGACGTCATTATGAGTAGTGATAGGAGGGAGAATGCGATAGCATGTCCCTTCCTGAAGTCTCTCTTCGATTGGAGAGTGTAGAGGAAGAGACCGAGAACGACGACGAATGTGAGACACGCTGCCTCCACTACCGAACGGAGATTGTACAGAGATACTGCAACCGAGATAGAAATAGAACAATAATCATACAATAACTCCATTCTAAACCTAATGCACTCTATGCGTACATTTCACACTAGAATATCATGATATGGTGTGAGAGTTCTGTAGCCTCTCTCGTCAACTTCTACCGTATCTTATCAGGGGAAGCAAGACTAATTGTAAGCTAAACCCTCACCGACAACTCCTAGCGTGAGTGCCTGCGACACAGTGAATGCGCAGAGGAGGATGTAATTGAGAGGGACGGAACGAGCATGGAGATGGAGGGCGATGATGAGACCCATCGAGGAGAAGAGAGAGATCAGCAGCAGCCATGAACTGAATAAGGATTTATTTTGTATGCAAAGATACATGAAAGATATGGAACAAAAACTCGTTTGATTCACGTGTTCATCCTTTCATTTATTCATTCTTCCTCGAACCCAACCCCTTCTCTCATGAATTCCTCTCCACTCGATAGCTCCATCCCTGTGTTGACACTGCTCTTATTCCTTCTGGTCTCTCCCTCTCCCTTCATAACTAACGACTCCTATCCATCCATATCTCCACTCCTCCTTCTTTTCCCTTCTCTATTCCCATCTTCCGTGACTCTCCTTCCTCCCCTTCATCCTAAGAGAGAAGGAGGACGGAAGGAAGGGATAATCCATTAGAGGTCCCACCCCACTCATTCGCACCTCTTCTTTCTCCCTTTCTCCCACTTCTAACTTCTTGGGGAAAACTCAGTCAACGATTGGATGATGCGGTCTAACAAGGTACGGTAACTCTTTCTCGTGTACATCAATCGATACAATCCAGGTCGGGGTAGCACGTGCAATGGAGAAGGCACGGGAGAAGTCTCCCCATCGACGGAGATCGTCATCTGCTTCTGTTGCCAACACATCAATTCATTCACTCGGTGATCAGTCGAGTAAAGACTCCCATACACTATACACTAAGTAAGTGGGCACACTAAACTGGACTTAGCTGCACTAATCAACTTAAGGAAGGAGATAAAAGAGTACCGACAGTTGTTCAACATGTTTGATACTGATGGGTCTGGAGCAATCGGAAACGAGGAGCTAAAGGTGAGGAATAATCGATAATCTGGAGTGACCTACTTTCTTAGCAAGCCATGATCAGTATTGGAATGGACAGTAACGAAGAGGAGATCGATAAGATAATCAAGGAGGTACCGTAATCACTTTCACATTCGGTCGTTCTATTAGAAAATCTGGAGTGATATACCACGCTTTCTACCTAAAACCATCTCTCTCCCTTTGACATTTCATAACATATTAGTCACCCTAAAATAGGTCGATGCGGACGGGAATGGAGAGATAGACTTCGAAGAATTTTGTGCATGCATGAAGAAGAGTCAGAAGATAGTCAAGAGTACGAATGAGGAATTGATTCGAGAATGTTTCGATGTCTTCGACCAAGATAAGAATGGGATCATCACTGAGAACGAATTCAAGGTTCGCTCAATAGTTTCGTTGCACTGATAATCTCTCACTCTCAGTACATCGCAAAGGAAGTGGGAGGATTCGATGATGAACTGGCTGAGAAAGTGTTTCGCGAACTGGATGTTTCCTCCAATGGCCATCTCACTATCGATCAGTCAGTTTATTGATCGACCTAATCTCACATACAGTAATCCTCTCACAGATTCGCCGCCGTGGTAGAGGATTATTTACTGAGTGACCCAATTCGACCAGAGGGAAATCAAATGGAATCAGAAGAGACGGAAGATGAGACACGTATTGTATTTTATGCTAATCGATCGATATTTCTCAATTCAGATCAAGCTCCTCCAATCACTTTCCGTGCAATCAATCCTCCACCCGTCATACTGCATGTCAACTCAAATCACGTCCCACGCCGTCCCACTACTTGATCTATCGATTGAATCGAATGAACCATTGTTCTACTGTATTCCATCAGTTCTCGATCAATCACTCACTTCTGGGCGACGAATTGGGCGGAGTGAGGGGCGGCGTAGACTGCACCACAGATGCCAGCAGTGATGAGCACTTGAGCAGTCAGAATACCGAAGACCTTGCGGAGGAAGGCTGAATGAGGACGAGTTAGCCAAGAATAGTTGAAAGAAAGTGTTCCTTCGAATCGGCGTGGTTATCATAAAGCTTTTCCGCGATAATTCAAAGTAACTCTACTATACAAACTGGCCTTTCGCGTGTATGAATGTGAAAGCAAGACTAAATTGAGCAATCCCTAGAATTGATAAAACCGTAAGGACTAACCCATTCTGATGGACAGCTGTGCTGCACCGACCGATCCCATCTTGGCTCCGACAGCTCTTGCCACTTGATCCTTCGGCCATAGATGACGACGGTTGTTCTTCTGTTGATGAGAAGGAGGAGAGGATGGAGAGGTCTCCTCGAGGAGTCCCTCCTCAGACTCCAACAGTCTCTCCACGTCATCCGCCCGAGTCTTCGACCCCAGCAACGTCGTCATTCCTGCGGACAGAGAAACAAGTAATGGAGAAACGTATGAGCAAGCGAACGAATCAATTTGTGTACACGCAGCGCGCCCGCTTCGCGTTGTTCAATGAGAGCAGATAGATATTCACCACCTCGTTCTGTTTACGATTATGTCTATGCAAATGATACGTTTCTATCCAATTTTTATCGACGAATGTGTGAATGTGTGAAAGTACAATTGTTAAGGCTAAGGAGGGTCGTGTTAAAGGGTGACTGTTCAAACTGGGTTTGGAATGATAGAAGGTGGAACCTGGCAGTCAAAAACAAACGGGGATTTAGTGTATACAGTAAGAAATACAGTGAAAAGCGACTCTAGTTAATCTACAGTCTAAGCGTGAGCCAAAGTCTTGGCACCAGTGAATTTAGCGAGTGAGGAGGCATCCGAGTAGAGACTGATGTCGTCCTCGTCGTATACCACCTGAGATGAGATGAGATTCGTATTATAATCATGATAGTTGAGATGGGATCTCTGAGTGAATGAGAACAGTGATGACTGTTATCGCTGATTGCCCTATTCATTCCTTCACTATTAATCTCTTTCAGATCGTTCTATGGTTACCTAGGGAGTAAATCATGCACAAAACAATCACGACGCAAGAGAAAACGACAAGAGAAATACCTTCTTGACGAGACGGAGAGAGTGGGGACCGAGCTTCTTGTTGAAGCGAGCACCCGCCTGGAAAAAGGAGATGACCGATGATCACTTTGAATAGTAAATGATAAAACATCCAGCACAAACATGTTGTTTGGAAGGTAGAAGTCCGCTAAATAAACATAGAGATGATGGAAAATAAACAGAAAAAATAGAAATGGTGAAAGTACCTTCTCGAAGACGGTGAAGTCGTCGTACTTCGTGATGCAGAAGAAGTTGATGATGAAGAAGGAAATGAGGAGAAGGGCGATCTGATATTTATTCTAGTTACAACACTGGAATTAAAACGAGAATCTTACCGCGAATATAAGCCCAACGACGACGGGGCCGAAGTAGTCGATAACCTCGAATTCCTGCTTACCCATTTTGCTGAAATGGGAATAGAAATCATCAAGCAAGGCTAAAAAAAAACAAAGAAAGCGGCGAAAACGGAAGCCTTTGTAAATCTAAAAATAGACAACAATCAGTCAATATCGGTCAAAGTTACAGTATTCCTTGATACAGTATGCACTCACCTCGAGACAAAACCATACACATTTTATCGACTTTTCAAAATTGACACAAAAAGATGTTATTTTAACAGTGCAGACTGAACATTTCATTGTTTTGAGAGTAGAAAGCAGGCCTAGAGCATGTTAGAGGGATAGAACAAGAGAGAATGAGCGGGTGAATTGGAATAGGTGATTGACACACTCGTTGGTGGAAGACCTGCGAGAGACAACAAGAGCCGTGGAGTCAATAACAGAAAATAAAGAAAAGATTAGAGAAGTGAGATAGAGACTCGCGGGACAGAAAGTGTGATGTCTCTCTGATGAAAACGAGTGAGAGAGTTGAGATTAAAGTAGAGAGAGATGAGAGAGATGGTGGAGGAGCGCTGATTATCATCTAGTGCTTCCACATTTCAATACCCAATTAGCACCTTCCCTCTTTCTCTGCGAGTGAAATCCCCCAGCCCCCCCCCAGATGCGAAGAGTTGAATAGTCAATGAAGTTCGAGTGGAACAAAGAGTGAGTAAAGTGAGTAGAGAGGAAGAGGGATAGGGAGGAAGGAGAGGAAGGGTGTTCTACTTGTTTGCGATCCCCTCACGATAAGTAAATGGGCACCGAGCAAAACATGGAATCGATCGATGAAAAGAGGGAAGAGATTATTTAGCGAGAACTGTTCTCTCTCCACTGAAGAGATCATCTTCATCTTCAGTGTTGCTGTCAGCTATCATCTGAATTCGATCGATACTGATCCTGTATACCGTTCATCTACAGTACCTTCTTCACCGTTCGCAGAGGGCGACCCAATCGAAAATTGCGCCTAGCTCCGAACTATCAAATCGTTCCTCGAGAATGTCAAAACTGGGGGTCAAACCTCTTCGAACTTTGTGATCTCATCATCTTTGTTTATGCATAGAAAATTGGAGATACACGAAATAATTAGAACTCCGATCTAAAAATTTCGATTCAACTATTCAGTAGGGAAGAATACTTACAGCAAATACGAAACCAACGATGACTGGAGTCATATAATCAATTAGTCCGAAATCCTGACCCAACTTCATTTCGTGAGACTATCCACTCCATTTCTCATCTTGTTCATGCACTTATACTGTCTATATTGAGCACCCATCGCTCGGAAAAGAAGACTATACATAGGAGAAGGTAAGACCCCGCTTCGATATATTTAGCATGCTGCGACTTTGAACTAGATATTTTGATCTACCACAAGATTACGGTGCGGAGGGAACGTGGGAGAGGAGCGAGGAGGAAAATAGACAGAAATGATGATCGGATGAGAGTAGACAGGGCGGAAAGTGTTATGAAGTAGTAGATCGATTCAGATCGATGGCTATTCAGTGTGTGCCTCAAAATGGAGGAAAGGAGAACCAGTTGAGAGAGGTACACGAGTAAGCCAGACAGTATGGAGAATAGAGAGAGACAGAGTGGACGAGTGAAAGAGATACAAGAGAGAGATTGAAGGTCGAAGGGGAGAGGAGAGAGAGGAAGAGGACTATTCACGGGAAATGCTCCCAATTTAGAAGTCGACTAGAGGAAGGAGAGGAAAAGGGAACTGTAGTCGTTTGAGAGTGAATGGTTGAGTAACCATTGTGAAGAGAGAGAGGCAGATCTCTCTACTCAAACCGTCGCAAGAAAGGAAACGATCGGTATTTCCGACTCGAAAAAAAACTTCGTAGAAAATTGAAACTACGTAGACTGTTCTTATATCAGTATCATTCAATCAATATCTCCGATTCATACACACATAGTTACAGTACTCATCTCGTGTTCATCATCATGTTACAGTACTCAGTTCATACTCAAGGGATCATCCATCCTCTTCCCTTCTCTCTCCTTCAATTCGTCTCCACAGCCTTCTTTCCTCCTCCTCCATGCATTTCTCCCAATGGTCCTTCCCAATCGGAATGCACATCATCGAATGTCGGATACTCGTTGCGCTCCTTCTTCGCTCCCGCTGCTATCGCCTTCTAAACGTTGACCGTTGATCTTTGATCTCTCATCGCAGGTCTTTGATCTTTGATCTCACCTCCTTCTCAGTCAATTCATTAGTCTTCGGTTCGATGATTCTCTTGGGAGTGTATATAATGGGTGCTCCCTTCTTGCTGCTATTGTCTGGAGCTCCCTTCGATCCCGCCCCTCCTCCTCCTGAGGATGGTTCCTCCATACGATCAGACGACTTCTGAGTCTGCAATGACTTTTTTGATCTTTGATCTTTGATTTTCGATCTCTGATCATCAATTCTCACAGCGTCACTCTTCATTTTGCTCTCATCTGCTCGCGACGACTTGCTGGAATTCTTGAACTGGAACTGCGGAGCAGTAGAAGCCTTGTTTGACTGCAATCGATTAGTCTGATTATACCGTATGTGCGGTCTACCGTAAACCTCACTTACCTTCATGGCACATCCAATCAGAATCGGGAGTGCAGTGAGTGGAAGAACGAGTAGAAGAGGGATCATCGTAGAGAGTGAGCGACCACTCGAGACGAGGGTAAAGGGTATGAGTGAGGGAAGGAATTGTATGGAGAGGGAAGACGTGGTTCGTCAATTACGCAGACCATTCTCCTTGTAATTTGCAAAATTCTTAACCCTTCTTGATTTGTTATTCAAAACAAGAAAAGGAAAATGATGCAACAACAAATCATCATCAGAAGAATGCAGGCCTTTTCTCTTTTTTCTTTTTTTCCTTTACCAAGGTACTTTATTGATTTTTCCTTATTAGTCTGTATTCCATGATAAGTGTAACCAATCTAATCCTTTATCCACATGGATGATACAACAAATAGTTTATCGTCAGAGAGAGAGAGAAGAGAGGGAGGGTGGGGGAGAGAAGAGAGTGATGGGAGGGGAGAGATGAGAGATACAGTTGAGAGATTTGCCAGCCCCGACAATCCATCTCGTCAGTGAAGGAATCGATAGTGAATCTGAAATTCCGAAATTAGACTATCTTCAGAGTGGACTTTACACGCAGTTTTTGCACCGGAAGCAGCGATTTTAGTGCGATGAGCAAATTGCTCTTATTTCGGTCACGAATTTAGTACGAGATCTTCAGATGAATAAACGATGTTATTCAGTGAGCATTATGATGCCAAAGAGCGAGACCATATTAGAGGAGATTTCAGGACAGAATTCAGCTGTCTCTGCCATTGCTTTGAATCACCCGTATGGTATTCTGCCAAAAGGAACGGCTCGTAATCTATGTAGTCATGAACGAATTATTTCGTTCGTTGCATTACACTGAACTCGAGAACTATAAGAAAGGAAAAGTTCCTCATTGTCTCCCATCTCTTACATGATCTACTTTCGTCCGAATCGGAGGACTCCGGGAACGGATTTCTTGAAGATGAGCGTCTCCATATCAGAGTCCATTCCAGCTGATCTCTTGCCGAAACGGAGAACTCCTGAAGAGAGGAAACGAGTAGTTATAGGTGAAGAAGGTGAAAAGGAAGGAAGAAGAGTGAGTGAAAAGGGGAGGAAGAAGGGTGAGGATAACCAAAGAATAGATGGAATTCCATCGACGATGGAATCACAAGAAGGCGATAGATGGGTTAGGCGAGGGGAAGATTAGTGTGTGAGGGTGAGCATAGAGTGATCTTTGATCTTTAGTCAGTCAGTTGTCAATCCACCTTACCGTATTCCCTTCCAACCTTCCGGAGTAGGGCTAAAATGGATGCACCCTTTCTTTCTATTCCTTTTTCTCGCCCACTCAACTCAGATATATGAATTGAATTTGTATCCCTTGGGTATCATTCCTCTTTCTTCTTCTCTCATCTCAGACTCAACTGACGTCATTCTCTCTTCTCTTATCAGGGTTCGCGTAGGGGGCCAAAGAGGGTTAGCCTAGTCGATTACAGCGACCAATTACTAGAGAGAAACTCTTTCTCCGTTTCTCCTAAAGGGACAATCTGGGGCCGTTTCCTATGGTCGTTCAATCAACGTTTCGTAAACGAGTAGCGTAGTGTACACTGGAGAAGGAGAAGAGATCAGACCAGACCAGAGAAGAGAATTATGAAGAGGCGAGGAGACTAAGTGATTTCCGGTGACGCGTCGAACGAAAGAAGAAGAAGGAGGAGGGTAAGCAGACATCAACCACTAAATCGGGTTGCCCCCTCACGTTTGTTGTTTTGATGGCATCACGGAGAATTCGGAGGGTATTGAAAAACGCATTCGTTTGCTGAGAACCGGAACCGGGATTCGGGAACCGCTTACCGGGAACTGATTTCTTCTCGTTTCTCTTTCCAAATCTGAGCACACCCGGCATCTCCTTCTTCTCGATGGGAGACAGTCTCTTTCCGAATCTACAATAATCGATAATTGGAAGAGTACGATAATTGAGTGGACTAACCTCACGAAAGCCTGAGCGCGCTTGCCGAATCGGAGCACGCCGGGCATCGAGTCTGTAGGACTATTGATTGATTGGGCTACGGTAGGTCATACTGACCTCTTTTATCCTGTAGATGGTATTCATCGTATGATGGGTACATGCTCTCAATCATGAGAGACTCAGCATCTTCCATTCCTGAATAGGAATAGTCCGTAGGTCATAGAGCTCGAAATATCTCTTTTCTCTGACCGGTGAGAGAGTGTGTGAAATGATGAGACGATCTTTCTCTCAATCGAATTCATCCTACGCAACAGGCAAATCCAATCGGATCCCCCATTTCCGCTCGTCATTTCAATCTAAGTTTCTTCCCTTCGTCAAGGGAGAAACGGCGTGCGCGTCTACACTAAGTGGAAGGAAGAGAGCCAGAGCAGCTAAATTGAACCGGGATTGCCTTCCTTTTCCCATCCACTCTTCTTCCTCCCTTAGGTCACTCGGCTTCAGCCTACAACCTATTTTGAGTTGTCCCTCAAGTTGGGTTGAAAGAAGTGATGAGAGAAGTGAGTACTCTGGCCACTTCTTGTCATTCCCTCGAGACAGTCTCCCTCCCTTCCCTCATGGCTTCCACACCTCTATTCAATTGAGGAGTAGCTGAACAGGAGGGAGAGGCACGACTGACAACAATCAGAAATGGAAAAGTAATCTGGTACGCGCAACGAAGGCATGCTTGTTGTTTGAGGGGGCAGGTTGAAGAGAAGGCGCAAGCAGGGAATGAAACTAGCCTGAATCCGATGAGGAGACCAGGACGAAGGCTGCAATGGAGAGAAGAGCGGAGAAGACGATCGAGGACGATACCATCCTGTGGAGTACCCTGAGAGGGATACTGTAGTCAGGGAGGGGTACGGTAAGAGATAGAACAAGTCTTAGACTACGGTAGGACTCGTCAGAGACGAACTGGCTAAGAGTGTCTGAATGGAGGGTTGAAGAGGGCGGAGAGCCTTTCTCCGGGAACGACAGCATAGGGGGAGGAGATGGAGGGAGGGCGGAGTGAAGGGATGAAAGGGCAGAGGAGGGGGTTGGATCACGATGCATACTGTCGAATTAGAGTGTCGATTCACGAGAATAAGAGTGACAAAATGCCAGTCATTCAATGTCTCATTTAGAGTGAAATACGCGCGCCTTTCTTCGCGTCGAAATGAGCCAAGTTGAATGCTAGGTTGAGATGGAGAAGGAGGAGAAGATGAAGGAGGAGGAGGAGAGGGAGGAATGGAGAGGCGGGGCTAGAAGAATGGACGGATTCCGGAGGGAAGAGGTTATCAACGAGATACGTACAATGCATTTATCGAGTTCACAGTTAATGATAAGTGGGAGATAAGTGAGTCTCATAAGTTTCGGGTTGAACTGGAATAATGTCCGATTGGCTGTCCGATTCAACATAGTCGACGCCCTTATCTGATGAAGGAGTGGCCTGCAATAATGAAGTCAACGGAGCAAATTGCGGAAATCAAATCAGCTAATCGTCATCGTAACTCGAATGCAACACGAATAGAGAACGGGTCGCCGTCACTTCATTTCACACACTCTCTCAACGGTCAGAGAAACGAGAGAGTGTGTGAAATGAGGAGACGGTATTTCGAACTCTAATCACGCACCTTCGTAGTGGTGTCCTTCATGAACCATGGCTGTTCAGTCTTCTGTGTTGTGGCTGCCACAGTAACTTGCTCAGCGACAGCCTCCATGATCTCTCCAGTCATCCTCGCAGGGCACTTACAGTACCCGGCATCAACACCAGGCACACCATTAACACCCGCGGGACCAGGATAACCCTGCAAGGAGCGGTACTTATCGATCTTCAGACCCGAACGAACCCTGTATCCGGGCACTCCCTGCTTTCCAGCCTCTCCTTGAGTTCCGATGGCACCGGGTCGGCCGGGGGTTCCGTCCCTTCCAGGATTTCCAGGGTAACCCTTGGGACCTGTGGCACCGGGCGATCCGACGGTACCCTAGATTGGTCATTGATCGATATTCTTCCTTCCTACAGTACCTGCTCTCCCTTCTCTCCTCTGACTCCTTCTCTGCCCTTCTCTCCCATCTCTCCCTCTTTGCCCAGCGGTCCCTGGTCGCCAGGTACTCCGGGAGGACCGAGGGGTCCAGAGACACCTGGTCTTCCAGACTGTCCTTGGGGTCCGGGCTCTCCCTGAATCGAATCGATCGATAAACCATTTGGTAGATCGTATTCTTACATGCTTTCCCAGTGGTCCGGGAAGTCCGGTCCAGCCGGGGGCCCCTTTGGGTCCCGGAGGGCAGACCCTACATCCTCTTTCGGGTTTAGTTCTTCTCTCCACAGGTGCAGCCGGTTCGCCCGCTTCTCCCACTCTTCCGGGGGTTCCTGGCAGTCCGTCGGTGCCTGATTGGCCTGAGCGACCGGGAGGACCAGAGGGGCACGGAGATCCACCCTCGCAATCTTAAATTAGACGATTTTCGTATTTTTGGAAATGAGAGAGTTCGAAATACGGGTCCCCGTCTCTTCATTTCACACACTCTCTCAGCAGTTAGAGAGGCGAGATAGTGTGTGAAATGAAGAGGCGATTACCCCATTTCGAACTCGCATGTGAAGCTAAGAGAGCGAATTCGTCACTGTACTTACTGCACTCAGGAGTAGATTGACGAGGAATGCGAGTGGATGAAGGAGGAGAACGAAGAGATGAGACGGACGAGTACACTTCTTTCTGAAGGTTATCAACGAGTAAGCGACAAATTCAATGAAGAGTACAGTGCCCTGGGTGGGTTCAACTGCCCGAAGAAGTACTTAGGTAATCGAACCATTTTCGCATGCTCAGTGGACTATTCCCGAGTAGATTGGAGGAAAATTCAATGCTAGAAGTTGGCATAAGGCGATATTTCTGATGCAGAACTCAGAGCCATTCGTCAACCAATTTCGTTCTCCATAGATTCTTTGGATGAAAGAAGCAGGAAGGAACTAACCTCGATGTGCTCGAACTCCTTCATATGGATTGTCAGTGCATCCCTGATCGTATTCAGTCTTCCGATTGTTGAAGGGATAGCGATGAGAGTGGCGAGGAGAACGATGGAGGATAGAGTGAGAGAGACGACGAACTCATCTCGGAGAGGACTAAGGAATCTTCCAACCATGATGGATGGATAGGGGAAGAAGGGAGCAATCACCTTATATACCCTCCCAAGGCAAGGAGATGTTTTTGTGAGTGCAGCCTATCACTCATTCCAGCGACCTTTCCTCCGTTTCATGAATGACTGCAACGTGACTCCATCGAGACACCAATTCATCATGGAAAAGTAGCTACCGGAAACAATTCTTTACTTACTCAGGTGACTGAAAATGCCCCGAATTGGGTTGAGTTTTCAGTCCAAGATACTTTCGTTATCAGTGAAAGTGGACGAATGCGCGGAACGGGGGTCGTCTCAGAGGTCATTCGTCTCTTCTTTCTTCTTGCCCTTTGGCTAAATCCCGTCATCCCCATCTATCTCCTCAACGAATTCCGGAAAACACCGCCCTCTTAGACAGTTCTTCCTCATTGCCAACCTCTCCTCTCCTCTCCCCGCCCCCTCCCTCACATTGCTCATTCCATGCCATTCATCCCTGTTCGCAGTATTTTGCATATCTTACTTGTTTATTCCTTCTGTTATTACTTTGTACAGTATACAGTATGGCGAGAGATAGGGGGGACGAGACCGTATCGATTGGGGATACGGTAGAGAAGCGGAGATATGGTACCCGTGCTAGAAGCGTCGATGAGATTGCAGAGAGAGGGGGAATCAATCAATAATCAATCAATAAATCAATCAATATTCATCGTTGCGATTTCTTTCCGTACATTGCCTCTTCGATTGGTTGTTCGAGAACGATGACGTGATGGCCAGTAGAGAGCACCTGGGGAGGAGGAGCGTAGAGAGATGAACCGCGATTGCGAAGAGTCTGGAGAGAAAAATATCAGAATATCCTTCTGCTCAAATTTTCGCATTTTAAGCTCGTACATGGACTGAAAAGAGAAATAAAAAGAACTCACATAATAAGTAGCGATAACGAGATGAATCATGAAGACGTGCGCGATGAGAACAAAGAAGAGATGTCCAACTGCACGAGCCATTATGCCTGGAATTCATCATTATTTTTCGAAAAAAAGTTCAAACATTTTATGCACTGTTAGGAACAAATTTTCTTTTTTTTTACGACTTGCAAATTTGCATTTTAAAAAAAGCTCTGTTCATTTTCAGAACGCTTCTTAAAATTAGAGTTCGAAATATCGTCTCTTTATTTTGCACACTCGTTCGTCTCTCTGACTGGCGAGAGAGTGTGTGAAATGAAGAGACGACGACTCGTATTTCAATCTCTATTCTATGTACATGAGACCGTTACCGTTCATTTCTACGGCGAGACAACACGACGAGGAGCTAATCTCCCCCTTGCAGGCCCCTTGTTTTGGTACTAGAGAACAGAACGAAAATGGATTCCCTTTTTTTCCATACCACTGTTTGTTCCATCTCTTTCGCTTTTGTTCTTTCTGCATTTTGAGTATTCAGGCATTGATGATTTCTGTCTTTTTCATGACTCGTTTTCAATGATTCGTTTTTTCAGATTCCTTCATTCATGCATTCCTTGTGTTCGGTTGATCTCATTTTCATAGCAGTCTTTCCCAATCGATCAATAAAACTAACTGATTGTGTCATGCTGGAAGTTGAGAACGATATAGTAGACAATTAACGCAGAGAGAACGATCACTCGAAGTACCTTAAAGAAGGGGGATTGGAGAGAGAGATGAGGGAAACGGATTGAGGGAGATCCCCAGATTAGATTAATTCCCCGCCTTTTTGTCAATCCCTTCTCCCTATCTGAACTCGATCTAAATCGTCACGGTATTCGTCTTGTTTCGGGATGAAATCTAAGTGACGGAATGGTTCAAAAGGAAGTCCCGAGGGTAGGTCAATCTAGAGAGTAGAGGGTCACCGTCTCTTCATTTCGCACTTTCTCTCAGCGGTCTGAGAGACGAGGGAGTGTGTGAATGGAGAGGCTTCTTTCGAACTCTAGTACTCTCTATTTTCTAGATTGACCTACCCTCGGGGCTACTTTCCCGCATTTCGCACTCTAATAGTGATATATACCTCGGCCACTGCAAATGGAAGAATCAGACGGGGTTTCTCAGGATAAATAGCAAAGATGAAGA
Organism: Pristionchus japonicus; assembly: GCA_900490845.1. NCBI lineage: Eukaryota > Metazoa > Nematoda > Chromadorea > Rhabditida > Neodiplogasteridae > Pristionchus > Pristionchus japonicus. Next base: position 956,502 of record LS505141.1, on the reverse strand, counting down.
GAAGGAAAGTGATGAGCTCAATGATGAATAGAACTCCATGAACCAATCGAGGAAGGAGGAAATTGAATCTGAAAAGTTAGTGAGTAAGTCCAACTATCAATTGCGGAATTTCCTTTTATCGTCTCGAAATGACTCTTTTTACGAGGGCAACTAGGGTGGGCTATCACTGTGAGCTCTATCTTCTCTACACTCAGTGAGAGAGAGAGGAGAGAAGTACTGAATACACACAATTTTCTCTTCGTCTGGCACCTGCCAGTAGAGAATCGACAGTTGTGAGTAATTTAGTCTCTGATGAACCAAGCTTGTTTTACATTCCTATCTGATGGAAGAGCACATACTTTTCGATGAAAATGACTTGAACGATGCCCAATGAGAGCAGAAGAACAAAGAGAAGAAGGACGAAAACGGTCTTCTGAAAAGAATCACGTGTTCATGTTGAGTGATCTTGTTTTCGGGTGTAAAATAGTGAGAAGGTAAGGGGACACGATACTTTGCCAGCTGCGTAAAAAGACAACTGACCTTCATTGAGAGATTACACGAGTACCTCTTTGCGAGGGAAGGCTCTTGCAACCAGTCCGAGATCATCTGACTATCGATTGGGTACAGTAACCAGATCAAATCGACAACTGACGATTATTTTGAGTCTACTCGCGACAACGGAATGTAAGGAGTTTATTTCGGAAGAGGCGAGATGGATACACGTAAAGAAGAGAAGGAAGGAAGAAGGTGTGAAGGGTGGTGAAAAGAAGGAGGGAAGAAGGAGATGGATGGAGGATTGGGAGGGGAAGAAGAAGGGAGAGTAGGGGTGGGGAGAGGCGAGAATGGTAATTAAAGTGAAGGACTACTGTAGAATGGTGGAAATCGATTACTCATCCATTACTTCTTCTTTCACAATTGGTGGAGGAACGGAAGGAGCGATGGGTTGACTGAAATGGAGGAAAGTCAGAGAGAGATGGGAGACACTCTTCTCGCGAACAACAATCACAATCCCCCTCGCTCTCCCCTCCCCTCCCCTCTCTCATTCCACCTCCCATCCCTCTCTTCCCTCCCCCTCCACTTACCTCATCTGAACCGCCGCTCCCATAACTCCATTATGACTGGTTATCAGATGGACTCGCAACCTAGAAAAACGTAATCATTAGCCACTCCCTTCCAATCTTCCATCCTTGAGTGAACACAAGTGGCTACTGTTTGTATGGTATTCTCGAGAGTTTTACTCCGGAATCTCTCTCTCTCTCTCTCTCTCTCTCTCTCTCTCTCTCTCTCTCTCTCTCTCTCTCTCTCTCTCTCTCTCTCTCTCTCTCTCTCTCTCTCTCTCTCTCTCTCTCTCTCTCTC
>LS505141.1:933118-955066 GCA_900490845.1 Pristionchus japonicus | reverse complement strand
CAGGATGCTCCGAGGGGCATCCCGAGAGAGGGCACTTGTATGGATTGAGTTCCTTCTTGTGCTCCATTTGGTGGAGAGTCAACTTGCATCTGAGAAGAGAAGAGTGAGAAAGGGGGAAGAAATAGGAGAAGGTGGGGGAGGAGAAGGACGAGTTCAGTCGACCGAAAGGAGGATACGAGTCTATGTTGCAAAATAGATAGGGGAGAGTTTCAGTGAGGAGATATCATGATAGTGCCTGAGGGGGTCACTCGCTATTGTTGTGTTTTCGATGTAACCATCAAGTGATTGTTATGGGCAGTAATCGGTTCGCTTACCTGTTCTCGAATACTCTTCGACAGATGGGACACGTTCGGCCAAGCAACTGCAATTTAATCTTTTTGGAGGAATCAAGGATAACAAAAAACTTTAAAAATGAATGCTTCAAACCTGAGCTCCGGTGCTTCCGCTCCTCTTCATTGCTACACTTAGAAGTCGCTTCTGCCTTGCTGCTCGAACTTCCAGAGTTGGCTGAGATTATCGATTCAGTTTCTATCTAAGATCTGCTAAGATCTAAATAAACGAAAATCCACATTCTCAACTGTACAGAATCTTACTGAAGATTAACGTATGAATTCGCATTTTTCATCCTTATGCTATCTATCTATCGTACTTCGTCCACATTTCCGAACAAATGTACATTATGTACATTTTGAGCAATCGCTGAATACACAACGAAAAATTGTTTTTATTGTTTTATATTTTTTGTCCACCCCCAATTCCGGGGATCGAACGGCTATAACACGGTGAAATATTTCTTGAAACCTGTTAAATAAGGAGTGCTGTTATGGGATTTGACTATTGCGAGTGCACTAAAAGCCGGCCCGACGGTTATGGCTATATTTTCGTTTACGGCATTCAAATTTAGCCTATTTAAAGAAATATTTCACCGTGTGATTGCCGTGCGATCCCCGGAATTGAGGGTGGACAAAAAATATAAAACAATAATAACAATTTTTCGTTGCGAATTCAGCAAATGCTTGAAATGTACAAAATGTACAAAATGTACATTTGTTCGGAAATGTGGACGATGTACGATATGAATCTACTCACCAGCAGACCAATCAGGCTCTTCTCCACCTTGTCTTCTCCATTCCCATTCACTTCTCCACTTTCATTCGTAGGAGTGGAGGGAACATCAGCTGGTTCGATGGGCGTAGTCCTGAGATTGGATGATGGGGGAAAGGTCAAAGATCAAGTGTATACTTGATGACTGAAGCAGTTCCGAGTGGAGGAGGAGAGTCGTCGTGCTTCAATCTGCAAAACACTCCAATTCCTATCTCTGCGATTCTACGCCTAAAGTAGAGTTCGAAAAAGAAGAACGAGTCTACTTGAATACTACCTTTGAGATAAGATCAAAGCAAAGATTGAAGCCGTCGCGAATTTTCCACTCTATTCCAATTAGAAAAAACACTGGACATACTGGTTGGTATTCTGCGTTGGAAGCACTAGTCCGTCAGTGAAGGGACATCGAAGAGTTTTCATTGACGAAACGAACCACTCCTTCCATCGATTTTGCTCCTGAGGGGAACATTGCTTACTGTAGATTACGGAAAATTTTTGGCAACTTACTGCTGGAAATGGGAACGAGGAGTCTACAGAGGAGGATGAAGGAGAATACGGTAACCTGAACATGCGTGCTAAGGAAAATACTTAGAATGGGTCGTACCTGCATGAAGAAACGAAGGAATTGTGAACGATAGCGAATATTCTTTCGAGAGTGATTGGAGATAGTTTGGAGTAGAGGTGTTCCCTTCCATTGTGAACTGAGTCGTAGTGATTGATGAGACTAAAATTATCATTTTATGCATTCCCATTTCAGTCTTCTTCTAGATATAATCAGAAAGTTTGCGAAATGAGCAACGATTCGAGCGAGTAAGCAGGACAATTTCGAAGAAGTTTCTTCATTCCACAATCTATATTTCAGAATTATCTTTGGGTCCCACCTGTCTATTGTATCAAGGAAGACTGCTTCACAAGAGGGGCATTTGAAGGATGGAACATGAGTGGGAGACGGTCGGGGACTCTTCAAGGAATGAAAAATTTACAAGTCAGATGAGATAAGTACTAACCGGAGATTGAGCAACCATTATAGTCTTATTGTCACTGTATATACGTAGATGTGACGATCAGAGTAGGAAAGATACAATGGTTGGATGGGGAAAGAGGGGAGGAAAGAAGGCGAATGCAAATGAGCGTCGATCTGTTGAGTAGGGAGAGGGACGAGACTCATTTGCATATTGTGAACGACCACCATCTCTCTTCGGTCTCTCTTGTTCCCTCTCCAATCTCTCCTCTCCCCCCTCTCTCCACACTCTTACCCTCCCTCGTAAGGATTGGAGGGATGAGAGGGTCATCCCCCATAATCAGGCTACCTCAGCTGAAGGGAATAGGATCGGCCCTCTAATCTTTTCCTCTCCTCTCAAATTCAATCCGTCTGCTATCAGTTGCTATCAATGTGGAGCGAGCACACTTTTATCAGAAACGAAATCGTTCAAACAATCAAAAGCTGCCTATAAGATGAGTTGCCAACCGTAATTCTACTCGAATGATTCCCTATCGAAGACGTACTCTCCCAATCCCTTTCCGACTCTCTTCGCATTCGTATGCAGATCGGACAGTTTCTTGAGGGAAGCCACAACCGGCTCGAGAAGTTCCTCTGCAAAAGATCAGAGATCAACTAAGGAAGTCGGTCCACGATATACGAATGATGAGTGCTACCGTACCCTCGATGAAGTCGCTGAGATGGGGGTCGTCGTTCTTCTCGGCATGCTCGCACAGAGCAAGGAATGCGTCGTTCGTCTTCTTCTCGTGCTACAAAGAATGTATGAGTCTCGAGTGGATAATTACCGTATACTAGACATAAAATCGATCAATCCGAACTACTGTACCTATCTCAAGAAATGTAGTGTATACCTGAATGGCCATAACGAGAGCGTCCTTAGGATGCTCGAAACTCGTATCGTCAGGCTTGCCAATCGACTCGAGACGAACCTGCACAATCAATTATAGATCGAATCAATAAGAATACCGTACCTTTCCTCCTCGCTCGTTCTGGTAGTGGATGAGTTTGAAGGCGAGCTCCCTCTTCTCGTCAGATAGCTTCATGAAGAACTGAAAGCAATGGATAGACAGAAGGATTATCAACTGAACGCGTTTAGTGCATGCATGGATATCTACAGTATATAAAAATCGATAATAATTCGATCAAGTAGGAACCTTCTGAATGTTGGGAAGGGCGACGTCATCTCTGTCGTAGTAGCAAGCAGCGTTAAGGTAGGAGTACGAAAGATGGAGGGCACGATAGATCTGATGGGTATCGATTGACTATTCACTCTGATACCGTACTCTAACCGCTCTAGAGCCAACGAAGGCTACGATACCTCATCGTTGACTCCATTCTCGGAGAGTTGATGGTAGTTGTGACGAGCGAGACTCATGGTGGACAGTCCAAAGGGGAGACTTCGATGGAGAGTGGAGTGGATTGTACTCCCCCTCCTCTCCTTATCTCTCTACCCCCTTCCATCCCTCCTCTCGCTCTGCTATCGATAAGAGATCATCCTTGATATAGGAAACACGCGATTCTCTTTTGGAACTCTGACCTGTACTTTCAATAATCATCACTAAATCAAGAATTTATGTTCATATCACACATGAACGATTACAGCGATTACAGTCATACGTCATCATGGAAGTCTAATCCCGGATTGAGGAAGCCAACGTTTCATTGCAGATTTCATGCAGTGTTCCAATTTTCGAAGCAAAAGGTATAGTTCTTCGAATATTATTTTTTAAAGAACCATCAATAAATCTAATAAAAACGGAAGCCAATGAAGATCAAAGATCATATATTTATAAAATCAGCTCATGATAGGACAACTCTCGAGGAGTACCGTAATGCTTAAGCAAAATGCGGCAGCTCTGCATTGTTTTCTTGAAATCGGCATCCTTTTTCGAAGTGTTTGTTTCATTAGTTAGCGTCGTTATTGTTTGATTTCACTAGCGTAGCCATGCGCTTTCTATGCACTTTCGTCAGATCTTTGTTGCTCCTGCTTATATAATCTACCTAGAACGTTAGTTTTCGGCGACTTTCTGCACTAGTTTAGTTTCGTTTCGAATTTTCTTCAACGCGACTTATTGATTCATTCGGTGGTTAATTGTAATATGGGTTATTTCAATTCGTGCTTGATGCATTACACTAACTTCAGAGCCAACAATGGCTATGGCAGCGAGAGGTCGAGGGGGCAAACTGCCCCCTGAAGTCAATCGCATCCTCTACATCAAGAATCTCCCTTACAAGATCACCACTGAGGAAATGTACGACATCTTCGGAAAATTCGGAGCAGTCAGACAGATCAGAATCGGAAACACCGCCGAGACGAGGTTAGTATCTATTTTTTTATCAGGATATCGTTGCATCCATTTCTTTATTTTCCTCAACTTTTGTTGATTTTCAAAGATAGCTATTCAACATTTCAGAGGAACAGCTTTCGTCATCTATGAAGATATCTTCGATGCGAAAAATGCCTGTGAGCATCTGTCTGGCTTCAACGTCAGCAACAGGTTAACATTAAGTTCAAATTGTCAGAACAAAAGCAAACGACCTTGCTTCTATATTTTAATCGTAAATGAGAAATAACTAAAACCATTATTTAAGATACCTCGTCGTCCTCTACTACCAGGCAACGAAAGCATGGAAGCGAATGGACACTGATAAGGTACGTTATCAATTATTTTTTTATGAAGTCTTCAATCGTTCGTGTATTTATTTTTTACATGTTGTTCAAATAGTTTATTATCGTGTTCGTTCAGGCAAAGGAGAAGCTGGAGGAGGTGAAGGAGAGGTACGGAATTGGCGGAGACATCGAGAGAGAAAAGGAAAAGATGCTGGGATACACTCCGAGAAGAACTTAACTTATTGCTTCCCCCACAATTACACTTTGTTGATCTCCCTGCCCATTCCTGTTCGTTAAGAGGACAGACGCCGTTTATACTTTTGTTGTACATTCGATGAGTAACAATGCAATAAACGTTACGATCACTGTTTCTTCGAACCGGAGGGGCTGCTCGATCTCGAGTCATCCTTTGCAATGGGCTTCCTCTTTCTGGTAACACTAGTCACAGAGGCACTGCCCGAGGCAGTCGGGCTACCCGATCGAGAATTCTCTCCCTTCGGTTTCTTAGAAGGAACTGGTGCAGAGATAGGTCTGTCCGCCTCTTTAGTAGAAATCTGCAACACAAGAATCGTAATCACATTTGAATGCAAACCACTCACGGCTGAGGCTGTTCGCTGATCTCTGTCGAGGAATGAGATATTGAAGTTGCTCTTTTCCTGGAATGAAGGTGTACTATAGAGTTTGAAGAACTGATCTTACGGTGAAGCAGTCGGGAAGGTATTCGTGATTCTCGACCGTTTCCATATCGTAGAATTCTCGCATTTTCTCCATTATCTAAAAATAATTGTACTTTGAATCGATAATAGATATACCCACCATCTCTGGAGTGGGTCGGATCTTGTATGCAGGCTTGAAGATGATAATATCAGGCTTATTAGTCATTTCCCTTCTCTTCTGGTACAGCTTGTAATCCTGGAAATGTAAGATGACACTCATTCTTGTAATTTGACAACTCACTTCGGGCGTGAGGAAAACAGCGAAGTCAGTGTGCTCCTCATCTTCATAAATGTTATTCATGTAGTTGACAAGCTGACCAAGATTGAAGTGACGATTCACACCTTAAACTTGTGATAATAAGGACGTTGTATGGGCAATGGTTCACGGACCTGCCGGCTTGAAGTAGACCACTTTTGAGAACAGTCGTAACTCTGAGACTTCGGTCCACTCATGCTGAAAGCAAGACCACTTTCATCAAGCCGAACTATAAGGAGAAAGAAAACAAGGCAAGGAAATGGCTTACTGAAGCATTTTCATTGACAATTCCATGTCCACGACTACTCGACGCTTTCTTGAGATTACTATCGAAGAAAATCCGTTTGATTTCTTCCTCCGATTTCTTACTGAAATAATTTATAACTTACCCAGCTTAGGCTATCATTGAAAACAAAAACGTTAAAATACGATTGCGTTTGATCAGAGTGATTAGAGCTGGAACTCACGCAGTTAATTGCATGTTCGGCATCGTGAAGGCGATTAGCAACGGAAAAGAAGATATTTGAGGGTAAGGCAATTCGATAAGAACTAATATTTGAATGAAAACAACAACACATTCAAAAAGGCACGCTTACCGTATTCCGGAAGATACGGTCCGTAACTTTATTATTGAAAGCTGATTATTTATTTTATATTATTATATTTTTAGGTCGTTTAGCCAAGGCTAAATTTCATTGCTTGTAGACCCTAGTTCCTCATAGGAAAACGAAGGAGGTCGGACTTCCTTGCGAGTAGGCGGAGACTTTCTTCCTCCCTCACCCTAGATGTCTCAGTCTTACTCTATTCACTCGACTACGCCTACTCCAGAATGGTTACTGGATCAATCAGGTAGGTAATTCTAAAAGTCGATATTTTAATCAGCCTTAATTAAGTGCGAGATAAGTGTCCGTAATGGGAGGGTGCATCTCATCTGAAGATGCTGATGACCAGAGATTCGATGCTGCCAGAAAAAGGAGACAATCGTGAGTTCATTCGAGAGATCTTGTACAAATGGAACCTATTGATCTTCTATCTTATCAGTTCTCATTACATTAATTTGAAAATGCAATGCAATCAAAAATGGTTCGATTGAGAAAATATTGAAGAATGCTTGCATAGGAATGTAGAGAATGTACTCGAGAATGTACTCCTGTACTTTGGAGTTCATCTTAAGTATGTCTATTCATCATCCATCCCCGACCATTAACCCTGCATTAGAGAATCATAAATCTATAATGAGTCAACACATTTATTCTTCCGGGGTACTCCACAAATGCCGGCTATTCGTAGACCAGAAGATCAGTCTCAGAGTCTTTATTGAATCTTCCATGCCTATGCTCATTCCCTTTCCTTTCTCAATTCCCTTGAGACATGGTTCCTCTCGATTAGTTGACTACCTTCGAAAGAGATGGAACGAGAAAGGGGAAGACTCCTCTAAGGGGTCACCCCTCTCCCTTCCTCTATTTCTTCTCTAAGTCCTCTAAAGGGACGAATCTCTTCTAGATGAGCCTTCACGCTTCTTCCCCACTTGATTCTCTTCCCTCTTTTCGGCTCCAATTTGATCTCCGTGTGTCGAGATTTGATTGTGGAGAAAAGAAGAGAAGAAGGAGGAGAGGCGTAGAGGGGCACCTCTGTACGAAAGAAAGAAGAAAACAGGGAAAGAGATGAAAGATGAAGGAGACTGTAGACACTGTCACTGCCCATTACATCTTCCCATGCACATATTTTATTCGATTCGGCCCTCCTTTCATTTGTGAGAATATGAGCTTCAGAAAAAGATGTTCATCAGAGCATGCTTGCAAGTTATCGATCGTCCACCTTACCGTACTACAATTGCAGCTCGATGGGAGTCGGAATGGGAGTAGCAATGATGATGCAACAAGCAGGAGTGATGATGGGAGGAATGGCTCCCGTTATGGATGCAGCTGCAGTTCAAAATGAGATACGGAAAGCGAAGGTACGGTAATTGATTAAGTCCGATCGATATCGATCCATTGCAGGCCGAGGGTCGAACGGTTACGGTAATGAACGGTAGTCTGTACATTGACTATCACATGGTGGCGAGAGTCCCAGCACACTACGACATCAATGTTTGAGCTTATTCGCATTGTCCTTTTCTGCTCCTTCCTTCTCATTCCTATTCGATTCATTCATTCTCACGTGACTTCTCTCATTTTCTGATCGGGTACATTGCCTTTATTGACCTCCTAACCATAAATATTGTTCATTACAATATTGATTATTGATTGAGTCTGAGACAGTAAGCGTCATCCAGAGTGTATTGATCCGATCGAACTCTCTCGAGATCGGGGATTCCCTTGACAGGAATGAAGCGAGATCGAGGGACATGCACACCTGGAGAGATCAAAGATCAGAAGATTGAGAGATCAAAGATCAACTGGGAGAGAGAGAGAAGGAACTCACAAAATGCCTTCGTAAAGTTCTTGATCGAACCTCCGATTGAAGTCTCTAGTTGAATTACATCTCGGCCGGATGAAGTTTTCTGAATGGGTTAGCATAGATGGGAAGACGTAGTTGTGACCCACCTTTTCGTTCACAATGATCTCAGATGTGATCTCGTAGGGTTTATCCTTGAAAGCATTCAGACTAACCCAGATGTTGTTCGTATTAAAGGTCCTGCAAGGTTTCAATTTCATCTTTATGATATTTTCGAAAACAACTCACTTGAATACTTTCGTAGAGGTGAAATCATCAAGATGCTCAACGGGTACTTGGGGTATCTCCAGATGCATCGCCTGTCCTCCAATCTCGATCAGCGTTCCTCCCTTCTTGTCAGTCTCTGTTCTCTCAGTGCACTCCATCACATACTCCAGTCCCTCCCTTCCCATCAAACCAGCAATCTCCAGTGATAACTGAATGGGATCAAAGATCAGTTAGTGCCTATGTTCACATAACGAACCTCTGCCCCAGTGTTGTCGATATTGGATACGAATATGATGTCCCTTCCATTCTTCAGCAATTCATCCAGCTTGCCACTTTCCTTCAGGGCCACATAGATGTTACCGTGACCAGGAGGATTCCAGCTGAAAAAATCACTCGTTCCTCACTCCATTCTAGTTCGATTCCCACCTCTCATCTCCTTCCTCAATGGGCAGCAACGTCTTTGCATCCAGTCTCGGACACCTTCAATCGATCGCGTGCTACGGTACACTACCATACTCACTTGCTCTGAACGAAGCATTCCGCGCGGGAGCCAACCACTTCTACCGTGGCATCGTGAGTGAAGAACGAATTCATGAGAAGGATCGGCACTTGTGCACCCCATTTTCGGTTGAACTCCTGAAGAACACCTTAATTGTTGCTTGAAATGTTCAAATAATCGTGTTTCTGTCGAAAAATGATATTGATCTATACCTCATGCTGTCTCAGAGCGATCTCGAGAAATGTTAGTCCGTTTTTCACCTGAACATTTAGTTTCTCGGTATCGTGATGATGTTTTTTACACAACCTCAATGAAGCTTTTCGGACCAGTACATCCCATCGTTGTTCCCAAGCCACCATTGAGACGAATAACGGCGATCCTAGAGATGATGAGATTGGAGATCAACAGGAATAATTGTGAATAACCTGGACAGAATTGAGGGAATTTCTTCTTCGGATGGAATGGGGATGTCATTTAGATTCTTCTGCCACTCATCAGGAATGTATTTCCATGAGTTCCAATCAATCTTTGCACTCTCCCGGAGCATCTTTATTGTAAAATGATTTAACCATTGCACAATACATTTTCGGTACCTTATTGAGAAGAGTAGTGAAGACAGTAATCTCGGACTCGGACAATCCATGACTTCGCATAAAATCTTGGCTAGATTTGATCACGTTATCGTTATCCATCTGAACTCGAAAAGGGTAAACGTGGAAGAAGGTGACTATCTACTAAAACGAACGGGAGAAACAATGTCCTTGATATTCTATCTCTTTCTCGTTCTCTCTCCCTCCCTTACTTATCTCTCCCATCTCATCTGTCTACTTTCACTCATGAGATACAATTTTTATCCCGAGATCGACAATCAATCAATAACAACAGTACGAAACAAAACAATGGTTAGCAGGCACTAGGAGTGCAGTAAATACTGAGAGGTAGTAACAATCAATTCTAAACTAGTCAACAATATCCGGTTCCACTTTCATTCCTTTTATTGCGCCTTTATTCACTTAGTCTTCTTGAACTCGGAAATGGCACTTTCCACCCATGATTTGTCGATCACTGAGACGTCTCTGAAAGGGAAAAAATTAAAATTGAAAATTGAAATTATGCGATTTAATTGGCAACAGAGTGCGAGCAAAACTAATGGACTCACTTAGCATATAAATCTGTAGTTCTTAGCAATTGACTGAATACAATGTGAGTTGGTCGAGATCGAGAGAGCACCGATGAAGGATGGATGCGCACCTCGAGTTAAAATTTATTGTAAGGGTGCATCGAATTTAATTTCAATAAAACTATCCATCAACATACTAGTGTGGAAGGGGAGAGCAGCAATCGATACGCGTTCTTCTGGTTATCGTATTCGCATGCATTCATGAACAGGCCTATAGCCATTGATTTCCTGCACATTTTTAATTTCCACTATATCCTAGCCAACAAAATGAAAACAAGATACCTCAATCGTTCCCTATCGACTCCACAACTCTTGATCGCCATATCCTCTTTACTCGCGATTTCACGCAATTGTTTGCGTACCTAAAAATTCTCAAATTGAACTCGGAAACGGCAGGATCAATGATGTTTCCAATGTGCTCATGAAAATGCATATATCATACCTTTGTAGCATTGGTGAGTGCTCGCAGATTTAATCCACACTGGCTCGCCCATTCCTATAATGAAGCAGTATTAATAATTTTTAAAATAAAATAACAAACCGCGAGATGCTTGTTGTTGCTGTTCCTCTTCTTCTCTGCCTTGAATAGATTGTATGCATTGAGCATCGTCGCGTGGTCTCCCTCCGTCGACGACACCTTCCTCCTGCATATTACACGTGTCACTCAACTATTTTGTGAAACTTATTAAAGTAGTTCCCTAAACGATTCAACTGATACCTCGTGACTTGCGCGGATTCTTCATCACTCTGGAGGAACAACTCCTCACTCGACAGGAGAGCAATCACTGTCAACGCCTCTTCGGTGCATTCGAGTGGAACTGATCCAAGAAGAATTCTACAAGACACTAACAGTGTAAATGTGCACATTCCCAATCAATTCACTTGGAGAGAGGTGGTTCAACGGGGAACTTGGCCATCTTCGCTCCATCTTCAGTTAGATGCAGCTTCTTCTTATTCTTCGAGTCTCGAATCGCTCCCAGACCCTTCAACAACCCTCGTTCATTCAATTCATGCAAAATAAAATTTGAATATATACGCACCTTCAGCTGTCTCTCAGCCGATTCCATCATCTCTGCACTTGGTTGCTCGAGTAGTTTGATATTCTTGATGTTCTTCAGTCCCATCGAAATCAACTCCAGGATCACCTGCAGTTTTCCTCCTTTGATGATACATTCCACGTCTATTCGTATGTTCAAAAGTTTGATACTCACAGCAGATAGATTGCTTCTCAGAATCTCAGCCACACTGCTCTGCTGCATCCGATCGAAGTCCTTGCTAGAGTACACACGATAGCACTTCCCTGAAATCAGCCATTTCTTTTTTCCGTTTAGGTAAAATATTACGCCGGAGCTATAAAAACAGCGTGGTGAATATAACTGAAGTCCTATCCCCGTCTATCTTTGTAATAAGCCCTCGTAATCACTACTCCTTACCACTGCTTTCTCTGCCAGCTCTTCCCGCTCTCTGTGCAGCTTGAGCCTTGCTGATTCTTTCCACTCTGAGAACGTCGATTCCATCTCCAGCTGTGAACGTCCTTAACACAATATAACCATAACCATTGCATATAAAATATTTTTTTAAAATTTATTTTAATTTTCACAATAAGCTCACTTCTGTTTCACTTTGCCCGAGTCGATCACAATCCTCACTCCGGGGATGGTCAGAGAAGTCTCAGCGATATTCGTTGCCAAAATAACCTGGTTAAAAAGTTAAATATTGAGAGTTTTCACAAAGTCAAAAGGAAGGAAACGGAAATAACAATCATACCTTTCTTTCTCCTTCGGGAGCGGGATCAAAGACCTTCTGTTGTTGAGCAGTTTTGAGTGCAGCATAGAGAGGATAGACGGCCATCTTCTGAGCAAGCTTCCTACAAGATCGACAGCATTTACAATCTAAAAAGTTTGCTGAACCAACAACATAATACACGTACTCATTGACATCTCTCAGTTTAGCAGCAGTCAACTCGATTTCTTCCCTTCCGGTGAGAAAGACGAGAATATCATCCCTATAAAATATAAGATACTGAGTTAACCTTTTTTTAGCTCCGCTCATCTGTTTCACCAACAATTAAATGTGCATATAAATGTGGTCAACGTACGAGATGGGTTCCCGTTCGTGTGCTTGGAGTATGGATACGAGCACATTGTACACGTAGTCTGAGCCATCGCCATCCAATGCTTCTGCATACAACACCTGCAGACAATGGTCAGATGGACAAATTATAATTTCTGCAATGTTTGGAAAATTTTAACAAAATCCCACCTCAACTGGAAAAGTTCTACCTTTGATCAAATAGATTGGCGCGTCGAAGTATCTGAAAATAATAATAATTCGATTTTTATATGAAAGGAGTTCAAAGGGGCTTGTTTACCTCTAGAAATTCTGAAAAATATTTCAACCCACCTACTGAAAAGGTCAGCATTCATTGTAGCAGACATGATGACAATTTTAAGAGGATTCAACTCCTGATCTTTCCTCTGTTTCTGGGCTAACCGTAGGGTGTCTGAAAGAAGTATCACTACTTTGAGAGTGCATGCGATGAGTTACAATAGATATACATTCACTTAATTGTCCAAATGGAGGAGAAAAAAACCAACAGAGCAGCACATCCGTGTGGAGACTTCTTTCGTGAGCTTCATCGACGATAATCACTGAGTATTTAATTAGTAATCCGTCATTGATGGCTTCTCTCAACAACATTCCATCCGTCATGTATAAAATACTCGAGTCTTCGCTGCATTTGGCTTCGAATCGAACACGATAACCGACCTACAAAACCCACAGTCAGACCATTCTTTCATTGTATATCACATGTCACGACGAGTCCAGCGACGTGTCTGTCACATGATGATGAGAATGGAGAGTGGACCCACCTTATCTCCAACTTCAGAACCCATTTCGCACGATACTCTCGTAGCGAGCGACATAGCTGCAACTCGTCGTGGCTGCGTGATAGCTATTTGTCCGCGATCTCTCAGTCGTTCGCATATCTGTGAAATGTATAGCTTCGAAAAGGTAGAAATTTCATCAGTGAGTGGCAAATGGATACAATTCATTTCAATTGAGTAAAAAAATTAATTTGGCTCACGCACCTGAGGAATTTGCGTACTTTTGCCGCAACCAGTCTCTCCTAGGATAATGCACGTGTCGTTATCGAGTATGATTTCTAGAACTTGCTCTCCAACATCATCAATGGGTAGCGCGAGGCGTTTTAACTAGAAAAAGAAGATATTCCCATGTTTAAAAAAAACAAGTAGAAGCCGGCAAGCATAGAAATTGAATCTCACCTGAGACTGGGATCGCATAGTAGTTTAGTTATAGCATCAAATTTAATTTAAAGAGGCAGGAATGGCTAATTAACAGTCGCAATTAAAACCAAGTGTTAAGCAACCTTGGCAAATTGACAAGTGTTTGAATTTCGCGGGTTGGGTACCGTTTCCACGTGATTTCATCAGGGTTTTCCAGCTCGGGCGTGGTAATTTCAAATAAAATTACCGTATCCTGGAATCAATAAAGGTGTGCATCAGACACTCTAATCTGCTCTGCAATCCATTCTACCACTTATCGATCGCTTTCTATCTCTGGTTTACGCGTAGGGACATGTTATTCCTGAGGCTCTCCCATTGGGTTGTCTTGTGATGGGCGGAGCTTGATGACTCACCCTCTTCTCTTTCGCAATCCGGCAGTTAGAGGGGAGAGTGTGCGGGAGAGAGGGTGACTCGCGGCTCTTTCTAGAATTTCTTTGTGTATACGCCGCGTTGTTCGTTTCCAAGGTGTCTGTTGTGAGTTGTATCGCTTAGCTCCTCCCCCAAAACCCCTCAGTCATGATTTTCAGTCAGACGATGAGCTTCAACCCCAACACGAACAACTACGACAACTACAACTCGATGTACGGTCGTCAGGAATCGGCCGTAAGCATGGTGGGTCACTTGACATTGCACAACATCGTGCAATCGATTGCCCATTGGGCTTTTCGAGCGCGTTCACTCGTGTTTAGTTTGATTGTTCTGGAAGGTTGAGATGAGTCATCACTAGTGCTGACTCGTCTTACTCGATCTCCATTTTTGTTTTAACTTAACTATTATAGGAATCTCTTGGAAACGCCTACACCGAGGATATGAAGAATATGCTGGAGACTCCACTGGATCTCTCCGAGTATCTGTTGGATGTGAGTTACATTGCATCACGTTGATGAAATGTTTCGTTGCTTATCGAGCTATTCTCACGTTCTTTCTAGCCATTATTCAATTGTCTCATCTGATTTGGTTAATTTTGAACACCATATTGAAGTATTTTCGTTAATAAACGAAAGTGAATTATGTTTTAGCTGAGTATCTTTGTTATTAGTGTTGCGAAATAGTCGATGATCCATTACAATTTCGTGGCTTTCATGTCAAATGAATCATATTTCTAATTTACAGGACGATTGGCCTATCGAGGACCAGCCTCAAATGGATCCGCCTCAGCCGAGTGAGAAGCAGCAGACTCCCCAATTCTTCCAGGAGCAGCTTCAATTCCAGGTTGGCTATTTATTTTCATTTCTTTCCAGTACGGTATTGTAATGGATAAATATTTGCAGCAAGCGCTCTATCACGACTATACCGAGCATAACCCGCACAACCCGCACTTCGGAAACGAGCAGTACGACAACAGCGACTACTCGCCCAACTACGCTCATGCTCATCAGGGTATGTTTATTATTTATCTTTCTATACCTTCAACTGATCACTCAATTCTTTCCAGGAGGTCGCAACATGGTAGAGGTGAAGAGCGAGCCCGATGAGGACGAGTTCGGGTACGAGAAAGAGACCTCTCCTCTTCCCTCCACCTCTCGCCAGATCCTCTCCAACCCCCTCAATCGCATCCCTAGAAAGGTACTGTATCTCTCTCATCTATTCCTTTCAAACAAGTCTTATTACAGGATGCTGCGAAGGCCCTCGAGGAGTACAAGCCTCAGACGAAGGCTCGTGGCTACAAGATCAAGCCCGAGGAGGTGAAGGCTGATCCATCGTACAAGCTCAAGAGAGCCCGCAACAACGACGCCGTGCGCAAGTCTCGCACCAAGGCGAAGGAGCAGCAGATGGAGAGAGAGAAGGAACTCTCCGTCATCAGAGACAGATGCACTGCCCTCGAGAAGGAGAACAAGACTCTCCGTCTCCGTCTCTCCAAGTATGAGAAGATCTGAATTCCCACCCATGTCATAGCCCCTCCCTCATCCTAGAAGCGCCACCCTTTCCATCCAACTAGAAAATGCCCCCCATATCGCTATTTGTCACTCACCTTGTCACATGCTAATATTTTCACTGTTTCCTGCTTAGCAGATTTACTTTCCGGCATCCCCAAGTGGATCATTGTCGATTGTCCATTCCATCCCTCTAGTCTTCCATTGTTCTCGTGCTTATTCAGTCATACTATCGATTGAATTGCTTAAGCACCCTTAGTTTCGATCACACGCTTGTTGCATGCTTGTACAGGGACAATTTCCGCTTTTGTAAAAAGAATCCCATCCGGTCAGTCAATTCGCTTCATCCTAGCCTTACTAGCAAAACTCGGTAACTTTACTTCCAACCCACCACCCTGCATTATTCCCTGCAATATGTTGTATTTTGAATAGTTTCACATAGAGGTATCAGAAGTGTTATTACCATATTGTATCTAATATTTGCTTCCTGTGTTGTCTACAATAATATTTTCAAAGCCCAATTTATTGAAGATCACATTTACAAGTGGACAGTTACAAGTATGAGTAATTAGCGATTAGTGGAGGGAACCGTGTTTTGCCTTATCGATCTTGTCGCATTCTTCAACAGAGAGAATGGGCTCGTGATGGCCACTGAATGTCAGCCGACGATTGGGAAGATCGATAACACATCCGTGACTGAAACAGGGAAGATTAGAATGGGGAGGAGGGAGGGGAGGGGGATCAAAGTACCATAGCATGACATCCAATCCGAGAATGAAATGGTTGCTCATACTTCCATCACTGGGTAGAACGATGGCCGATACAGCAATAGAACCCATCGAGAGCTGTAATTGATAAGTAGAAAGGAATCCCATAAGTGGGATAAACCTGGAAGTCGATGCCGAACACCTTGCCAAGAGGACGAGTCTTTCCTCCCACTCCCATTACAGCAGATATGCTGAATGTGAATTCGAGATTGATTGAAACACAGTAATTAAACAATCTTACCCCATTCTCTGATCGATGAAGTCCATAAGACCCAACTTCTGAGCAAGAGAAGAGTGCATTACCGTAGTTTGAGCACCTGACAAAGCCGAGGGTTACAGTCGATCAATAAAACAATGATAGCTCACCCGTATCGATCATGGCTGCGACTTCATGTCCATTGATTAGTCCTCTGATGTAAAGAGTCTGGAATGGCATGCTACTCGATCTGACTGTGCATGATCTCTCACCGAGGGCGGAGTTAGCAGTTCAGGAGTGTGGTTCATTGTGTATTCCAATCGCTCATCCAGAGATTTCTGATGACAACCAATTCATTGACTCTCGATTCCTTGATAATACCATTTTGTGCTGCTGCTGCTCACCCCACTTCTGATAGATGAGCATGAACCCACCAAGGTCATCGGGATGGGAAAGGGCATATCGAAGAACGGGAGGGGCTGTGAAAGTGGCTTGAGCCATGTACTGGAATTATGTAGCAGATCACGTGATAAGTGCATGATTTTACTCACATTCCTATCGTTTTTCAATTTAACAAAGTCGTCGCGGCACTTTGCAGCCTTCAGTGTTTCCAATACTTTCTGTTGAGGGTTGCTAGTCACGACGATCGAACGAATCGGAAAAAAGAGGATGATTCAAGTTAATAAAAGGAAGAGATTTACCAGATTGTTCATCTTATCTCCCAATGGAGGCAATTCGAAAGGAGTTTCCTCGTAATTAGTCCTCTCGAAGGCGATAATATCTCCATCCTCAGCGCCTATCGTCTGAAATTAAGCATGATTAACGACAGAATCATTCCGACCTCACCTGTAGAGTGAACAGGCTAAGATCCGCCTTGGATAGCCTCCATTCAAGGTTCTTGCATGCAACTATCGTTCCGAAATCGGGCCAGTTGTTAATGGGAAGGCCAGCGAGAAGGAGGGCGATGGGCGACTCTTGAGCACACTCTATGGGGTAAGTATTCTTCTCGATATCGATCATCAACCGCATCCTGGCAGTGCTGAAGCTAAAAATGACAAATAAAAATAGATCACAAATAAGAAAATCAATAATTTAACATAATTCCACAGTACTTAGTACACCATTCCTAATTATGCGAAATTGCAGAACAAGCAAATAGATAATTTAATTCACGCTTAAATTAGGCTAATTATGGGTTGTAATTAGTTAATTTTTATCGAAAAAGAAGCGCGACGTGAAGAATGTGATGACTGACCACACTAGGTCAAGTAATGGGTGCGCTCCAATTGGACGCGAGCGCGATCGCGGTTCTCAAGACCATTCTATTTTCCAATTATTGCACAATTATTGTTTAATGATACCTCATGTTAATTTATCTGTTAACTGATCCTATACATACTGCATTACAGAATGAAGAACCGCTACACTACCTTGGATGTCGTTGCGGCAGTACACGACCTGAAACAGTACATAGGAATGAGGGTGAACAATGTGTATGACGTGAACTCGAAGACATATCTCATTAAACTGCAAAAGTGAGTTAGATTCGAAGCGTTTCGCGTTCAATGTATGTTTGAGGCCAGAGAAGAAAGCAGTGATCTTGTTCGAATCCGGTCTACACATCTTATCAACTGGTCACGATTGGGAGAAGAGTCAGTTCCCCTCCTCGTTTTCCATGAAACTGAGAAAGCACATCAAAAACCGTCGACTGGAGTGCGTGGATCAAGTAAGCCATTCTATTCTCAGTCTTTCTGATATAGTGTTGCTCGTCAGGTTGGTGTGGATCGAGTTGTCGATCTCGGATTTGGTGACGAGTCGAGTCGAGTTCACGTTATTGTCGAGTTGTACGACCGAGGAAACATCCTTCTCACCGATCAGGAGTACACCATCCTCAATATCCTTCGTCCCCGCACTGATAAAGACACCGACGTCAAATTCGCTGTGAGGAATAGGTGAGAGATCTAGCAAGGTTTAATTTGGGTCAGCCGGATCATTGCAGATATCCAGTCGAGAATGCTCGGAAAGAGACGTCCTTGCCAACGGATGAGCAGCTGACTGAAGCAGTGGCAGCTGCAGCTATGAATGTGCAGGTACTATTGTTAATTCCATCTGTCGAGAACTGTTTACTGTTGGAAACATTGATGATGAATGAATAAGGCCCGTCGTCTGCTCTCCCCATTGGTTCCCGTCGGAGCAGCACTCATCGAACACGCTCTCGTGGCTAATGGATACCCAAAGGATATCAATGTAAGCTTCCCTCATTCATCGATCGGATGCTAATCTAATCAACCTTCCAGATGAATAATCTGGGTGTGACTGTGGAGGAACGAGTGAGGAAGTTGAGAAGCGTTGTTGCTGAGTGTTCTAAGGTAATTTCCGTCGTTTCTTGGTTTCCGAAATTAAAAGATTTGAGGTGTACGAGCGAATCCACGAATCGGCATGCAACGGTTTTATCACTTTCAAAACAGAACAGAGTCCAAGCGGGGATACTATCGAAAGCTTTATCGTGAGAAATGCTGTAACTTTCGATACCTATTGATATTTTTAACAGGACTACCATCCGTATCATTTTGCTCAGTGCACTGAAGAGACGACGAAGAAGTTCGAATCATTCAGCGAAGCTGTCGATGAGTTCTTGTCCAAGGCGAGACATTTCTGTCTAGGATACAAAAATAGAGTGTATACGGTAGACTACAAGTATCGATTGTAGATGACGACTCAGAAGGCAGATCAGCGGGCACTCAACATTGAGAGAGAAGCACTGAAGAAGTTAGAGAATGTGAAGAAAGATCAAGAGGGACGAGTTGAGGAATTGGATAAGAGCCAAGAGAAGTTGAAGAGAGTCGCCGAATTAATTATTCAGAATGAGGTGAGATACGGAGAAAGAGACAACAATGGACTAATTGTCTAGGCTGATGTGGACCAAGCACGAACTATCATTCTGTCCGCACTCGCCAATCAGGTATCCTGGGATAGAATCGGAGAGATGTGCAGGTATGTGAGGGTACGGTAGTTATTGATTGTTAACCCTACCCTATCCAGGGATGCAGCTCGGCGAAAAGACAGAGTGGCATCGAAGATTGTGCAGTTGAAACTGGACACGAATCACATCGTCATGAGACTGACTGATCCGTATCTGGATGAATACGACGATGAAGAGGGAGAGAATGAACCGTGAGTACAGCTGGATAATTTTAGCCCTGAAAAACAATCGTGGTGGGAAGGTGCGAGTACGGTAACCGTGTTTCTACTTTCAGTGTGGAGGTGCCAATCGATCTCGCCCTGAATGCCTTCCAGAACAGCAAAAAGCTGTTCGATGCGAAGAAAGCAGCAGGCAAGAAGAAGGAGAAGACGATCCAATCGAGTATCAAGGCATTGAAAAGTGCCGAGGCCAAGGCCAAAGCCACGCTTGAGACGGTAAGTTATTGCCTATATTTGTTGTTAGTTCACATTTTTTTGTGCTGTTTCAATGATGTTAATCAGGTGCGAGTACGCAAAGATCTTGCGAAGACGCGTAAGCCGATGTGGTTCGAGAAGTTCCTCTGGTTCATATCGAGAGATGGACTCATTTGCGTGGCGGGAAGAGATGCAACACAGAATGAACTACTCGTTAAGAAGTAAGTGATTTGCATATTGAGCACATACTTTATGAGTTGGTGGAGGTTCTCCATACGTAACACTTCAGATACCTCCGTACAGACGACGTCTACGTGCATGCGGATGTGAGGGGAGCGGCGTCCGTGGTCATCAGGTCAGTCAAATTCATCTTTATCCAACCAACAACAAAGAGTCATCTGCATTTGTTCCCTTAAATCAGAGTTTACTTTGCTATTTTGAACGTAGAACGGTCCTTTCTCTTATCAGGAACGTCCCAGGAGGCGGTGAGGTTCCGCCCAAAACCCTGACAGAGGCAGCTCAGATGGCGGTCTGCTACTCGAACGCATGGGATGCCAAGGTGGTCGCATCCGCCTGGTGGGTCAATAAGAGTCAGGTGAGCTAGGATGAGTTCACTATGTACATTTGATCCCCTGCAGGTCTCCCGCACAGCCCCTACTGGAGAGTACCTTACTCCGGGCAGTTTCATGATCAGAGGAAAAAAGAACTTCATGCCTGCATCACAACTGATTATGGGATTGGGAATACTGTTCAAGTTGGATGAGGAAAGCGTGGAAAGGAGGAGAGAGGAGAAGAAGAGAAAGGAAGAAGAAAGAGGTGGAGAGGCAGAGACAGAGAAGGAAGAGAAGGTCAGTAGAGACTGTTGAGAGGGAAAAGGGAAGAGTATTGTAGGTAGAAGAAGAAGAAGAAGAGGAGGAAGGAGATGAAGTGGAAGTGGAGGAAAGTGATGGAGAAGAGGAGAATGGAGATGAAAAGAAAGAAGAGGAAGAAGAGTTCCCGGATGTCCAGGTACGCATTCTCACACCATTCCTGTTTGTTTAGCTGAACTGAAGTTCCTGAAAGGCACGCGTTTAGGCTGCGTACATGCTTTCTTAATGTCAGCAATAAGTAAATTGCAGGTTCCCCTCACGTCTCTTTCTGTCGGAACAAAGGGAGAGGAGGAATACTCAATCATCAATGTTGGACCTGCTCAGAGGAGTGGATTGACTCAGAAGGAGATGGCTGAAAGAAGAGAGAGGGAGAAAGCAGAGAAGGAAAGGATTGAGAGGGAAAGGAAAGAGAAGGTATACTTTATTGAGATAGAATGTCTGATTATGAGAATATTTATAAGGAAAGAGAAGCAAAACAATCGAAGCCGCGAACAAAGAGGGAGAAACACAAAATGGAGAAGATCAAGCAGAAATATGGAGATCAAGATGAGGAAGAAAGGGAATTGAGAATGATGGCACTTGGAAGTAGAGGTGAGGAAAGAAGGAAAGAAGAGTATCTATCTTTTCACGTACAGGAAAGAAAGTAGAAGAGCCGAAGGAAGAACCGAAGAAAGAGGAGGAGAAGGTGGAAAGAGCACCTCGGCCACCCAGAGAAGAAAAGGAGAAGGAGAAGAAGGTTGAGGAAGATGATGATGAAGATGAGAAGGAAGAGAATAGTGATGAAGCCAATCTGCTTGAGACGGTGATGAATACTGTATATGGGATGGGTGATTATCGATCAATTGCAGCTTACCGGTAATCCCACCCCTGAGGACACTCTACTCTATGCAGTTGTGTGTGTCGCCCCTTATCATGTGAGTCAATGAAAGACGAAAGGGTAGTGATGATGCAATGGCAGGTGCTGAGTGACTACAAATACAAAGTGAAGCTGATCCCTGGAACGGGCAAGAGAGGCAAGGCTGCCAAGAGTGCCCTCGAGTTGTTTATGGTATGTATTTCATTTTTTCTTATGTTTATTTATTTTTTTCAAAATTTATTTATTCACTTAGAAATACTTCTAAAAGCCTTCACCATCTATATTAGACCCATTCTAGAAAGCGCAAGTATGGTATTTAATCCATACCTTCCACGCGACAAGAAAACACTAGAAAAAGTCCAGAATTATTTCACCCGACGATTATTCATGCGATGCTACAAAGCAACGTGGCAAACCATGCCTAGTGCCACACGTAGAAACACCAAACTAGGTATAACTTCCTTAGAAAAGCGCAGAGAGGAAATAGACCTGAAGACAGCCACCAAGCTCCTGAGAGGCAGATACAAAATCTCGAAACGAAAACCACACCACTTTTGTTACTACTTCACTAGAAACGGCATCAACTTCACAAACAGTGTCTCCCCCTCTAACTACAGACACCACAGTTTCTTCCCCAGAGCGGCAAGGCTAGTAG
>LS505141.1:907816-924938 GCA_900490845.1 Pristionchus japonicus | reverse complement strand
TGAGAATGAGACGGAAGGAGATGGAGGCCAATTGGGGGAAATGTCATGGAAGAGAGAGAGAGAGAGGAGGAGGAGGGGGGGGGGGGAGAAAGAACACTGAACACTGGCTTGTTCCTAGAATGGATAAGCAAAGTTGATGTTAGAAAGAGCTCTAAACGAATGAGGCGACTATATACAATTCACACATTGGGAAGGTGGTGGGAAGGGAATTAGAGGAGGCAGAAGTCTATTAGGATGAGAGAGGAGAGGAGGAAGAGAAGAAGCAAGAGAAGGAGATGGAGGAATTGAAAGAAGGGAATGGAAGACAGGTGAGATAGTGAGAAGATGGAAAGAGCGAGATGAGTGGATGTTGCGTTGTCGAGAAGAAGAAGAAGTGGAAACAAGAAAGAGAGAGAAAAAGAGAAAAGAGGAAGGAAAGAAACAGATGCAGGTTATCCCCACTGCCTCTCTCTCTCCCTCTCCCTCTTCTCTCTCCCTCATCCATCCCGAGTCTCGCTCTCCCTTGTGTCTCTTCTGGTTCGAAAATGGCACATCCTCCCTGTCCTCCTCCTCCTCCTTCTCTCCCTTCTTCCTCCTCTACAAGGGGCTAACACGATTCCGTCCCCTCGTCCCCTCATTACCCCCTTCTGTCTTGTGCTGATGAAGAAAGACGAGAGTGGAACAGATGTAGACACACAGAGTAACTATTGAGTGAGGGCTTCCATTGCCAAAGACATTATGGTGTTGTGTTTGAATACTCTCTGATCTCTGATCTTTGATCTCGTCCGTTGCAGGGTACACGGGCGAGCTTCGACTATGCAACTACTGCGTGCGCACAGTTCACGAGTATCTGCCAGGCGGAGGAGAGGGAGAGGGTCCATCCAATGGAATTCCAGTCAAGGAATCGCCCCAAGGAACGAGGAGGAAGAGCATCGCGCCCATCGCTACCGTATCTGCAGGCAGTCTCAATTGGAGCGAAACTGCCAGTCAGAGGTACTGTAGATTACGGTATCCTGATCCCATAAGAATTTTCCAGTTGGGAGCAGAGTCGGGCGGCGAGCAAGACGCAGGCACTCAATGTGGCTGACTTGTGTCATCTGCAGGGAGGAAGGAGAGAGGAAGAGAGGAGGAACTCCCATGGTGAGAGAGAGAGAGATGATGACTGTTTAGGCGGTCACTAAATGTTTTTTTTTTTGAAGTCTGATGATAGTTGTTCGAAACACGAGTAATCGTCTCTCTGACCGATGAGAGAGTGTGCGAAATGAAGAGGTGAATATTTCGAACTCTAATCGTGATGGTGAACATTGCAGCGGAAGTGTCAACAGGCGAAGAGGAGGAGAGTGGCCCTGATTGGGTGAGAGAGATGGATATGACGAAAGGAGCGAGAGAATCATGGAATGTTGGAGTGAGTAGAAGTAGTGATGAGAAGGAGAAGGAAAAGGAGAAGAATGGAGACGAGGAGAGGATACCTACCCTTGCACCACTCAGTCCGTCGAAGAGGGAGACTGCAGGAGGAGTAGGACTGGAGTTGGATAGAGAGGTAGGAGAAGGGATGATAAGGATGGAGACAGTAGAGAGATCATTGCAGTATAAACCTCGAAAGGTGGAAGGAGACGATACGGAGAAGGAATTTGAGAGGAAAGCAGAACGATTACTGGATTATCTATTCAAACGGGAAGGGATCAGCAGGGAAAGGTAAGGGAAGAATGGGGAACTTCTTCGTTTCTGGTCGACCCTTGACCGCTCCGAATAAATTGCTATACGAGAAATGACAATGGTAGGGAACGAATACTCTGGACTTTTTTTAGATGGCGAGACATCGTGTGGTCGACGAGTCGATCGATGGCAGCCACAGTAGTGGTAGATGTGAGGAGAAGGAAGGACGCCATGAACATACTCAACTACGTCCACATCAAGAAGTTGTGCACGCCAGAGGATGTTGTGCATGCGGAGGTGAGCTGGGGAAGATAATGACGGATTCAGAAGTAAAATGGGAACTTCTTCGGTTTCTTGCCCACCCTGGACCACTCGGAACGAAAAACCAGGCGGTAAATGAAAATGACAGGAAAAATAATGCTCTGGGAATAAACGTCGAGCAGAAACCGAAGAAGTGAAAAATGAAAATGAAATCACTTTTCTTGTCAGGTGGTGCAAGGAGTTGTGTGCAGTCAGTCGGTGACACACTGTGATGGGATGACTGAGATGCGAGATGCGAGTGTCATGCTAGTCGCAGGTAGATCAAGTCTCACACTATCGATTGATCACCTACCGTATCCCCAGGTTCGATTGAGTACGAACGAGGACCGGGCAGACTGGCGACGCTCGAGCCAATCCTTGCGCAGGAGGGGCAGTTCCTCGCCAAACAGGTAACTGTAGGCATACGGTAACGGAGAAGATAATCGATTGATCAGGTGGAGCGGATTCTCTCGCGGCGTCCGTCGGTGCTGCTAGTGGAGAAGGGCGCCTCGAGAACGGCAGTTGAGGTATACGGTAGATACGGTAATCGAAAAAGGCTCACTCTTCCCTTCGCAGTTGCTGCACAAGGCGGGGGTTCGAACGGTGGTGAACGTGAAGGAAGGCGTGCTGATGAGGGTGGCCAGAAGTACGGGAGCAGATATACTGCCCAGCAGCGATGCACAACTGATACAGCAGAATATTGGTGCGTTGAGGGAGGGATTGGTTGATAGGCTTGGGGTTACGGTAACAAGCAATGGCACAGGCTTCGCACCGGTGTTCGCACAGCGACTCGTGCGACTTCGGGGCGGAGCGAGGAAGAGTCTGGTGATATTGGATGAGTGCCCGCCCGATAGAGGATGCTCCATTCTGCTGTATTCGAGAAGCAGAAAGGAGCTGATTGCAGTGAAGAAGGTAGGGGAGAGGCACTGATCGAATATCTGATACTTTAAAACGTGATAAAAAAACCTCCTTTCGATGCTCTTCCGAGTGATATATACCACATAGCCTTTCATATTATAGTTATGCGGCTAGTATACATCTTGATTAAATTGATCGAATCATTGTGAATGGAACCTCTGCAGATGCTCCAAACGATGATTCTCCTCCTGTACTCGATGGATCTCGAACGGGCATATCTCAAATTGTTCAATGTCCGTCTCGAATATCGTTGCTCGGCGTGCGAAGTGTGCGAGACAAGACGAAGAAATATCGATCACGAAGGAGAGAAGGTACGGTAGAAAGGAGGGATCGAGAAGTGATGAAACGATTGCAGAGTGGTCTTGAGAAGGCACTGGACTCGTCAGTTCTGTCCATCTCTCCATTCATCGATGTGGAGCCGCCATTCCTGGAGACTAGCAAGTGAGTGTGAAGGAGTTTATTCTATCGTTAGTTATTAGAACGAGAAAGCATGATAATGGATGATTGTGACAAGTAGATTGGTGCAATGGAATTGATTGAGCAGATACTCTGTTCAGGGGCCGATCGTGCTCTCTGCTCGAGTACTTCAAGCAGCCGCTCTATCCATTCATGAGCGATGAAGAGATCGCAGCGAGGAGAATAGAAGAGGAGCAAGAGGAGCAGAAGGAGGAGGATACGGTCAGTTTGTGAGGGATTAGAGGAAATTCATGAACCAATTGTAGACTCGTCTTCCGTCTCTGCCTCGCACAGATTTCGCCCTGTCGACAGGAGTGAATGGAGATGAGGATATGGCCTACTTCAGAGCGAAAGGAGGAGTCATGTTTAGAGAGAGAATCAAGAAGAGGAACGAGAAGTCTCCCAAGGTAAGTACTTTGCATGATTTGTGAAACTAAGCTCCGGTTCAGTCGACGGCTCCTTCCTCTCCCCGTAATCGTCGATCGGACGTGCTCGATCCCCTTTCTCATCAAAGAGTTGCAGTTCTGTTCGGATCGTTCTCCCCCAAGGTACCATCCATTTCGGCTTAAGATCGGATCAGAATTATTTTGGAATTCTGTCTCTGGCAATTGTCTGTAGCACCAGAGCTCTCATCCGACGTAGTGCTTTAATTGCCTATCACCATCATATCGGGATTCCCGAACTCTGTCCTCGTGCAATCAATAAAATGTGTTGCCCCGCAGAGTCCCAATTCTCCCTTCTTCTGCGTTCGTCCCTGGGTGGTGTCAATGCACTTCTACGGTGCAAACGACATGACACTCGGAGAATTCCTTACCAAGTGAGCCGGTTGACTGTAGTTGTCATGTAACTCTTGCCACAGATTCTGCTTCTCTCGCGAGTACGCCTGTCCCTCATCCAACTGCGAACTACCGATGCTCGAGCACAGCAGGAAGCTAGTGTGCGCGAGGATTTGTGTGGAGGTGAGGGAACTTGATCTTTGATCTTTGACATGCGTGAACTCCTATTCTAGGTGACGACCCAATTGATGACTCCCACCTCTTCCTCGTCTTCTTCCCTCGATACAATGGAGGATATCATGGCATGGCACTACTGCCCTTCGTGCAAGGCATCCTCGCCCATGGTGGCGCTCGATGACAGAGTGTGGCATCTCTCATTGGTTTGTGTACTGTAGTAGTGTAACGGGATATTGATTGATTGATTGTCAGGGTAAGATGCTTGACTATCTCTCTCACTCGTCCTTCTCTCTCGGATGTGTGTCGTCGCCTGCTGCAACAGCCTCGTGTCAGGTAGCATCGACGATTAAATAAAATATTATATTTAAAAATTAAAAAAGCAATTATCGATTTTTGTCTGCAGCACTGCTTCTTCCACGAGCATCATCACTTCTTCTCGCACGCTAACTTCGTGACGACATTCAAAGTGACCATGGTAAGTGGACGATTGTAGTCGCACTCTCTCGAATAGACACGCTATCTCGCTATGTTTGCTCTTGAGCGGTGTAAGGATTGCGCTCCACCGAACTTTGCGCAGGAGTGTAATGCCCGGTATGCGCGGAACGGTAAATAAAATGAGCGAGGCCTCCCTCCGGCATTGCTCCCCTCCCTACGCTTACTTTCTCGTTTTCCTCTCGCTATCATTCGGTTGCCATAGTAGTTATCTCTTTGTGTGGGGAGGAGCAATCGCAAGTGGTTCTATTTCTGAATAAATAGCGCGTTGTTATTGAGCTTGCATGCTCCTTGTTCCATTGTTTATTCTATTGGAAAGCGGTTCAATTGAGTTACTATAGATCCGTCCCTTCGATGTTCACTTCTCTCCCGTCCTCTGCCGCATCGACCCCACTCTCGTCTCCCTCCAGTCAATTATCGATCGAGTCAATCGAATGGCGGCTCTGGCCAATGAGATGAAGACGTAAGTCATTAATTATTATTTGTCTAAATCGCAGACGTGATGAATCAAATAAGCGATAAAGGAGACCATTTAAATATTATTTTTTATTATTTATATTGCAAAATTATTTTAGAACAGCGGAAGAGCGTCTGAAGGAAGGCCGAGAGTTGATATCACAGTTCAACTCGTCTGCAGTGACCGCTCTCGAGGCACTCTTTGCGAAGACTAACCACATTATCACGTGAGAGATTATCTTTGTTTGTGGCATAGATAGCTGTGCTATGTAGTGTGCTATAGCAGTGAAACGGATTGACTATCATTGCAGCGACCGATTGAAAGTGGTTGATGAACTGTCGGGAGGCCAGGATCCAATGCCGACCAATGCGGCACTCGCACTAAAGGTATTTATATTTTATAACTATAACTATAAATAGTTGGCTATTTGGAGCACAAGAAATAGCCAATCTAAGCACAAGAAATTACCAATCTTGAATTGCGGATATAACGGAAGATATAAAGCGGTCTTGTCAGGCTGAAGAAGCAGTGATGGTGATCCGCGAGGCTGCTTTCTCTCTTCTTTCTCAATGGAATTCAGAAAGTGCCAATCTTGCTGCACTATCGAGAACACTCAAGAAGAATGCGGGTCAGCCATTCCTTACTTGTTTTGTTCCTGTTTTAAAACTTTTTTTTATTCTGCGTTGTGGAGATGCTCCCCATCTGATCAAACAACTCTTTCCTATGCTATGTGGCCTAACACTATGCGATTGCAGACGAAACGGGCGTGCCTCCCCCTCTGAAGGAGCTGTTCCTCGATCGATTGGACGATCCCTTCCCCTCCTGTCTCCATCTCGGCCTCCCCCTACCATCTCGTGCGCCCGTCGTAGTGAGAGATCTACAGGATTCGAGAGGAATCAAGCCGGACGTCGCCTCCATTCTAGCGTACGCCCTCGCCTCTCTCAACTATGAGGAAAGTGAGTGAAGTTGAGATATTATCGAGGCAGCGATCCTCCTCGTCCAATTGATTTATTTTGTCCTTACCAGGTCGTCGCAAAGCGAGAGAAGCGGCGGGAGGAGAGGAGCAAGCACTGAATCTGAATGCAAGCAGTATGAATGGAGACGAGAATGCTATGAATGCGGAACACTTTGAGATTGAGTTCTCTGATTCGAGCACCAGCTACTATGTGAAGGTGAGAGGGATGTAAAATGAATGCATTGCAAATATGATTAAATTAAGGCGTACTACGCGGAGCGATTCCATCTCCTTCGTCGATTGCTCCTTCCAGAGGGAGAAACTGCATTCATTCAATCACTATCACAGGCTTATATTTGGACGCCGCAGGTGAGATAAGGGAGAGATTTTGGAATGAGCGTAAAAAATGGCAGGGTGGCAAATCGGGTTCGTCCTTCTTCCGCACTTGCGATGGACGATTCGTCATCAAGACTATGAGCAGGTAATAATTTAATTAAATAACGCATGTTTTTTTGCGAATACTATTGTCTGTTCTCTTTGCCTTACTATTGTTTCTGCAGATTCGAAGTGCAATCGTTCGTCAAATTCGCGCCCAATTACTTCGATTACCTGAAAACGGCTGTGACGGAGAAGAAGTTGACGGCTTTGTGCAAGGTGAGCGAGAGATGAGCGGTGCATTGTGGTTAAATAATTATAATAATGTGTTAAGTAATTATAATAATTAATTCAATAATTGTAATTGCGATTGTGTTGAGGTGTACGGCGTGTTCCGAGTGTGCTACAAGTTCAAGAACGGGACGCAAGCAAAGATGGACGTACTCGTGATGGAGTATCTCTTCTACAAGCACAATCACACGCAGACTTGGGATCTGAAGGGATCACTCAGGAATCGAATGGCATCGACGGGAAAGAATAGTAGTGATCTCGTGCTTCTCGATGAGAATCTCATGAAGGATCTGTGGAATAACCAGGTGCGAATGAGTTTCAAAAAGATCTGGCATGAAATAATGAGTATCATTCAGTTGTACGTGCTTCCCCACTCGAAGGCAGCACTCAATCAGGCAATCTCGAACGACTCTCACTTCCTCAGTAGTCAGCACATTATGGATTACTCACTGCTCGTGGGAGTCGATCCAGAGAGTATGTTCAATCTTCCATTCATCTTTCCATCTAGTTCTAGTAGCTATTATTCAAAATGGTGCTTCAGGCGGTCAACTTGTACTCGGTATCGTTGACTACATGCGTACATACACATTGGATAAGAAGCTGGAGAGTTGGGTGAAGATTGTGGCCATACCCGGCGCCCATCTTCCCACTATCCTGTCGCCTCAGGTGAGCAAAGGAGGATGGAGGTTGCATCATGTCTAACTCATCTCCTTTCAGATGTACTGCACTCGTTTCTCTGAGGCAATCGACTCGTACTTCCCCGTTGTTCCCGATCAATGGACGGGACTGGGTTCAGTTGTGTCGTACTGATAGATCCCGTTGTCTTATTGTTAGCTGATTATGATCATGTAACATTCAATTCAAGTACATATCGTCTTTATTTGTTATTACTGTATTTTTGTATGTAAATGAGAGACAGTTATAGGACGCGAATTGTACCCAATCATTCCAGATATAGTAATTTATGTGTACCTAACTAATAAGAGAGTGTGAAATAGTTATTAGAGTACGGTGTGAGAGACTGTGATAGATTCGCCCCGTTTACCGCTGTGTAGGTCAACTGGTATAAAGACTTGCAATATCTTCCATTTTTTTCCGTCTGGTATCTCATTCGGTTCAAGTCCGACTCTAACTACCTGATCTAAAACGAAAAGCTCGTCTGATGAGAATCATATTTCTTATTGCAGTATCAAAGGTGATCTATCGATTTGCTTTTCAATAATGTCTCGCACTGGAGTGCAGACACTCATGGATACCAAAGTTCGGAGGAAGGGAAAGGTGAGACAATTTTTCAATAGGGAAGTGTGGTGTCTGTAACCAAATTTATAAAACTGATGTTTAATCGACACTTCTTCAGTTCTTCAGCTCGCCGGACCAGCCTCTCATTTCCCCCACTCCCCTCTCATTCCACTCCCTCCTTTGCCTCAATCGCAGGCGCTGAGCGGTGGAATGAGAGGGGGACTGGCCCGGCGAACTGAAGTAGTGCCGCTTAATCTGTTTTCTCTTATCAGGAAGACGAGGAGGAGGAGGCTCGTCTCAAGAAGGAATTGGAGTCCTACGAGGAGCAGTTCGGCCAAGAAGCGGATACACTCAGACCGAAGACATTCATTCGAATGGACATTGTCAATGCAAACAAAAGTGGTCAGTGCACGTATGCATTATTAATGTTATGAGCTGCTTATGCATATTGAATGAACAAGGAGTTAAAATCGCATGGCGGAAATATGAAATTTATTTGCAGTCGGAGAAACGAAGCCTTCGATCTACAAGCCAACGAATGCACTTGCTGAGTTGAGCAAGAAGAGCTCTGCCTCTTCTTCTCACTTGAGAAATTCATTCGAAGATGCGAAGAGAATGGCTGCAGAAAAGGTGAGAAAGTTGGCTCAATATTTCTGGTTCCAGATATACTTTTGCCGAAAATAGCTATGGGAGTTCATCAGTTGTTGTTGAAATCCTGAGTAAATTCGAATGCATCTCAGGCACCTACAGTGTCCACTCCCACCCACGGACTCCTAACCCGATCATTGACTCGTATCTATCTTAAACAGGCTCGTCGTATGCTGGAGGACGCGCACAAGGGCAAGCCGGGCCCTGCGCCCACCGTCGTCGCGCCCACCACAGCGCCCCCCGTGAATAGACCACCCAAACCGGGCACTCTCAGGGCGAAGGAGATACAGAAGAGCAAGACGAGCAATCTGGATGAGTTCAAGGAGGAACTCAAGAGGTATCAACTACTGCATTATCGATTCTTCTTGTAATGGACGACTTCAAGTCGCTGGCTTTTCAGGGTGCAGCGCGAGAGAGACACGCGCAAGAACGTGCGCGATCACTTCAAGAACGATCTGGGCATGGATCAGGTTCGTGTCCCGCCAAACTAATAATCAGGGCTACCGTAATCCTTGCACAGGCGCATATCGACTTGATGGCGCCTGCTATGGACAATCCGTACGTCGCCTCGGGCAGCTCGGCCGATATCGACGACACATCGGCTACTACCAATCTATACATTGGAAATCTGCCCACCAATGTGAGTGTACGATGTTTAATGCAAAAAAAAGATAACTTGTTAGGTGACGATGCAAGATCTGCTGGAGACCTTCGGTACGTACGGTCCTCTTGCATCGGGAAAGATACTCTATCCCCGTTCGGATGATGAGAGAAAGAGGTATTGCATGAGGGAAGGGCGACGATTGATTGCGTGCTACTTGCAGGGATTTCCTGTGTGGTTTCGTCGCCTACATGCACAGGCGGGACTTTGACCGTGCCCTAGTGCAGATGGCTGGTGGGTATTCCGACTATCTAAGTGTCGCTACTCCACCACTTTGCAGGGGCATACATTGGGTCAGAAGTGGTGAAGATCTCGTACGCTCGCAGTGTGATCATTCCACCTGTAGTGAGTCCTCTCCCTCTCCCTCCTCCCTCCTTCTCTCTACCACTCTGTCGATGATCCCAATCAATCCATCCTCCGATCCATCGTACCCCCATCCCCCATCTACAGTATGACACACTTAGCCCTTCTTCGTTCCACCTGAGCTCGAGAAGTTATCGTATCCCGATCCTCCGACGGGTCTCCCGTTCAATGCGATGCCGAGACGGAAGGAACTCGAGGAGTACATCTCCAAATGGAAGGAAATACCCAAGTTGGGTTCGATGCCTGAGAAGGATGAGCAACTCGAGGATTACAAGAAGGTACGGTAGAGTATAAATTCGATTAGTTAATTGATGGATGGTTATTGCGATATCGAGAGATGTATCGAAGAACTAGGAACTCGTAGATAATAAATCTGATTTGATTATACTCCAGATGATCAAGAATGCTACGGTTCGAGTAGTGATTCCAACTGACAGGTATGATGAGAAGAGTGGAGGCAGTAAAGGTGGAAGGGAACGTGGGAAGCGCCAGAGAGGATTACATATATTTACGAGAATATTTATCTCCTCGTTCAAATATATTCATGAAAAATATTGCACATATGGTCCAAATTTGAGATGGGTGGGGCTTTCGATCTGACAAGTAGGTTGAGAGTGTAGTGGAATGATTTGGGTAGAAGGGTAGCGGAGGTGTTGCAGCAACCTGCTGTCGCTCATACATCGTATGATCGAATTCGTCGTGCGAGAGGGACCCATTTACGAAGCGATGATCATGTCGAGAGAAGGACAGAACCCACTCTTCCGGTCAGTTGATCTTTGATCTCCCCTCAATGGATCCCCCTCTTACTCTACAGATTCCTCTTCGACAATCACCATCCTGCGCATGTCTACTACAGATGGAAGCTATTTTCTGTGCTCCAAGGCGAACGACCGCTCATTTGGAGAAAGGTATCGATTGCTACGCTAGAATACGGTTCAACTCCCTGATGCAGGATCGTTTCCGTCTCTTCGACGAGGGTTCCTGGTGGCAGCCGCCTATTCCCACCACTGAGCTGTTCAGGTACGGTAGGATACGGTAACGCGGTCAATTATCGATTGCAGACAAATGCCCGAGTGCCTCTACCACACGGCATTCTCAGTGGCTGAGCAGAGAGCGAAGTTGGGATTGGGAGGAGTTAGTTCGAAGGAAAGAGATGACGATAGAGGAAGAGACGGACCAAGGGTGAGCACGGCAATGGGAGGATATGGATCATGACACGTTCTGATTGCAGAGAGGCCGCAATGGTTCACCTCGTGAGGATGGAGAAAAGAAGAAGAGCAAGAGAAATTATCTGTCGAGTAAGGATCGTGACAGATTCGAGGATATGCTGAGAGGACTCGTGCCTGAAAAGGATTCCGTACGTTGACAATCTCTTTGCATATCCATTTACTAAAATCATTTTTAATTTGCCTAACAATCGACCATATCAGGTGGGCAATGCAATGGTGTGGTGTCTTGACCATGCAACTTGGTCGAAGGAGATCGCTGAATGCCTCTATGAGAGTCTCACCATTGATGAAACGCCCCTTCATAAAAAGGTCAGCTTCAAAACAGGAATAATCATGACGATTCAGTAATAATTGGATAAATTCAGATCGCTCGTCTCTATCTCATAGCTGATATTCTCGCGAATGCAGCAGTCCGAGGAGTCAAGGATGTCTTCTACTACAGAGAACACTTCCAGAAGCTATTCCCCAAGGTATCGCATCCATTAGAGCTGTTTCAATTATGATTAGTTTATCTCGGTTATGAAGTGGCACATTTTTATAACTTTTTCAGATCTTCTCCGCCCTTGCTGCTTCACTCCGTCGAATCGAAGGTCGTCTCAAGGCAGAGCAATTCAAGCAACGAGTCATGAATTGCTTCCGTGCATGGGAAGATGTCACTCTCTACCCGACGGACATTCTCATCCAATGCCAGAATATATTCCTCGGACTCATCGAATTGGATGAGGTGTGTGCTCTTTGTGATGAAAACGAACCTGCATATCTTGAATGTTCTCTTAGATATACTTTAGTTGTATGTACATCATATAAATGGGAGTTAAATTCAGCCAAACGACGACGGCGATTCGGTGGATCTGGATGGAGCTCCCATCGAGGACGAAGATGTTGATGGTGTGCCATTAGATGGACGAAGAGATGAAGGAGAAAGAAGAGAGGCTGCCCCATCCACTACTGCCAATTGGAATACTGTCGTAAGTAGAAGTGGATTGAAGTGCGAATCGAGTTGCCGAACTTGGATAGCAGTGATCGATTGGCCTTGCAGGAATCGGATGATGAAATGGATGGCATTCCGATGGACGCGATACCGGCTCCCATCGTGATGAAGAGTCCCGAGAGGAAGATTGAAAAGAAACCCGCTTTCAAGCCAATGCAGTGGAGTACGGTAAGTGATTATCGATTGTGGATTGTGGGGATGATAGAATGAATACAGGTGCCTGACGAACCAGCATCGAAGAAGAGCAAATGGGATGAAGAAGTTGAAGAAGAAAATGAGAAAAGAGCTCTCGTCCCACTCGAGAATTCACCCGATGGAAAGGAGAAAATATTTGAAGATGATAGTGATGATGACAAAATGTGAGTACCTAGTTCAATATTATTTGAATGTATTTCGAAAAGTGGATTTTTATTATCGAAAATGAAATTTCAGTGAACCGAAACAATCATTCTCCAGCGCTTCAGTGATGGATGATGAAAGAAGAAGACTGATGAGAGAAGTGGAGGTAAGTGCAGATAATGGGAGAGGAGAAGCAGTTTGAATGATTGCAGGTCAAGGTAATGGCCCTGCAAGATGAATTCGAGCAGGATGGAAGTAGTGATGTGAAGAAGAAAGTGGAGAAATATCGATCTGAATTGATCAGGTAGTTGAGAGTAGACGAAGGGGAGAAAAGAATGAAGGAGATTGCAGGAAGATGGAAGAGAAGTTGAGTAAGGAGAAGAAGAAGGAGAAGAAGAAGGAAGAAAAGAAAGAGAAGAAGAAGGACAAAGAGAAGGAAAAGGATAGAGGAAGAAGTAGAAGCAGAAGTCGAAGCAAGGAGAGGAAGAGAGAACGATCAAGAGATAGGGAAAGGGAGAGAGAGAGGGAAAGAGAGAAGGAGAAGGAACGGGAGAAGGACAGAGAAAGGGATGCGGACAGGAATAAGGAGAGGAAGAGGAGTCGATCGAGAGACAGAGACAGCAGAAGAGACAGAGACAGGTGAGGAATACTGTAAACAAGAACAATGAAGTCGTTTTTGTTGGGAATGAGAGGTACCATTGTGAGAGTAGATCAGCCGGTGTTCGTTTACTCCCAACTTTCGCACTTCCACACTCTTGAAAAAATTGTGTCTTTGCAAACTCGTGCAAGTAGTTCACACTAGAGACTAGGGAACACCTCACACTCGCATCCAGAGTACTGTAGAATTGATAATCAATATCAGGGATTCACGTCGTGATTCTCGTCGCAGTCGCAGTCGTGATAGAGAGAGAAGAAGTAGTAGAGAAAGAAGAAGTCGATCGAGAGACAGAAGGAGATAAATATGACACCTTCACGCCCCCACCTTCCTATTCCTAGAGTATTTCCTTCCCATACGCTCACCTATTTGTTATCCGTATAATTGTTCATCTTTTTAATCACGAGTACCCTGTGTATCTCATCGTTCTGAATAAAGACACTGCGTTGTCAGTTACTCTTCTTCCTTCCTGGGAACAAGCCATTCCACTTGTCTCCGATTGTTGTCCCATCTTCTCGTTCCCCCTCCTCCGTCTACTCTCTTCTGATTCAACTCCGATAGATTGATGCTGTGGAAAAAGTCGGGGGAGATTTTCTCCTGGGGTGGAAAAAGTCGCATGGGGAGAAAAAGGAGAAAACCAAAAATTTGAATTGGCGCCTTTTCGATATCTCGCTTCCTCGTGGAGCTAGGGACTTGTAGGTTTGTTTTTAGGGTTCTGTGGCATGAAAAACCATAATCTCCGATTTATAAGTCTCTAGCTACACGGGAAAGTATGATCTCGAAATGGCGCGAATTCAAAATTTTGGTTTTCTCCTTTGACTTTTTCCAACCGACTTTTCTCTTTTCTCTTTTCTCCCCCCACTTTTTCCACAGCATGACACGTAACTTGATCTACCGTCCCCTTCTCGATCCACTCTCATTCCGATCTTCCCAATCGAAGAGAGGAGATCCGAGCAGATTCTTGAGGCTATTTGTTCTTTCCCTTGAAGAAAGAGAGAGGGAGAATGGCACTCTCGTATCCGAGCTTGACCAATACGAAGAAGAGAGGGAGGCTCTGACTAGATAGACATCAACCATGAGATGTTTTTAGTGTGAGGGGTCCCTAATGGATAGGATAGACAGGATGGGTGACCTCCACTCTCATGTTGTCGTCATCTTAAAGAAGGGCCGTTCGTCCTCTCTTCTCCTTTCTTCTCAAGGTGTCAATGCCCCCCTCTAATCTCATTGTTTGTGTGCCTCGCCCCCTCCTTCTGCCCCTGGTCAGCTAGTATAGTGACCACGATTAGAATGGGGAGGAAGAAGGTGGAAGTGGGGGATTGGTGAGACTCTTCTCGTGTGAATATCCCTCTTCGTGTAAAAGTAGACGGACGTCTCTTCTCAATGGCAGGAAACGTCCGTCGGTGACCGGAAGGATCACTGGGGTATTAGAGAGAAGAGGGAGGGGAGGGAGGGGAGAGAGGGGAAGAAAGGGGAGGAGCCAGAAGAAGAACTGAGAAGGGGATAGTCACTCCCTCCAATGAAGGACAGACAAGTCGATCTACCACAATTGTTCTCTGATGTATCCAGAACTGTATCCGGTATAAGGTAAGCTCTCTGAACTATCAGCATTATCTTCATGGTGACTCTATGCATATATTTGAACATCTTATTGAGATAAAACCTGGATTGTTCGATATGTGCCGCTCATAATCAGAGGAAAAAAATAGATCACAATATCTCAACAAATTCAACTGTTCAAATGTTGAGTCAATCGAGTTTAATTCCCCTGAATGCACAAATTCACACTAGCCTCCAATCTTCATCCTTCACATTCAGATCAATGCTAGGCACAGATGCTGTGTATGGGGGAGAAGAAGAGTCATCTTCATCATCCTCTAGTTCCTCTTCCTCTTCGTCTCCTCTTGGCGGAATGTGCTTCAAGGCATGTGGAATGGAGGATATCCAGTATGCAGCTAGAGTAAGTCTCTTTTTTCTTTCTCGCTGTTTACCAATTCCATTTCAGTCAGCTGGAGATCTCCTTCAATCGGCTCGTCTCTGTCTGTTAGTCTCCACCTTCATCACCCTTCTATCCCTCATTCTTCTCACTTCTCTATCTGCTTATCTCATCTATCGTCGTCTTCCCCCTCGATCAACTTCATCCATAGTCCATACACTTTTCCCCGATAGGAACAAATCAACTGCATCCACTTGATCTTCTCTTCTATCTTCCATCTCTCCCTCTCTAGATTCGACTACTTATTTCCATTCCTCTCACAGGTTCTCATGATTTCACTCGGTTATCTCTCAACTGCTCTTTCACAATTCACAATTCCGGTTGATCCTCTTCGTCTTTCTATTGTTTAATTAACTCCATCGGTTGATACATTGTTACTTTATCCAACTTCTGCATTAAACAACATCAACAAAAAAGTCCGTTTTGGTGTTACTTCAAAAGTTTAGCAAACAAATTGAAAACCGTATAAACACAGTACCGTATAGGGCATGAAAAGGAAAGTGACGATGGAGCCGATCATCTCTTCTAGAGGATGCACTCCAGCACCTGATCCAGTACGTCAGGAGCTACGTCCTCCCCGTTGAGCAGCTGCAATCACATATTTTAATATAATAAATATATTAAAATATATTATGAGCACTTACATCTCTGAACTTCTTATCGTTCATCAGTTCGATCAGGATCTTCTTCGCAGCACAACTTCCACTGCTGCAGCCACAGTCGAAAGGAGCGATGGAGGCAGTGGACGAGTGACGAGAGAGCGCGGGAGAGGGAGAGAGGCAGAGAGAAGCGACCGAGGGAGCAATGGAGGATGCACCTGCAAGGATATCCGTATCATGAAGATAATTGATCAGACTATAATTGGTACAAACCTCTTGAAGGCTTGGAGAACTTGCCGGCGATAGGCTTAGCCTGCAAATTTGGATGAGATCAGACAACAGTCGATCACTCACCTCACTGATCGCAGTCATTCCCTGAAGGTTTCCATCTCTCAGTTTGATCCATCCCGCGATATCTCGACCATGCTTGTCCACGAATGTGGGTGCCTGAACAATGCAAGGACATATTTACCATTGAATCGCGATCCTCTTTTGACGGGAAACATACAAAATAACATTGCTTGACTGTTGAACATAACAATTTTCAATGTGACCTACCACTGGTTTGTCGTCCTTGGCAGAAACGACGAAGAAGGGAGTCTGGGCAACCCTTCTCGTTCCACTCGCATCCATTCCCGACTCGGACACCCACAGGTTCCTGCAATTCCATCTCTTATCAGGGGCGTTATCATTTACATTCTCTTCCAGTTCAATCAGCGATACTACAGGGTGGCCCAAAAGTATTGTCCCACTTTTGAAAAATTTCCTGCTCCGCTCACAGTGGATCATTTAGTCCATACATTTTTGCCGCCCTCCGGGAAGTATATAAGTGGTCCAATCTACCCTTGGGTGTGAATATAAGTGGTCAGATAGTGGTGATTCGTGATCCCCATCACCTGGCGCGTCTTTTGAACCTACACCCGAAATTGTAGGACAGTGAAGAAAAATGGTCATGGGTTACGGTATTTCAATATAAGTGGTCCAATCGACCTTTGAACATTCATATAAGTGATCCAATAGGGTGTAATTCTTACTCAGAGCGTCCATGCGCATCTTTTGGCACTATTCCCGGGTCTCCAGGTTGAAATTTTTAGAGCTCAGTTCACCCTACGGGCCGTAGGGTACCAAAATGTATGATTTAGTCCATGCTTCCACTAGTATACTGCTGAGGCATCCCCCTAACGATGCTTCAAAACCAGGAGATTCAAGCCTCGCTTTTGACGAGTTATTAGTTTTAGAATATTTGGATAGTCAAGGTGGTTCCAGACAGTGCGTTATTTCCATATTTGTTGAGGAATATTGACGTTACTAGGAGAGAGATACAATAGATACAGATACAGATACAGATATTTATCCTGACATCAGGCAATGGGTCTGCAGGACGCAACTTTAGGGAGGGGATTGGGATCTTCGTACTCAAAGTGTCTTTGGGTCAAGGGATGGAATCTTCTTACATTTATCTTCTCATTTGATAGTCGCACTTGGTCGAGATCGTTTGAGGAGCGAAGTAGATCAACCAGCCGCCGAAGTCCATACTTAGCGTGGTTTAGAGCAAACTCACGAAGCAGGCTTC
>LS505141.1:859961-902804 GCA_900490845.1 Pristionchus japonicus | reverse complement strand
TTATTGCCAGTTGGCTTGATCTTTGATCCCCCCTCTATCTTCCCTCCCTTACCCCTTCCCTTCCCTTGCTGCCAAGGAACCCCCCCCCCCCCAAACCGATTCGATATAATCGACGGACCTCCGTTTCTAGTCCACTCTCACCATATTCTATGTAAATCTGCAATGTAACGGAAATAAATGAAATGAAATGAAATGAAAATAGTGGATTCTCCTGATCATTAAGCGGATGTTATTGCGAAAGAAACACTTCGGTATACACTGAGTAACTTTCCTAACTTGTTAATCATTTCGCCAACCAGAGATGGAAAGGGCGGGAGAATTTTATGGTATGGAACTCATACCATGGGAAATTTTGAGGTCGATCAGGTAAATTTTTAGCTTTTCCTAGCGTGAAAGTGGCTTAAAAACGTGATCAGGCAGTACATAGCAGGCAAGAAAATCATAAAAATGGCGTAAAAAGTTAACTAATGTATGAAAATAGTGTTATTGGGGAAAATTTTATAAACACCGATCTCTTGCCCTAAAATTGGCTTTGAAAAAATTCATACCTTGGGAATTTTTGACACCGCCCATGCAAAAATCGCCTTTCAAAAACTCATACCATGGGAATTTTTAGGGATTCAAATTTATCTTTCCATCTCTGTCGCCAACCCACCTGGTAGTTCGGGTTACCGCATCTCATTTCGTGTAGTCTCTGCTCTCTTCTGAACTCGGCGATCTCATCAGTTCCTGAGTAGAACCAACTGATCCAGTCGCCCACATCGAGAGGCTTCTCTCGTTTGCGCACTTGATTCTTGATATCGGCAACGATGTCGAATCGAAAAAAGACAAATAAGGCTGTACCGAATCAACCTTCACAATCAATCAGATTAACTCACTCATTGCCATCATTACGTTGGATGGCTTCAGGAACTAGAGTAAAGGCCTCTTTGAGTACGTAGAAGAGATGAGAGATGCCATTACTCTCGAGAACGAACACCTGGTTCGTGCGATCGCAACCGGAGGGAGCAGCGGGAGTGATTACCACTCCAAACAGCTTCCTTCCACGAAGCATCGACCTGACCAACAAAAGAGGTCAAATATATACACGAAACGAATAAAAATGGCGATACACAGTCAATACGGGGACCACAGCTCCCACATTATCGATCATGATGACGTTTATTACAGTAAACTCAATGCAAAAACGAAGAAACAGACTGTAGCCTACAGTACACGCTGACCACCGACAACTGATTTTCTACAAATCAAATATTCGGAAAAATAACCAATACGGAAACGCAAAAATATTTGAAACACGCATTTATCAGATATTTACAGAAATGGTACATCAAATAATTGAGCAATATACAATGACCCGCAGTTCATTCCAACCAATATTCAGCGCTTGCGCTTCCTGCTCTTGTCTGTCGACTTCTTGGGAGGCTGAAATGCAATTCATTAAATGAAAGTCCCCAGTAAGTCATAGCTTACTTTGGGGGTCTCCGATTCATTCTTCACAGCATCATTCTGGAAGTCGGGTGTCTCAGCGCTTAATCTGGGATCTCTCTTCAATGCTTCCAACCAAGATGATGATGTCTCAGAAAACAGTCGACCAAGTTCAACCCGCTTCTCCTGAACAGCACGCTAATTGTGGCGATTATCTCATGCTACGCAAGCAGACAGGGGGGAAAGCTCACTTCTGTCAAAAAACCCGCTGCGATTGCTGCATCTTCATACTCTGTGAAATCTTTGAGAAATGAAGTCTCCAGTCGGTGAACCTTCTCTTCTTTCTCTCGCGTATCCTCTAGCCTATAAAGGATAGTATTTAAGGTCACAATTGTAGATATCCTCACAATCCTTCGTATTTTCTCTTCCATGTCTTCATTTCCGCTAATTTCTTAGCGAAGTAAGAGTCAGATTCACTCGTCCCTTCCCCTGCTTCTTCCTTTTTCATCTTCTTGTGTTTCTTCTCCTTGTGTGCAGACGGCATTCTATCAAGACCACTCATTACTTCCTTTCATTCAAGGGTAATCCAAATATTGTGAAAGAAGACTACTTGAGATGTTATCGAAGGATGAACAAATGAAGTTTTGCATACTTTATTAAGAAATATTTATGAATTCCATCTATCATAGAGTTGATTAAA
Source organism: Pristionchus japonicus (assembly GCA_900490845.1). NCBI lineage: Eukaryota > Metazoa > Nematoda > Chromadorea > Rhabditida > Neodiplogasteridae > Pristionchus > Pristionchus japonicus. The sequence goes on along the minus strand of LS505141.1, from coordinate 900,676 downwards.
GACGAGCGAGCGTATAAATAGACGTAGAATTGAGATCTAGCATAAAGGGAACGACTACAACGATAGATTGATTGCGAATAGATGGATTGAGATAAGGAACGCGGCTCGCTAGGCAAGTCATACACAAATTAAAAGCATGAGGAAGAGAAAAGAAGGGACTGAGTTAGTGACTATCGCTTGGCACTATTTACAAACATGAAGATTATTACGTTTGAGAGCGAATAATGGATGAGTGATCGACAGAGGAATTGAATGCGTACAAGTATGGAGTGAATTAACCAAGGGGAGAGGTTAGGCTAAGCGTCATCTACCCGTAACACTCGATATTTAAAGGGACTCTATCCTACTCGTTGTCTATGGAGGGGGTGTGTGCCACACCACGCGTGTGTGCCGAGTCTTGGTGCACACTTCGAATCATCGCTCATTTGGTTGCCCCTCCGTTCTCTGACGATTCCGTGGCTTTTCCCTCTGCGTGAGTCAGCATATCCTGGTAGATCTTGTCCTTCAGGAATCTAAAACAAACATTTACTAATATCCGATAAAAATACGATGGGAATATTACAGAGGCGAGAGAGGATTGGAACATACCTCTTGTGCTTATCCGTCTCCATAAGATGTTCAATCTTTCCTTGTGCCAGATTGAAAGTATCGGTTCTGCATCCACTCTCCATTGCACCCTTCGTTGCTGCACGAGTATCCGAATCCAGATTTACCTGCGAGTCAAATGGATTATTGATCCCTTTCGATAATCAATTGCCATATCCAGAAGGTGTGAACCATTGGTGCAATCCGTCAGATAAGATTAGGTTATCAATCAGTTCTCTTTCTCTTCTCACCTCTCTCGGCGATCCTTCGGCAACAAACTTCTTGTAGATCTCATTCGCCTTCTCGATGGTTGACTTCTTTCCGTCCTGTAAATCGATTTGATTCAAGTCATTTAAAAAAAAACTAATATTTCTCACCTTCATCTTTTTGAACTCCTCACATGCGCACCAGAATTCGATATTCTCAGCACAAAATTCTTTGCTGAGAAATTGGGAGAAGAGCATCTGGCCATCTGAACGAATTAATTATAATAATTGTACTCGGATGGGGCACAGCCAGAGGGTTGGATTCAGGTAAATTGACCAGATTGCATCTCATTAAGGGCGCCGTAAACGGCCCGCTCTCACACTTTGCCCTCTCCTATGATGGATGATCATAACAGAAAGATGAAGGGAAGGAACCAGGAATAATCTGCATCTCTACATTTCACATACTTCCTAGGTCTGTTTGACTGCAGAAGAGTATGCGTAACGAAGAGAGTGAGAAGACTGCTCGTCAAAGGGACTTACACTTGTGATTGAGTAGTGCTTCGAATGAGTTCTCCCACTGTCGAACTTCATCCTTCGTAGGGTAGAGAGAGGAGGTCGAGATGGCCGAATCGACCTTCGATCGAATGTACGAGAATGTCTTCGTCAGAGGACCACTGCAATCAATATATTGATTGATATAAGTTTTACAGTACACTCCCAGTTCCCCAGTTACTCTATCCACCTGTGATAATAGCCATATGCGTCTTCCCAATCCCAAGAGGGTGATGAAGGGGAGAAGAGGGGAGAGGGGGAGAAAGGGGTAGGAGGTAAGATGGATGTTCTTCGAGAGATTCTCATCATCGACTGATTGGGTGTGGACCCTCACTAATCCTTCCCTTTCTTATCTCACCTTCGAAGAGTGACACACAGATGATCACAGCGTCATTCTCACGTGAAAACACACGAAGCTACATGTCCATATTTATAATTAGCTCACCCCAAACTAAACAACCATAATCCAAAATATACCGTACTTCTTCTTCCTGATGATCGATTTCCGCAGAGTTGATCGAACCGATGAAGTGAATTCGATCAGGTGCGATCGTCTTCGTTGGAAGAACGAGACGGATGAATGGAGTTCCTCCTCATCATCAACGAGCATCGAGTCGCCCACATAGGGGTTCCAATCACGCTCATCCAGAGTGAAGTTAAGCGTGGAATGGTGATGATGACGGGAGATGAGACGAGCAGCCATTGTAGGGAATAGATGAATGGAATGGAAGGATGGAGAGATGGCGGGGGAAGGGCGTGGCAGCAGATACGGGAAGTGTATCAGAGGGAGATGCCAGAGGGAGTAATCAGCAGACGGTAGAAAGGAAGGACGAGAAGAAGAGAGATGCGACTACCAGATTGGCGGATTGCGATGACTCATTTATACTCAATCATCCGACGACTTACGATGGGGGCTTCCATTCCCACAATTGACACCCGATCTCACTCCATTAAAGAGATACAACCACTGCCACCCCATCGTAGCCAGTGGTTGTATCTCGTCTCCCTCTCCTAACACCTCTCTGCCATACCCACTGGGTGCACCATGAGAGAGCAGCCACACCTAGGTTACTGCCTTTTACAATGTGTTGTATAATCAAGTACGACTGGATGCTGCAATCCAGCTCAGCCTCCATCGATATACAAGCCCGTATCTGGGTGATAGCCAATGATTACGTCTCCTAAACCCAGAGGGAATGACCCTGCCTCCATTCCTCCCCGTGACAACTCCTTATCCTTCCCCTTCTCTCCGAATCTCGTCAGAGTCAATGAGGGGTGGATTACCCCATCACTCCATTCCCCCTTCCGCTCCAATCTCTCACTCCTTTCATTTCCTAAACCCTTTTTTTTTCAAGCATTTTGCAAGCTATAGATGATGGTGCAACTTCTGCATCTCCTTCTTTCTTTCCTTCCCTCCTTCTTCACGAGTTCAGTCTCCATGGAAAGGAGTGGGGATGCAGAAATGAAAGGGAGAGAGGAGGGAGGCTGACATACGGAACGAACGACCATTCAACGACCCTCCCTTATGGCACTTCTTTTGTATCCATCGAAACGGGGCAAAACATTCAATCTCCATCCTTCTCTGCACAGTCGTCTCTCTTTTGCTAGGAATTTTGAAGGAAGGCGAAGAGGAGGAGAAGCAGAGGGAAAGAGATAGAGAAGAGGAAGAGAGTGAGAGGTCAAAGCGGATTCCGTCCCAGTTATGGGAACCAACTGAGGGGAGAAGAGAAGGACGAACCGAGAAAGGGGAAGAGAACGATGGCCATTGCATCATAAATACACAACATCATATCTTTCGGAAGAGCTTATCTCATAAAATCCCGATATTTTTCACATTTCCTCTATGATAAGTTCCATGCCTAACTCTTCTTCCTCTTTCTCCCTCTCATACCTTTCCCCCTTTCAATTTCCTTCCATATATCACCATATCCAGATGTCCTCTTCCCCTCTTCCTTTCTTTCTTCCTCCTTCTACCTTCTTCCCTTATCCCTTTCCTCTCAGCTTCTTTCCACTCCAACTTCTCCCTCCTCATTAATTCATCCCCTATTTCATGCTAATTGAGTACACGCGGGCAAGGAGTTTCTCTGAATCCGCGTGTCTAACTCTCATCTTCTGATCGATCGCTACCTACTGTATCCCTCCACAGTATACCTCGAACTTCCAGTCAAGCCCTACGAGTTCTTGTGGACATTCGACTCAACCCGCGACTGTGACTTCCGTTCCTTCCTCCACTCTACCTTCCATTACTCATAACAATGCATCCAAGGGGGAGGAAGCCCTCTTTACAGTGAGAGAGGGACACGAGTCATGATGTGCACAGTCTAAAAGGGAATGAAGGAAATATGAGCAAAGATGAATAGGGGAAGAGGGAGAGACGGTTCCAAGTTGAGACAAGAACAAACACACATAGAAAAAGAGACTGAATGTCGTAGAATCACGAGAATGCTCTTCCAAAACCATCCACTAGCTACGGATTGCGGCTAACCTATTTAACTATTACTCTTTGCACCAGCTCAACTATTGTAATAATAAGTACATAGTTGATGTCCCGAGTCCTTATCTAGTAAACCGTCCACTGTCGTTCGGTCTAATTGGATAAGTAAGATCGAATGTGCTGAGAAATGCACTCCCTAACATGCCGACCATCTTGTGCACTGCTTTATCTATTGCAAGAACGTATACCATAGCAGAAATCACCTTACAATGTCAGATCCATCAATAAGATCACTCACACTTCGATGTCCATGTGTTTCATGGAGTTCCACTTGGGGACGTGATGGAGGCGAGAGGACGAGGAAGGAGGAGGAGGCAGGGGAACACTGATCTTGCGACGAACGTCCATTCTTGTAGACGAAGACTGACGATAGAGTGGAGGGACTGGGCAAGAGGGAGGGAGGGGGGGGGGAGAGGCGAGAGAGAATCTGTTGAGGGGGAGAGGAGTGTCGAAGCGGAATTCCTCCGGCTTGTGATGAAGTGTACGTGGTCCTACTCCGGTAGGGGAAGAGGAGGGGAGGGTGAGGGGAAGGGGGAGGGAGGAGAGGGGGGGAGAAAGGAGCTCCGCCTCCCGTCTATCCCCTCTCCCCTCCACTACTCTGCACATCTACATAGATGCACTCTCACTCTATATCATCACTAACCTATCAGTTCAGAAGAGAATGTAACACATGTGCGAGAACTTGAGCAACCATAATTTGGTTACCAGATAACAAACCCAAGATGGGAAAACAGATTGATCCTGTCTTTCCTCTACCCATCCATCTTCATCGTCTCTCTACCCTTTTCCTCTCCCATCCCCATTCCAAGTTCTCTCTCTCTCTCGACCTTCAAACCATAATTATAATTCATCCCTGAAGATCGGTACTTATAGTGAGGGAAGAGTGAATGAGAATGGTGGCCTCCAGCTATCTTGAGTCATCTTCCTCTCTGATCGATCCATCGTCTGCCTTACTCAACCATCAACACGAATCTCTCAATAGGTCGAGTGCTCTTTCAATTCGCATTCCATCCTTCCATCTCCACAGTCTCTTTCCCTTTCTCTTCCTCGTTAGATGTCAATCTTAATCAGACCCGTTGAGAGGACGTCCATTCTTCCTTCTATCCTTCATGTCCTTCTTCTCTTCCTCCTTCTTTCTCTCCATATCAACTCATACTTCCCTCTCCTCCTCCTCTCGTCTCTCATGGGAATTCTCCACTACCTCCGTCCTTCCTCTTCCTCCATAAGCCCTCACACTCTTTATTGCCCAACTCATCGAATGGTCGAATTATCCTCCCCCCTCGCAGACATGTTCCTTCTAATTAAGCCGCCCATGCACCGACGCTGTCTACCGCATTCTTTATCACCCCTCCCCACTCTTCTTCAGTCATGCCTGCTCCTACTGGGGATAGTGCCCATATGATACCATAATCGAGCATTAAACACAGAATTGACTCACAATAACTTCTTCTTCGCAGCTTCATCCTCCTTTCCAACGACTGCTTCTGGTCTCCTAAATAGTTTTTTTTTAATTAAAAATCGCAATGGTGATATAAATCAGCTTTTGCAAATCTTGGAACAACGTACCAGTTAAAAAAAAACAGAAGTCATTTTGAATAAGAGATTGTCAATTCAAAGAGAAGTGGAAATCGTGATAAGAATAGGTCTAACCTATTATGCTTTCCGAGTGATCCAGTGGGAGAGTAAGTGAAAGAGGCAGCACGACGAACGCCTCCCTCTTGACGAGATGGCTGCAACAACAAATATTATTATTAATATTGTTAATATTAATGATTAATAATCAAAATATTTGGAATGCACACCAGTTATCGAACAAACGTCGAAATTCCTATAGTATTTTTGGTTCTTCTCAAAAGCAGGTCGCAGACTAAACTTCGATTCGAAGTTACTTCGAAATGTGATTCAAAATATGAATAATCAATTGAAAACGATAGGCTCTCACAATCAGCATCAATTGGAATGACAATAGGGTTATGCAAACCAGAACAAGTAAGGATGGATACCTTTCTATCGGATTCGTCGTTCTTTGCACCCTTTCCATCGACTCCACCAGGATGCAGATAAGAGGGATTGAAGTTAGATGATGAGCACGAAGGACCTTCATCCGATGTGATCGACGAACCTGCTAATTTTAATTATTTATACATTATAAATAATGTAAATTATTAAATTAGCACCCTTTTCCCACACCATCTTTCATCATACCAAAGAAATTATTAGGAATATCCTCATAGAGACACGACAAGCTCCTTCTGCTATCGCAATTCCTTCTCAAAGAAGGATTCCATTTTGATCTTCCATTCAATGGCAAATTGGGACTCTTTGCGAGGGGTGAAGAAAGGGAAAGGGAGGAAAGTTCATCCGATGCCTCTCTTCTCTCAATCTCAGTGGAAGGCGATGGGAGATCAGGAGATCTAGCAGAGAGAGAGGTGTCAATCGATAAACGAGATGATGCCGATGAGGAAATCATCTGAGGATACGGTCGCATATTTGAGAAGAATAGCAAGAGCGAACGAGCGAAAATAACTGTGAATAGAGTAGTAAAAAGGTACAAATGGAAGAATTAAGGAATTAATTAAAAGAGAAGAGACAGTTCACAGAAAGGGAGTCTTGAGTGTAAGAAATGAGTAGAGGAATAAATAGATAGAGAGATGAATTCAGAGAGGAAAAAGAGTATCTCTTACCTCTAGAGAAGACAAATTACCATGTTGAGATAGGAGATAGAAGAGACTACTCAAGGATCACGACATAATTTTCTAGGTAGCAATCACAGCCGTCCTATGGAATACAATGGCACTATGTCCGATGAGAACATTCGGGTGATAATTTACTGGACGAGCGCCATTCGCATATTCCGTCTATTGCATAGCAGTCGTTCTCTCGCTCTCATTGAGATCCAGTAAGTTATCATGCGAATGTTCTCATCAGAATCAGTGCCAATACAATGGAGAATGGAAGAAAGCCAAAAAAAGAGTCAACAGTCGGATGGATCAAAGGATGAATACAGTGAGGAGTGATAGATTCAATCTGAGGGTTTACTACCATCGACACACTACTCGATGATAAGAAAAGAGAGAAATCGAATTGGAGGAAGGAAATGGCCCCTGATGTTTCTCTTCTTCTCAATGAGAGAAGAGAAGAGTAGAAATCCAAGACGGTAAGTCGGCGGGAAGAGAGGAGGAAGGGGGAAGAAGGGAGAGAATGGGGGGAGGGCGATGGGAGGATAAAAAGGATAGACGAGAGATAGTCAAGGATATTCACGTTTCACTCCATTTTGAAGCGTTGATTTCCTTCTTTTAGGAAGACAGAATTAGAAAAAGAACTCCAATGAGTCGAGGAGTAGAAGAAAAAGAGGAAGATGGGAGGGAAAATGAAGTGAGAGAGGAGGGGCTGGTCTGATAGAGTATAAAATAGCCTGAATAGAGTGATGACTGTTGAATTGGGAGGATGGAGAGGAAAGGGAAGATAGGGAGAGAAAATACACGAGGGCACTCACACTACGGAAATGAGAAGAGTTACCAGTTGGAAGGATGCTCGAGAAATGGATGGTGGGAAGATGGATTGGGGAAGGGAATACGGTAGCTAGTCTACTCAATCACATTCAAACACCTATCGCGCAAAAAAAGACTCTCTGAAGAGGAGAGGGAGATAAGACACTAGAAACGAGCAGAATTCAGAGGAAAAATTCAGAGAATACTGAGACCTTTTTGACACAAAAAAGGCTTAAATCTCGCGCATAGAAAGGGAGAGAGGGGAGTGGGAATCAAGTTATTCGAGAAAAGAAGGACGTATATTTCGATAGAATCTGTGATCTACACTGCACTCCAGAGAAATTGGCCAGTCAAGTGATAGGAGTGAGCAGAGAAGAGATAGAGATAGCGAGCAAGAGGGAGGGGATGATCAGAAGAGGCGAGTTTATACTAATCCATTCCATGTGACGACACAGAGGGAAGAGGAGACATCGAGACATGATACAGAATAGTGCGCACAATTTATGTTCTGACTTGCTTCGAAATTGAGGCCATCTAAGTGGCTGACGTTTATAGAGAAAACTTCCCATTTTAGAGACCCCGTTTGCCAAATGACTTTTGTGATTTACAAATTATTTTCAGTTGATTAAGAGAATAAAGAATTTAAAAAAATAACACACTGGTCGTCGTAATGGAGGGAAGAGTCATTCGATGTCGGTTGAAATCGTAGTCGATAGAGGAAGAACCCGTTGAATTCTCGAATGACTCTGAATTCAACATAATTATTTTTAAAAACTGTGAATAAGAATCCCAAGGCATAGAAAGGGGAAAACGACACTTAGATATATTGGACACGTAGAAATTTTTTCTTCACTTATTATACGGTGGAAAATATGAACAGGAAACAAACATGAGTTCAAGAGTACACATGTACAATATGATGCGGCATAACAACAACAAATAAACTAGTGAGGTAGAATCAAGTACAACTATTTCCATTGTACTCTTCTAAAGGGGAAGAAGAGTAAGGGGAAGAGGAAAAGGAGAAGACGAGAAGAGAGGATAAAGAGAGAAGAAGGAAGAGATATGAGATTGTTGCCTTTCCCATTGAGATGAGCTAGGAAGGACAAGCAAGAGGAGGTCAAAAAGAACGGGAATTGTAATCCATAACAGATCGTGTTACCGTACCCAGTGAAGGCATTATATCCTCCCTGAATTTATGGCCTTCCACGTAGGAGATTGGACGAGTGCGACCACCTTCAATGAGCATATTAATAGACAGATGGATTAGACAAATGAATCACTTACGGTGCTCAATCTCGTTGACTGGTGGAATGGCAGAAGAAGATCGAGATGGAAGATGAGAGGAAGGAGGCCATTCGGAGGAACGAAGCATCTGGAACACGATAGATAAGAGAGATGGAAGAAATGGAAGAAGTGTGCTTGTGGAGCTTGCGAGAAAGAAGAATGGAAAGGGAAAGGAAGAGGTTAATCGGACTTCCACGAATGGAGGTGAGGTTCGAAGGTGGCAGGAAACACTCTTAACCCCTTCCCTCTCTCTCCCCAGCCATTTCTCTCTCTCGCTCTATTCTCGACTTCTTTGAATGGACTATGAACACCCATCAGCATATTACGGAATGAGAAAGAAACTGAAGCATTAGAAACAAAAGAAAAGGGGAGAGGTTGTAGCAACATGGAGTGGAGAGAGAAAAGGGGAGGGGGAAATGATGGAGAGATGAGGGATCACAGGCATATTCCCTTATCACTCATTTGTCATGGAAGGATACGAGACTTGAGGTGGAATGGACTCTGGGGACAGATGAAGCGTCTTACAAATGGAGTGACTGGGCAAGGATTATCGGCTGATCGAAAAGAGATTGACCCCTTCTGGTAGAGAATAAGATGAAGAAGGGGAAGAGAACACACATCATTCAGATATCTGTTATTGTTCCCCTCCCTCCGCCCCTTCAATGATTCAATGCTAGAACAGACGGATGAATAGAATGAAGGGGAGAAACTAAGTAAATGAGTGAAGAAGGGGGAGGAGGGAAAGAGGCGTCAATTTACAATACTCGCGCTGATGAATGAGTCGATAGTTATCTCAACTTTCTGAGATATGAGAAGGAAGTGGGAAAAGAAGAAGTAGAAAGAACCCAAAGATGAAGGAGAGAAGACTGAGTGATGACGAAAGAATAGAAGGGAAAAGCAAAAGAGAAAGCAAATTGAGACAGTTCAAGGGAGTACTCAAAATAGATTATTCAACATGACTGACTCAAGAGAGAAAAGCGAAATGGAGAGAAGAGATGAAAGAAAGGAGTCGTGTCTCTATAATAGTGAGAAAATGCACAGACATTCTTTAGCAGACAGATCACTCAATAGCCCCGCTAGCCTACTCGGGGCGGAGTGTAATAAGTGAAGTGAGGATGGATAGAGAGAGAAACAAGGAGAAAGATGGACAACTACAAGAGAGAGGAACGGCTTCCATTCTACTCGCGATAAAATAACAATGGAAGGGAAGCTCTTGAGAGAGCCGAAATCTCAGCCAATACCTTTTGTGGCGAATGAGCATTGAGTGAGGATGAAGAGGTTGAAGAAGGCCCCTCAAGGTTGTAGTTCGTGGACCGAACTATCTAAAGTGTGGAAAATTACCTTATTCAAATATAATGACGAAAATATAAACAAGCAAAGATTACGAGCCTTGGACATTGGGAAATTCTTTTTGCGCCCGTTCTTAGAATCGAGCATGAAATAGCCGTCGTTGATAACTTCCATTGAATCCGCCTGAAATAAAGGATTAAAATCAAAAACACCACATAAATATGCGAACAGAGGGACTTAAAAGTTGACAAATAATCATTTCGAAATTGCTTCAAGTCGATAACCTACTATCTACGGTAGTCCTTGTCTCTTCCAGAACTTGCCTAACTTATTTTAATATTTGAATTTATTAAATAATATAAAACGATCAAATCGCTCAGACTTACGCGCTCCGCTTTCTCAATGATTTGAGAGATGTGAAACGTGAAGTTGCCAAGCACCCTTCGAGTTCTTAAAGAAAAGGAGAGCTCAAACAGTGAGGGAACGCGTGTAAATTGAGCAAGTTACTCACTTGAGCTCAATATTTTCGGTCTCCCTTTCAATTACTGATATGGTGATGCAATCGCGACGATTTCTGTCGGTTAGCTCGCTGCAAAATAGGAAAAAAGGGATTACGAATGAAGCAAAGCAACTTACAAGGTGAATCCCTTGTTGAACATAGGCTCGTCGCAGTTCTCGACAGTTTTGGTTCTGAAATAGAGGATGGATAGCATCTTTACCTCTTCGTTTGATCTTACCTATATACATGATTCGAGGCTGAATGACTCCTTTGTGAACTCCTCTTTCTGCTCGATTCATCTCTCGATCTATGTACCATCTCCAGCTGAATCCAATCTATTACACTTCTATTCTAGACCCTGATTATACCTGAATATATGTGGAACGATTTCTCCTCTGGTAGCTAGGAGGTCCTCTTCCCATTCGATTGGGAATCGCTTCCGAGAAGTATTCAGCTCTGTCCACATAGATATACACACTTTTTTGCGAGTATATCACTCGAAGGAAGACGATGCCTTAATTAGGTTATCCATTCATTCATCAAGATAGGGGCCCGATAGGGGTGATGTAGTCACTCATCTTTCTCACATCTAATCTCACCTTTAGATCCGTATGCACTCGCGACCGGAGCTGGCAGATGGAATTTCTCCGAACGAATAGGCTCAGACAAACCACGACCTGCATTTATTGATTATGATAAGTTCAGAGTTGGTGTGATTTACCTCTCTTGGGGGAACTACTCGTGAAACCGCGGCGAGATTTGGCCGATTGGTAACCGAAGTACGAAGAATCTGATGACATCTGGAAATGCATTGATTATGAATTACGCGTCCTGAACTTTGAGTCAATAAACGATACGCACATCCGATATCGGATCTCTTCTCGGTTCTTCCCTTCTGAGAATATCATCGTATGGATGGAGATCGAGACTATTCTTCATTCGAGGAGACGAGAGAATCTGCTGGTGACGATTCGTCTTCGTGATGGTCTGAAATGGTTAGATTACGGTACATAAAGGATACGGTGGTCAGTAATCGATACTTACAGCGAGTGCAGGTGCATCGATGACGGATGAGGTGTGCTTGGGTCGAAACGTGCGCATCTTCCATGAAATAGGAGGAGGGGAGACGAATCCACTGGGAGAAGTCGAGGCAAGACAAGGCGAGATAGGGGAAAGTTCCTGATAAGAGATTCGATATATATGTTTAATTGAAAGAGATTGCCTACCTGGATCATTCCCAATTGTCGATTGCACCGATTGGGAGGAGAATGCTTATTGACTGACGAATACTGAGACATGGGATCAAACACATCCTGAGAGGAATAAATGTTAAGTAGACCACTTACAGTAGAAGCTCACGATACCTCATTAGTGGTATGACTCTCATTGGTGGACGAAGATATTATGGAGAGAGGGGGCTTCTGGTAGTTACGAGCTGTTGAAGATTGAATTCGACGACGCATGGGAACTCCACATGAAGGATGTCTGATGGAACAGAGAAGATTATCGATTGATTAGGAGAGAATGCGAATTACCTACCTGGGTACAGTAAGATGAATCGGTATGTTACCAAACGGAGATGCTATGATTGTGTCATGACCCATTTTTGGCCTCACCATGACAGGTTGGAAATGCCCCTTTACCCACTCGCCCCACCCATCGGACTCATAAATCTAATGCGATTATTAGACGAGTGTCAGCCCGAGAGATCGCCCTCTCCCTTGTTTCAAAGGTATCTCTGAATGGCGATTGATCATGGGAGTCTTCTCTCTCCCTTCCCTCTCTCACTCTCTACCAAGACGCCTTCCGAACCATTCGGCACATCGTAAACATGAGTCCCCGAAGATCAAAGAATGGGAGAATAGAATCCCACCTCCTCCTTTCATCGAGATATTTCTTATCTTGCCTCTTGTATTGATTGTCGTAGACTCTGGGTGGATACGGTAAGTGATTGGATATAGTATGAAACCACATTTGAAATAGTTGGTACCTGATAGGTAGGGAAGGCTCAGAGCTTTCTTCGGAGAAGGAATGATAGCTCTCTCGATCATTATCGGAGAAAAAATCTTCCTCCTAAGCATAATGATCTTGGCTTTTTTGTTCACACCAAAATTTCTTACCGATTCGCTTGAGGATATCTCGTCAATTATTGTTCTTTTCGCATCCTTTGGTATTACTGGAATGGGCTTATGCGATCGATAGTGAGACATCTGAAAGAAGTACGGTAGCCATAAATCAACAAAGTAGATAAAACAGATAGAAGATGATATCGATTGGAGATGAAAGGGGTAATTTAGTGATTGCGTCACGGACGGTATGAAAAAGATGAATAGATGAATGGGGTCAGAACCATATTGAAAGGGGGCTGACTAGAAGGAAGGGGGGGGGGGTCAAAGAGGAAGAAGGAAAATGCCAATCCGAAGGAAATGTGAAACACGAGAAGCGGGAAGATGAAAAGAGCCAGACATGAGGAATATGTATGGCCGGAACCAATGGCGAGATAGGTGACCAGATGTTGATAGCAGAGGTAGAGAGACGAGGGGGGAGGAAGAAGGAGGAGGAGAAGGGAGGATAAAGTCAACCCGCTATATGTTATGACTGCAGCGAGCAGAGAAGACTCGTAAAGATAGCAGCATACGGAGGGAAGGGCAAGATAGAGGAACAGAAGAAGAGCGAAGACACATAATGAATGAACAAGTCCATTAATGAGAGAGCCATGTAATTGGATGTCGAGTCTGATTAAGATGATGGAGTGTCAAGGAGGGATAATTGAACCAGCGGGTTCATTATCTGCCCTTGGGGAGAGTAAGCCAAGGAGGAAGATGAATCCTTGCTCGTATTCAAATGGCGAAACATCTGGGAATGGGGGAGAGGACAGCTAAACGTGATCAATTGAGGGAGGAATCGAGTGAAATCTAATCGATTTGACCTTGAACAACGGAAGGACAAGAGAACAAGGCGATTGATGAGCCTGTTACAAAAAACGAGATGAATTGAGCATGAATAGAAGGCAATTTGAGTGATTGAAAAGCGAGGAAATGACCTGATGAGCGAGTACCCCTAGAGGGTACGGTGACAAGGTTCTAAATACGGCTATAAAGTGGGCAAGGACACAGTCAATCGATAAAACATGCAAAAAGTTTGAACAAAAATCGCTCGCGCCAAAGGGAAATTCAAAAGCTAGCGAGAGAGGTAGACGCGCTAGTGGTCGGAGAGAGTGTGGGGAGTGAGGAGAGTGCAGAGAAGAGAAAGGGTCAGTGGTTGGAGAGAGGAGACGGTAGGAGAGGGAGAGAGAGAGGAGAGGAGAGGAGGGGAGAGAAGAGGAGAGACGTGACCTGGACTGTATTCCTTCTGTTTGTTTGTCTCCGTTTGTCTTTTCCAGGGTCAGGTAGATCGAGATTTCCGGCTTTATCTCAGTGTTGTAAACGTATCACAATGGAGGTGCGATAAAAGGGGAAGATATGGATGGATGGATGGATGGATGGGCGAGGGTAGGATGATACTGTACATATCACGAAAGAGATTCATTGTACAAAGGGAGAGATCATTAGGGTGGACCCGGTCTCGATAGATAGTAGCTCCAGTAGATGATATTAAAGATTCCGAATAGAGAAGGGAAGAGCCAAATTGAGAATGTATCGATTCGATCAGTCGATAAAGATCCGGCCCAATCCCAAATACGACCGAATATTCTAAAGAGTATAATTTATACAGTATCGTATTTTACCGTATTACAAAGAAAAATTAATAAACTCATAGCGTACCCTTTCCGTTCGCTTCTGATCAGTTCTCCACTGAAGGGAGAATGAATCGGGCATTTGTCAAGATTTTGCGGAGAAAAAGTGGTCTCATCCACGAGGAGAATGCGATCTTCTCTTCTGAATTCATACATGATCAATCATTCCAGCATCTGGATGATAATCACTTACTTTGCTTTGACTCTTCGAGAGATTATGAATTTCGCGTTGGCATCTGCAAAACAGTTACATCTCATGGCCTAATCAATTGTAATTGACCTACCATGTTCCGATTCTTCCAGAGTTCCATAATTACTAATCGGATGCACTGTTGGCATTGGACTTGAAGTGGCCGTCTGAAATTTGGCGATTAATTAATTAATTAATTAATTATAAATCGAATTCAGTATGACGTACATCTCCTTCGGATGAACAGTGATTGCGACAAAGACGCAGAGACATCGACATTGATGATTTGTCCACTGAAATATTAGATCCTACTGACTTTCTTTGCAATCCAAAAGGGTCAGATCTGTTCAGACTTGTAGAAGATCAGAACACCATGATTGCTCTTCATTGTTTTGATATTTTTTTCATTTGTTTATACAGTAATCTTTCTCTAGTTATAACAAGTATCTGGGCTGACCCTGATTGAGTCTTTGCAACAATGCAGCGTGTGTTCCTCCTTCTTCATGAGAAGGTCGACGAGCAAGAGGAGGAGGGCTTTTCTCTCGAGCCTGAATTGATCTTTTTCATTCCGAATTTGACTCTTTATTTTTTTCGAAATATTCCTCACTTCTCTTCTAGATGAGATAGATCCCACAATAGCCAACTCTAGCAATGAAGAGAAGACGAAGGTGAGACAGACGAGCATCCACACATCTGAATATCGATCGACTAATCAATTATCGATCCAATCCACCGTACCCAATGCTTTGACGTAGCTCACTCGAGGCAGATTCCTCATTATGTTTCCAAATTGGAAAGTGAGAGCGAGTAATGAATTCACTCCTAGCATAGTTCGTGCAGGCATCATCTTAGCTCCCAGACAAAAGGAAATCCAACTGGAAAATAAAGTTAGCTCTCGATAAAGTTCTTGCGCAGAAATTGCAGTACCTGATGAAGATGGTTAGATATGTGGGGATATAAGCCTGGAAGATATACCATCCATAGCGACGAGTGAACGTGAACGTCATGGTCAGTTCATTCCACATCCCAGCCGGATAAATCTGAGAAGGAATATCGATTAGGGAAGGGAAAGTTAAGAGTACGGTCTGAAGACTCTCACGTTAGGCAAAACTTTCCGTGTAAGAAAAAAAAACAGTCCAGATACCTCAGTTTTGATGTAAGTGGAGTAATTTGAGAGAACAAAGTCAGGAAGGACGATTTCTTCTTTCAGTAGAGATAAAGGAGCAGATGTGGAATTAGTCCATTGCATGTCTACCTGATCAATTTTTTTAAAAGTTAGTTAGATGTATAACGCTCACTTCTTTGTTATTATAGCTGAATGACTCTAATGTGAGATAACACAGTTGATGATCCATCGGGAAGGAAGAGAAATCCATCGAGCACGGACCTTTCACTTGCACTCTCAAAGCAAAATAGACAGTTTATCACGAAGAAGAGTAGAGTGTAAGCAAGAACTTCTAAGCCTTCTCGTCTAATGGACTTTAAAGTCGTCTCTCGATTTCTGGAGTACTTCTAGACTTATTCACGTAAAGCTCAGACAGTAGAATTCTTCATTTCACATGCACGAGAAAGAGAATTGTGCGCACATGAGGATACATCTTAGAGTCACAATGGTAAATAATTACCTGTAATTGACCCAGACCGTTCCATTGGGATAGATCATGAGGAATACATTCTTGAAGGGACTCATGTGTATGTGTGCACTTTTACTGTTGATAAACACCGTGTTCGGTTTCCAGATCTTCTCAAGGATCTGGAAAAAATATTGTAGATACGATTCCACCTAAGATATGCCCGCAAGATTTTAGTGTGTGTTTGAGCGTCGGAATTATAATTAGGAACGATAGGTTAACCTCTGAGTTGAGTGAGAGATTGTATTTGCATGGATTGAGATGCTCGTATCTCAACGCGTCATCCATCCACAATTCAGTCACGTAGATATCCATATCGAAGTCACTCGTGATCTCATTCACTGCATTCACTTCTTGCACCCAGACCTGAATTGAAAGATCAAAGATCAATCTGGATATAAAAAAAGTAAAGAATACAACTGAACCATACCTCAATCCACACAGTTACTCCAGTTTCTGAAGGTGTTTTAAACGAGTTGTAGGAATGCAGCAACTTTTCAATTATTGTCTTATCACTTGTGCAGAATTCATCCTCATTCTTGGGAACGATGCTGAAGGAAGTTGTTGTTTTCCGTGTCTCTAAATTCTTCTTACCTCTTCTCTTCTTCTATATTCCTCTCTTCTACGGAATCAGAAGACGTGCCGACATTAAATGCTGCCGATTGCGTGAATGCTTTGTTCTCCTGAAGAGGGACCAGACTCAAAACAACGAATGGATCAAAGATCCCGGATGTGAAAAAAGTTAGTTTCAACGCGCTGTTAGAGGGGTAAATGACTGTTATTGTTTGTTTGATATTATTCTAATTCGGTGGCACACTCTCGAACCTCAATGAACCTCTTTCGCATATCAGCTAGAATGCGATTATTATATTCGAAGAGGCGCCAGTAGTAGTCCTACAACTCCTCACTAAGGTGGAATTCTGCAAATATTATCTAAAAATTACCTGCAAGTCGACGTTTCTGTCGTTCTGAGAGGGGGTCGCATCACGTTTTACTCTTGGAAAAGGGACTGAAGTTGGACGAAGTTGTGAATAGACGAGAGGAAGAAGAAACAGAGAGACGATGATCATAGCATAACCTTCCCTGGGAGTTACAATTTAATTATTTAGCTATCAGCGAATAGCGAAATGAAGAGAGTGAAAGTTGAAGGTTGTAAAAGTGATGGGTGTTCGTAGTAATTCATGTGACGGTAAGGAAGAGAAGAAAGGGATGAGAAATGAGTCTCATACGGTATTGAGACGGGTGACTGCGTAGAAAGAGAAGGAACGAAGTCTACTCTCCGATGTGAAATGAAATGACGGACCCTTACACTTGAAGAGCGAGATCAGATAACTAGAACGAAGGTGTGAATGAGGACGAGGAGAGAAAAGAGAAGCAGTCTTTTGTTGGATTGAGGACTAGAATTGACCTGGCTGAGATGCAATAGAATGTAGAAGGAAGTGAGAGAGAGAAGAAGAAAAACGAGCAAGACCACTCGATTTTTCATCAAACTGAAGCAGTGCGATTTCAACGAGAAGGAGGAAGGAAGGAGCGAACTCAACCCCCATTCCAAGTTTGATTCTGCCTTACTCTAATACTACTATAATCCCGTCCCTCCAACCTCATTTGTCTTTGCCAGATTGACTACCCCCTCTTTCTTCCATGCTCCATCCACTTCCCACCTTCACCCCCATTATTCGGCACTTCTGTACTTTTTGGCCCAGCCATTCTCAATAGAGTATTCTATCCCTACCTTTCTCATTCCCCTCCTCACTTCTCAAGCAGAGCGGTCATAAAGAGGGAGAACCTGGGCCAAAAAGTAAAGAAGTTCCCATTATTCTACTCCCGGAATTCAAGCAATTTCTCAAACAAGCCCTTCAAAGATACTCCCGAATGCATAGTTTTCGTGTGAACTCAAAAGATGAGAGCGAATGAGTGGCAAAGATCCTCGAGATGAGATAAGTGAGAGTGCCTATGATCTACGTCCGCCATCATAATGATGAATGAGGGAAGATCCATGCATTAATGAGAGAGGGGAAGGAGGGATATCATACTAAATGGCTTCTCCTTCGTGTGAAATCGAATCTACAGTGGAAGGTGCGTGCAGAGAGGGCTCAGATGACTGAGGACTCCTTGTCTCCCTTCTCTCCTTCCTCGATAGAACGAGAGGGTTAGGGAAGGATTACATCCTCACATGAGACCTCTCTCCCTCCCATCTAAAAGGAACCTTTCTCCTCCTTAAAATCGGCAAAAGGATGGCTCATTCGAGGATAATGGTTTTGACAGCACGGTTGTCTAAGTATTACGTCCCCAATTTTTGTAATCATCGTCCACCACACACACGCACACACAATCATTGGTACACCCTTGATATGCAAGGGCAAGAGTCGTCCACTAGACGGGGGATCGACCCCAGACCCTCTCGGCGAGAGGCAAACCTCTAACCGACTGCGCCACTAGGCACTTCCTCTGTTTGTGTGAGAACAGCTATAGCAAGAGAGTTAGCCTTCTTTATCGGTGGTATCTCTTCTGAGCGGGAGGCAACTGAACGTGATGGATTCTCTTTCCATGCGAATTGAATATTATGTCTCCATCCGTTCTCTCCGCGTTCCTACAATGAGAGGAAAAAGTAGAAGAGAGGGAGGGAGTGGCGAGATTAGTTTCCGCTCCCTTCCTCCCTTTAGCACGCGCCGAAACTCACCCCCGGAAAGGGGTCCATGTAAGGATTGTGACAAACGAAAATAGTGATTTCGAAAATATACCTGAATGATGCACGGAATGCTCTGCAGACATAGCAAGCAACGAGGGAGGAACAGACACAGAGAACAATGAAGAATGACACTAACATGACGATCCTGTAAATAAATGACTAGTTTTCAATTTAACTGACAAAATATAACATTCACAGAAACAAAATATGATCTCTTTTGTTATGTTGTTTGAAAAACATACGTGATGAACTTGGGATCGATAACCATGCACACATATTTTGAAGCAGCTCCATTGCATTTGTCTACGAAAACGCACTCGGATTTGTCACAATGCGATCGACCTACAATTGCAGTCAGGTATTGCAGTCAGAAACTGAGGATCCGAAATATAAAAGTGCGGGAATTCAAATAATGTGGAGGGGAACTTTAAGATGAGCTTACACGTTTCGAGGGAATCATGACAGACCATCTGGTCAGTGTAGACGGCGTTACCCATTGTCTTGAGCTATCGAGTGATCTACCTCCTCTCTTCCTTCCCTCTCTAATCAGGTTCTTTGTGGGTGTGGTCACAGCATTCACGTGTTCCCATTCAGAGAGGGGAATTAATGGATTGGAGGAAGCGAGAAAGTTCGAACAGTGTTTACTCTTTCTCAACACTTGTAAAGGTATCGCGCGATCGATCTTATTCTTGGAGAATTCGGTAAATCTCAATTTTCGCGAGAGTAGTTTTCATACATGCTGCATCTCTAATTGAAGAAGAAGTAATCCGCTCATAAATATCTCTCGTTTAAAGCCCTGCTTTCTTCTGTCAAAGTGATGTGCAATGATCATTGGTGTTCGAAAATAATTGTATGTTACTCTATGATTTACATCCGCAAAACAGGAACAGAAAATGAACACAAATATAGATTAGAACAAAAATCAACGGGTTCGTTCCTCTTTGAATGAAGAAAATGTAAGATGTATACAATGTATACTGTTGTGAAATTTATGGAGAAGAATGATGCATTGTCGAATTTTCAAAGCTAGAACTATCCGTTCACAATTGCTTTACTTATTTTATTCCATTTGCATCTCTCTTCACATCTTGAATTGAACGATAGGGTGCTAAAATGGATTAGAGACTTAGTTAATAACAATTAAATTAGCTCTGATAGTTATCACAACCGGGAACACATCGGGGAAAGTATTGAACAGCAAATATATATGAAATATCACATTGAAACACGTTTAGTAAGAACAAATGCAAAGGTTTATGGGCTACATCATGCAATAATATCCAATCCAAGTAATGTATACAATTGAGACTAGTTGGAGACAAGCTCAGAATAAGAATTGGAGATCAAAGATCATCGATTGAGATCAGATCCAGATTAGCCGAAGTTCTCTCTATTTGTCTGCGGAGTGTCGACTCGAATTTGCACTGAATCACGTTGAATTCCATCACCTGATAATAAAATATTGCCTAAGATTAAACACGTCTTCAATTTCTTGCATTCATAAAAGAATTCGAAATACGGGTTCGCCGTCTCTTCATTTGACACACTCTCTCGTCTCTCTGACCGTTGTGAGAGTGTGTGAAATGAAGAGACGGCGAGCCGTATTCCGAATTGTATTACCATCTTTATAGATTTATTGTATTGAAAAAGACTAACCGTCGCTGGATTTTCACGTTTGTAGAAATCAGCGAAAAGCGTGAATATTTTCACTGCAAGAGTACATTCTTTCTTCAACTTTCCAGCCAGGATATCACTTACCGTACGCGTGGTGGAAATCATCGATCGATTCCAAATGATCGAGCGTATTGTAGAAATGGCTCTTCAGTAGACCCTCCTTGAATGGAATTCATAGGTCAAAAAGTTCAAGCACAGAATAAGATACGGAGATCAAAGATCATCAAGTGAGATCCACCATTCTTCTTACTTGGAGAAATTTTCTCGTCAGCGACGTGAAGTTGATACCGGCCACGGCGAAGGGAAATCCGATTGTGGGATGACTGCAATAAAGAAAATAAAGCATCATACTGTTCTAGAAGGAGAAAAGGCTCAATATTAACTTAGAAAGAACTCACTGTGACAGAGACAGCAGTGCTCTCGATGTCTCTGGTTCCTTCTCGACGAAATAGATCAATTGGTAGAGAGATAGCACGCCCATACCACGGAAATCCGTCGAGGGATCGTTGCCCTGATGCGGAATAAGCTATATGACCAGAGATAAGCAATGGGTTACCTGGAAACCAACTTCCGTCCATCGTTTCGACTTCATTCCATCGATGGGATCACTCGGATTGAGTAGATCCCAGAAGTGGGATAGGAGGGAGGAATGAGACGAGTTTGCAGGATCGTACGGTGTAGTACGCAGTACTTCCACCTGTCATTGGGTTTTATACTATGCTACTTGTGGAGTTCACCGGAATGACATTTCTAGAATGAATGAAACACAACCGATCTTCTTGGGAACTCCGCAAGCACATACAACTTACAAAGCTATTTTTAAAATTCTTTTTTTCAATTAAAAAGCAGGGAATTCTCGAATTGGATGTGTATCTGACCTTCTCACACAATTCCTCATGGGCCTCCATCCTCTGCAGTGCCTTCTCCAATTGGTCCTTCATCCTCTCTCGATCCGATCCCGAAGCAGTTACCTACAATTACTAGCCCTTTAGCTATCTAAAGGATTTACCCACATTTCTCTTGCTTCTCACGCTCTTTTCATACATCTCCTTCAATTTGCGGGCAACTTTCGAAAAGGCATGGCCCATTTGCGGTAAGCAAAGAAGAAAGAAGAGAGACGACCGATCACGGGGGAAGAAGGAGTGAAGAATGATACCTGAGCCTGTTCCAGCATCATTTCTGCCTGCGAGACATCCAATCGGGGAGCCACTCGGTGGTATCTGCAGATACATTAGATAGGTAAGTTCTCTCAAAACCACAGTTGTCGATCCACTTACCGTACTCCTCTGGCTCTCAGCCGCAATGCCTTCTCTATGTTGAGCATCTTAGCCGCACGACAAGTCCAGTGGGATTCCAGCTTTAAATTAATGCATAGAACATTTATTATAGACGGGGTAATGTAGATCGACAATATACTCACCGCTCTTTCTAATCGGCTCTTCCTCGTAAGCCATGTGTAGAGAACCTGCGAAGATTTCGTTTTACTCGTATTACGGGAAATCGAGGAATTGATGGTCTCACCTCGATAAACTCTTCGTAGACATTGGCGCATAATCTGTACATACGGACGATTAGGGAGTCATCGTCATACGGAACGATGACATTCATCTGAGATTAGTCTAGATAGACCGATAAATCAAGGCGAAGGAAATATTATATACCGTTATCAACGGGACAATTACCATCTGACAGAATTTATGGCACCACCATTTATGCAGAAATATTAATTTAATGATAACATATTATGGACGAGTCAACAATAAGTTAATCAACGGGAAACAGTCTGAACATAGATCAAATATTTGGTGAAAGTTAGAAGATTGGAGAGAATCTAAGCCTTCGAAGTCACTCCTACTGTACTATTGTAATGCTCTCCTAGATCATAAGCATGTCTATGGTACGTGATTACGAGTGCACGTCCCTTGAACGAATCTCCGAATGTGATCACTCGCGCGTCCGGCTGGATCACCTGATGAATATTACATTCAGTATTGTCAATTATTGATTACAGTATACCTCGATCTTCTTTTCAAGAGCCTCCGCGAGTGCTCTCAATTCGGGCTCTCCTCCCCACTGACCACCAGATGAAGCTTCCTTCTCTACCTGATACCGAGCGAATATTACAATCGAAATGGGCCTTTTCGTCTCTTTTCCAACCTCCCCCTACTTCTTCCCTGTGTTCATATTCCTAACCCGAACCACACGTCTAAAAGGGTATCAAGTAAATAATGGACGAATCGCTCTGTCTGTTCCAACTGCTCATATTACTTGAATGATCCACCGTACCTTGACACAGTATTCTTCGAACTGGAACTCATCGAGAATATCTCCATCTTCAGTGGATAGGAAGGGAAGGAATTCATCCTTGTGTGCACGAATGAATGAGGCTGCCTTACGACGGAGATCCGCTCCCTTTGACTGAAGTCAGGAAGTGAGTAAATAAGATATATGAATGAGGAGATAGGAGTGGAATCGAGATTCAACGAGAAAAGGTGGTTGAACTGTGAAGAACTTACGTCCTTTCCTCCGATGGTCAATTGGTGCGCGACAGCATGGAATAGACAGTCTCCATCGGGAGGAATGTCCACCAGTGAGAGACCACGAGGGACCAGTGCCTGAATCAAATCATTTCAAGATTAGAAAAAATGAACTTACAACCAGGAAATTAAATTTTCAAAAAAAACCAAAAAAAACATTCAGACAAGTTTCATCTACCTTGATACATTTGTTTCATCTCACATCTGTCGCGTCATTCCCTCCACTCTTTCCCCTTTCTCTTGATACGTGGCCATCTATTTCGAAAGAGAAACGAGGTGACTCATCCATCTCTAGCTATATTACTCATCTCTCCACGAAAAGAACGCGAAATACCCACCCCTCTCCCCCTCCTTCGATATAACGTAACCAACAATGATATCGTTCGATGACCTACCGTAGTCCTACCGTACCTCAACGACAGCCTTCATTTCCATCGTTCTCATGCTCGTCTTGGCCGCTTCTGCATCGTTCGAAGCTGCTTCTGCAGCTTTCTTCCTTTCTTCTGCCTTTCGTTCCTGTGGTGATCGAAACAATCGAAAAGTGATCACTACGAACAATTGTAGGCATCACCTTAAACATTCAATGAATACCACTCACGAGTCTCTTTTGGTTCTTTCCCTTGGTTGTTTTCTCCTTATAGAATGTTGCCTCCTCCTTCTCCTCTCCTCGCTCTTCCTCCTCTTTCTCTTCAGGGGCTGCTTCAGTCTTGTTCAATTCCTGCAACACATACTCGTTCTTCATCGCAGCTCTTCGTCTTCAACCTTGCATTCCTCCTGTTCCTTCTTGTGTCTCTCTTCCATTTCCTTCTCCATTCTTCCCATCTCCTCTTGACTCTCCTTTTGCTGCTTCTTATTCCCACTTTTCGCCGTTTTCTTCATTATCACGAACTTTGCTGCAAAACAATTTCGAAATCATAATCAAATTTACCTCTCCTTTCAAATGGGCACAACATCCAATACTCTCTGCGTTTCCTCACCCTGTAAGTCCTTCTTCTCTTTCCTCTGTCTCGTTAGGAGAACTTCCATTGGCGAGTCTCCCCCTTCTACGTCACTCATGATGTATACCTGATCAATCAATTACCATCTCCGATACCTCGATCATGAATATATCTCACGGTATATCAACCGAATGCTGCTTGATAGTCGCCATAAATCTCATCTAGTTTATTCACTTTCCAGCATACATTACACTGTGGGTGCCAGACTAGACAGGGGAATGACCAAGTGAATGGAATGGAATAAGCGCAGCACTCTGAATGGGAAGCCCGATGATTATAGATTGAGACAAGCGAAAAGGGAGGAGAGTACGCGTAGCGATAGGAAGAGAGAATGCGGAAATGGTAAACAGGAACACATTGGAATATGGATCTATTATGGAGCGTACGCATCGTTCCCTTACATCTGAGGCGTTTTACAAAAAAAACCTTATTATGATTCGGATATAACCGGCTGGCAATGGACTAATAGATCATCGGGTTGAGCAGATTAAATGAGCAGATGGAAAAGTGAAAAATGGTTAGAGTGAAAACACATACAAATTTAGGAGCGTGCAGAGATTAAAAAAAGGGAGATAGAGGCGAGATCGTGGGGTATCTACATGGTAATTGAACTAAAATAGATGAGATGGGTTGACTGGCACAAACTGAAATAACTGAACAGACTTGAAAATTTGACATGCAAAATATAATTACAGGAATGACACGATTGAATTGCCTATAAATGCTAACGAAGAAGACGAAGGTAACCTATCCATCGACACCCGAAATGGAATCGAGAATATGGATATGCGATCGAGGGAATTCACTTCCATTCCATCCCTTCTCCTCCTTCTCTTCCTCCTTGAATGAACATCCGAAGAAGGACTCCAATCTCTCGAGCATTGCTTCGAACGAAGACATGAGCACCTGATGAGAGACATACAATTGTATCGCATTAATTTCACGAAACGGCGGTCAGTTATCGATCGATCGCTACCGTAACCTAATGCCAATCCCACCTGATGGTAGGTTGTCTGATCTGGTCCGATAGCTGCTCCATTCGCCTTCAAAGCTGCGCCACACGACGACATCAACTCACTATAATCATCATCTTCAACCATACTCAACAAAGGTGTCACCGAACCTGAATGCACCCTTGAGATCCTCCACTCCCTTCTCGCCGTATCTTCTCTTCTGATCCGGCTGAGTGAATGCCTCAGCGTAAACCAACGGACCGGCGTTTACCTATACAAATCAGGATTACTGTATGTACAAGCCAATCGACATACCGTTGGGAGTACAGCTCCTTGCAGTAGTAGCTGGAGTCCTTTGATGTCGAATGGTCGAGTGCCTCCACTGGAGGAATCGACGAGAACTCGCATTTGGGATGCTTTCATTCGCAGTTTTTGACACGCGAATTCGAGTGGAGAATAAGTTTCTCGTCTCCTTTCCGTC
This sequence comes from Pristionchus japonicus, assembly GCA_900490845.1. Classification (NCBI taxonomy): domain Eukaryota; kingdom Metazoa; phylum Nematoda; class Chromadorea; order Rhabditida; family Neodiplogasteridae; genus Pristionchus; species Pristionchus japonicus. Next base: position 875,380 of record LS505141.1, on the reverse strand, counting down.
ACTCGAAGACGACGTCGAGTTGAGGGGAATGAACCATGCACTTAAAGAGATTGATTAATACGATAATTCATATCTCAGAATGCGAGCTACTGAACAACACCCCATTGCCAACTCGATATTCCTTAACAATTTTCTGACCTGTAAGCAAAGTCTTGCATAGCGCAGTCTGTGTCACTGCCGGCTCTCCCTCTCCTCGCGTTCCTTCCGTCTACAAAGACGAATATGGATCATTATTGAACTTATTAAATCTCCGGAAAATTATTATATTCGCGCTCACAATGGACTTCTCATAAACGAATTCCCTCAGATTGGTGTGCGTATCATAGGCGAGTCTCGATTGGCCATCCTTTGCTACCGGATCCACGTGGGTCACCTCAAGATTAGTATTATTGATTTTTCTACAGTACGCCAACAAGCAGTTCTACCGTACCTGCACGTAGGCGACATTCTCGTCGAGACCTCTCTCGTCCAATTCCTTCTCGGGCTCGACCTGCACCCGATCGTGCCCCACCACCTGCACAGCAATTAGAGATGATGCAATTGGATATCGATCTTACTTGTCTACAGTAATCTCCGATTCGCTGCGAGACCTCCGCCAGTGAGGTCAGTCCGTGTTCCCTGTACACCCATTCGGTGTCGTGATCCGCACTGCAAAAAAACGAAACCGTGAAACTCAACAGATCGAATAATGCAATCGACAGATGATGGGTATAACTCACTCGAAATGGTTCTTGCCATAGAATCGGACTCTGAAGTATGCTCCCAGATGTCTCTTTCCACTCGTCTTCACTTCCACTGCCCGACTGTACGACTGCTGCAGTTCCGCGTATACTGATACCAACGACTGAAAAAATAACACATTTTAAAACGTATTGAAGTGATACCCACACACTATCTACAAGCGTTAATGAACGGAAAGAAGGGTCTCACATTGAAATTGCCATTCTTCTCTAGACTGGGCACGATGAGTCGATAGAGGGGACCGATGGCTTCGTACCGTTCACTCTGAGTCAGCAGACCAGCTGTCCTCTCTATTTTCGACGCCAGATTTTCCTGAAAATAAAATTCCTATTTAATAATGCAAATCCGTATTCTCACGATTGTGAATCCGGCCGGTTGCACGTTCTCTCCTCTCTGTTCAATGATCACTCCTTCATCCACGGCAATGTCTCGCGAAATCCAATCCAACACCGACCAATCAACGGACAGCAACTCTCCTGCAAACAATCCAACATCCTTCAAATTTTCCATCTTCCATTTTCCCAGCATCAACAAAGAGTGAATCTCTCACCTTTCCTGCTCAATTCCCTCGCACACACAGCAACTGAATGCGCCATGCACACGGCTGCCTCACTGTAGTAACGAGCAGACGAGTGGAGGGTCGATAGAGTCTCCAACCAGGTCGATCTACAATCAATACACCATCTCTCTACTATAGGACAGCTTATGACGTAATGATGATGAAAGGCTAACCTGAGTGCAGCAGATCCCCTGTACGATTCGGCCAATTGCATATGGAGATCAGCGAGTCGAATCTATATTATTAGACAAATCATCATTCATCACTCCAATATCTTTTCTTACTGGATCATTTTTAGCCTCATTAAGAGCTCCCGTTGCCGCCATTACTCCTCGCAACTGACGATTCAATTCCTGAAATATCGCATAATAACAACAACAACAACAACAACAACAACAATAATAATAATAATAATAATAATAATAATAATAATAATAATAATAATAATTTAGTGATCACCCCCCCCCCCCATCTGATAATCACTTACCAACACAGCTCGATCGAACGGGCTTTGCTTCCTCTGATCGGATACAGAAACGAGTGCATCGAGGGCAGTGAGTCCTTTCTCCAATCTACCAGTCGCGGCAAGGGAAGGAGTGGATCCGAGTAGACGAGCTAGGGCAACGCCCGTTTGAGCACCTGGCAAGGGAACCTTTAATTCCGTGGAGAAGAATCTTAAAACGGCTTGCGGGAGGTGTAGGGTTGGACAATAGAAGAGACGGACAGAGCTATTCAACAAGCATCAACAAGAGAATCAACCATTTGTCAACAGGATTACGTCTCGATCGTCTGACATTCCGATAGTAGTACTCACCTGGCCTTCCTAGCCGTTCACTGGCCGATACAAGTCTCTTCGTCTGCATGGAATTGGGAGCCACTGCTGCACGCATCGCCTCGTTTGCTGCAAATATTATTTCATTTTTACATTGTATTTAATACTCAATATCAAGATGGTATTTCGTCTTCGGTACGTCGTGAAAATTAGCATCTCCCTTTTCTCTCTCACCCAAATGCGTAGCTGCATTCTCGTATCCGGCTCTCAGAATAATCTGCAGCAATGCAGCTGCAGCCATTTGGACGGATGTGAGACGAGAAGAGATGAGGAGGAGAAGACGTTCGATTAGGACGGAAAGTGCGTCGAGAGGACCAGAATCGAGGAGACGACGTCGGAACTGAATGAGGGAGGTGAGGAGGAGGAGGAAAGGATCGAATAAGAAAAGATAAGATCGCCTAAAAGCTCGCTCGAGCCCTAAAATACCACCTGCCGTTTTCTTCTACATGATATTTCTACATCTTAAAGAGCTGGTGAATAAAGCATAAGTATACATATATGACAAGAAAACTAGGACAGGATTTGATAGAAGGAGAACGGGTGATCATACCATATTGACGAACAGAGCGAGAGCTGCGATAGTATGCAGTCGCACGCTCTCTGGCCAATCATCGCCGAGAAGGGATATGTGCAGATTGAGGAGACGTGAGAAGAGAATGGAAGACGACGGCCATCCAACGCATGAGGAACTCTGTAAAATATCAATTCTCAAATCAACGACTGGAATTTTCCGAGTTTGTAACTAACAAGCTCCGTCCCCTTGTGTTATAAAAGAGGATCATGAAAGTCTATGCCTAATCTTAAGCAACGGAAGCATATGCCCATATATTTTTGATCCTTTTGTCGTAGATTGAGAAGATAGTAGAAAAATATAAACTAACGGCGAGATTCTGCGAGAATGTCTGGATGACATCCAGGACGATGAGCGCAATCTCCTGACTCAGATTGAGCATCTGCAGTACGGCGAATGGCGGAGCTGCTCCCGATGAGGATGAGAACGAGAACGAATCACTCCCTTCGTCCATTCGAGGCACTTAAAAGCAAAGGTGTTAGGCTTTTCCACGCAAGGGTGCGCTGTGCCACACCAAGTCAATTCAGCGTTCAGTTAGTCCTGAGTGAACAACCACCGATGCATGAGCAATAGTGGGCTAACTTCCGCTAGTGGGGAGAGGGGTCCGCAAAAATCTACCTGGGAACTGCACAACATTTTGGCTTGTACTATTTCGGAGATACGCAAATTTTGTTTTCTTCCTTACGGGGCTCCGCAATCTGATGACCTAGCAGAATATCAGCCCACCATTGTGTATGAGGTACTTTAGTTGATAAGAACTACTACCAAAATTGAAGGAGTAACAATGCGTCCGACTCACATGTGGCAGGTTTGGCCATGACATGGCTTGCTCTCTGCATCATTCGATTCGACTGCTCGTATGCAGCCATGGCCTGCGACTTACCGCGGTATCTGAAAGTTTAAATTCGCTTATCACCGAAAGGCAAAACTTAGATAGCAAACAGTCATGCAGTAAGAATAGTACCTGAATACGTCGACAATGACCTCTAGCAGTCTGAGGAGATCTTCTGCTTTCTCTCCCTCCATCTCAGACCACAGAGCACCCAGGATCTACAAGAGAGTTGGTTATGAACATGTCTTCTCTTCCAATCAATATCAATTGTACCTTCTTTGGCAATCGCTGAAGGACGTATACTACACTCATTAGCACGTCTTGAACTTCCTCCTGGAATCAATAGATGAGATTCAGAATCAATATTTCTTCATTACCGTATCAAATTTCTCGGCGAGAGGCGTAACTTGCGGAGAAGCGACTACCGTGGATGGACTACCAGTGGAGTTGAATGAAGATGGAGAAGGTACGGGAGAAGAACTGAAATTATATGAATAGACAACTTGAACACTTTATTTTAACTGACCGGAATACGCTACTGAATCGTGCTGATACTGGAGGGATAACTCCCTTCTCCAAACTTCGCCATTTGTTGGATGTACGCACTCCTGAATAGTCACTCTATATTGTCTGATAATCAAACTCTGATTTAATGTTGTAACATATTTTTTTCCTGGCCACTAATGATTTTTTAAAAATCTCGTCATACCCAATGATGAGTCAGTTTGGTTCGATCCTCCATTCTCAGGTGTTGCCGATTCGAGTTCATTCAGATTATCGAGTGCAAATCGAATGAGAGGAGTGTAGAGAATCGCGATACGGCGTTGGTAGTTCTTAATTAAACAACGAAAATTCAAAACAAGAACAATAATTGTTGTTTAAACATATCTTCAAAAAATGTGTAGCGAAGTGTACTCACAATATCCGCATATCTCTTGTCATATCCGTGCTTCGCAAGTATATTTCTCACGAGTGAGATCGGCCTCTTCCTGTACTCTCTCGGCTCACGCAGACACATCGTCAGTTCCTGGATTCAAGAATTAAATTGTAACAACTTTTCGAAAATTCTATTCTATCTTATCCGAAAATGAGAAGTAAGAAGGATTATCGGGGAAAATGATTATCGTCCTGACCTGAAGCAGTAATCCAACAGGAAAGTGACGTCTGGAATACGGTTCACTCAACCACCATTCATCTCCGCAGCGAGTATCTGAGCGTACGTCAATTTATACAGCTGTCTTACAGGCTATGGATTAAAACAGTGAAAACAGATCCCAGTCACAGCAAAATCGTAAACCAAATAGAGCAGTGGTGGAACTCACATCGATCAGTGTCCGTCTTCTCATTAATTGATGGAGATTGGAAGAGTTGGTGGAAGAATCGGGCAAGAATACCCGTAGAATCTGTATGCATTTATTTCGTTATCACAGTAGTTTTAAAAAAAACTTCAATATTAAAAATTTTTTAGAAAGGCAACTGACTTGCACTACTGGTGTTCGTCTCCGTGAGTGTGCTCTCGTATTGCACTCTCTGGATCAAATCAGAAGAATCGAAAAGAAGAGGCAGGGAAAGGGGCAGCCAGTGCTCATGACGAATCAACACTGTCAGCAGATCTGACTTGTATTCACGCAGAATCTGCAATTCATCAATTTAAAAATCAATAACTCCAATTACCGTACCCCTCGCGACTCAGCTTGATCCAGTCGAGAGACGATCGAGTGAACCCATCGGAATACCGCTCCTCTGTCCATGAATGAGAGACAGCACTGAAAATCATTATTATGTATTTCATAATTGAATCGAATGTTATATCACACTTTTCTATAGTTCCACTGTAAAGTTATCAGAGATGGAAAAGTCAGGTGGCAAAAATATTAAAAACCCGGGTATATTTATGACTTTTTTTATACTGAATGAGTGGGTTGCTATTTTTCGTGAGTATCGCTTCAACTTCCTCGCCGCTTCAAACTAACGTGCGGAATAAAATTTGACGTATAAATATCAAAAGCGGAAGACAGAGGATCAAATTACATAGGAAGGATGCCGGTCAAGTATTTTGACATGAAAAAAAACTAGAAAATATATATTTATTACGAGTGATTACCTACTCCTCACCTAGTGTCAAATTGGGCATGTATTTCTTTAAATAATCTGCTGTCGGGATCTTTTTCTGAGGTTCCGGTGTGTTTCTTTGAATTTCCGATGCTTTACGAGTCGATCACAACAAAACTCTCCAAAAACGATGTTCAAATAAAGATATCCGGGATGTTTGAATTTTTACATACGGTGAAAATAAAGCGTTCGTGGAACAAATTTTGCTATTCCCCACCTGATTCCAGCTGATAGCATTCTCAAACCGTCATTGCCGACTGACTTGCGCATTTTATTCGAAAATTTGTTTTCTTCTCTTCCCTCATCACCAAAACCTCAAAATCCCGGGTATGTTCCCGATTTATAGGTATTTTCTTACGTACTTTTCCATCTCTGAAAGTTATACTTAATACTAACTACATAGTAACACTGCGTTCCGGAATCCCCCAGTGCTCATTGTAAATTCGTGATTATCTGTCCATGGAAACGTTGCCAATTTCATATCGTGGTTCAGTTTCTCCCTACCGCCTGAGTAACTGACCCTCATGAACACAGCCAATGCAGTGTTGGCAGTGCGCGTCTCGATCGTGATCTCTCTATGCTTGGCGATCATCTGGGGAACGAGCGTATCCACCAGTCCTCCAATCGTCTCCAATAACTCCACTGAGAATCGCTCCGATCGCGTGCTCTGGAGACGTAAAATCGAACTGATAACGAGAACATAAGACTTTCTCCCGAAAAGTCTCTCCATCCTATACTATTTTCACCTTTCCAAATGTAACTTTCTGTCTCGTCGTGACTCGGGCGTAAAAAATATTATTATAACCATTATTATAAAGTAAATCCCATACCTTGTAGAGCGCCTTCCTCACAATTGTGTGGGCGACACTCCTTGCAGTCACATCCAACAGGAAGGAAAGCTGTCGATAGACGGAAGCCAACTCATCCAGAGATGGTTGCACTGATCGCAGCTACAATGGGGTTGGCAAATCATTATAGTTTATCTCCCTTCATTCACATTCATCACCCACTTTTGCAATCAAGGTTGTGTCCGGGCCAGAAATTCAAGAAATTCCGAAAAAAAATCATTGTAGCAGTAACTAACCAGAGTTGGAAGATGCTTGCAGATGGCATAGTGAAGAGAGTCTTCGTCACAATTCGAATCGCGAGGATTCAATTGAGATCGGACGAAATGACGGAGAAGTCGTCGACGTTTAGAGAGAGACACACGATCAACGATCGATATTACTGTGCTAAAACCAGCCAATTTTGACGTTAAACTAGAGCATGTCGAAGTCTTCGAAGCATATCTCTTCTATATACGGAAGTATCCTTACTGTGACCCAAGAAACAATCAATAGCAATCAGTATCCCACCCAACCTGAGTGTTGCCAATGCAAGCGAGTCCGTAGCAGCCAGAGTAAGAGTGGAGAGAAGTCGATTGAGAATGAGAGGAAGGAATGGAATCAGATGGGTGATGTCCACGTCGCACAGAGCCTGCCAACATAATGATAGAATACCGTAATTGGAACTCTTTCCATTCTTCAAAAATTAATCGAATGAACTGTATGCAAACAAAAGCAAGCATCACACACACTGAGAAATCACCACCACCTCGTTCCATTATTTGATCATCACACTTCCTTCTAATCTCGATGGAGAGAGTCTATCTGGCACTTCTTAGGTTTCTGGCCGACCTTTATTCCTAGAGCACTATATCCCTATCACTCTCATTTCCCGCCCAGCATTTCATTCGAAGCGGTCAAGGGTCGGCCAGAAACTCTAGAAGTTCCGTCAATCTAACCTCCGTCCTCTGATGCACTTCTCTGACGAGTGGATGATCATCATCCAATTGAATCGGAGATTCGGCCAGGGGAGAACACGAACGATGCGTCGATTCCTCGGGAGAGGGAGAACGCTGAGGAGGAAGAGATGGACGAGGTGAACATGTATACCATAACTATTACAAAGCTGGTTGTAGAACTACAGGCGTTGCAACAAAATGAGTTAATTTGCGATAGCAATGACGTCATAGTGGACTGAACAAACAAACCTTGACCAGTACATCAACAGCTTCGCCGCCCAGCACTTTCTGCTCGAATCTCTGGCATGACTGAAAAAAAGATGCACGTTCCCATATTCATTGCATGAGAGAGAGAGAAAAATATAAAATACCTGGAAAAACGCCTGTAGTTTTGGTTGAGTTGTGTAGACAGAAGAGACTAATCGCAATCTGACTCGGAAAAGAGGACGAGTATCAACCCATTTCACGTCTGGGCTCGTCTCTTCCTGCAATATTATCCGTCCTTTCAGTCAATTGCATTCACCATCAATTTTCTTATTTTGAATATTACAGATTAAGCAAGAGCCCAACACTACTTCCTGCACTGACCGGTTTGCCGATTCCGAGTGGCTTGTGCCTATAGTATCCCTTCGGCAGTTCTGCCGCTACACACACCGAGAAATCAACTTCATCCGATTCCTGAAAATTCACATGTTATATTGATCGTAGACATTTGACAGTTGATCAACCACGCAGATATCGAAATAACCATGATGTGTACACTGTAGCATTAGATAAAGAACATACTCACCATCAAGAGTCGTTCCTTCTTTCCGACCAACGGTAACCAAGCGTATCCTATGCCCGTCTCCACTGAATCTGTCGGACTCTTCGCATTCAATTGCCCCATAACTGAGACATGCGAGAATGTGAACAGAAGATGGTCATACTGGCCCAGTGAGAGGGGTAGGCGCAGTTTCATCTGAGAAGAAATGAGAATTTTACCATTCCAATCGATAATTTCCTTTGATACCGTACCTCATCTCCAAAGGAGGGATTCTGTTGGTGATGTTGGATTGCACACGATGACGAAGAAGCAAATGGTCCTTTCGGATTCAGTCGATCGAGGAATGACTGAAAAAGGAAATCAATTGCATGGTCGATCGATATTTACGTGGGTGAGAGACATTTATTGATGACTCACCTCTCTCGCCACATCCTCTCCTCCTCTTATGAATCTCACTGTGCAGGATATATTACGGGCCTTCGAGAACACCTTTTGGCTGTCGTATCTAGAAAGTACTAACTAAAGATCAGATTAATCCTCATACAACATCTTCGCATAAACAGAAGGACACGGAAAAGAACGCCCGAGCCCAAATATCACATGTTGTCCCTACATGCGTTTTTTTGTATCTTAAAGAGTTGGTGAATAAAGTATAAGATACCATACTTGAGTGCGAGAGGGTAGATGTACATGAGGTTGACGAAGGAAGTATGAGGCTCGACCACAACATCACCGAACGATTGGATATCGAATACGGGAGGTTCGTGCAAGTCCCTTCTCCACGGATTCAGAGGAAGGAAGGAGGACGACAATCGAACTGGAAATATGACCATGTTCAATACATTTTTCATGGAACCTGTTCATTTCAGATTGCGACCAATACTTTCCGACTAATTGTAAAAAAGATTGCAACTTACGAGGGAAATCGAAAATCTTCGTGGACGAATCGACGTTCACGGATACAGATGCACCCGGGATGAGAAATTTGCTCGCTTTCTCGAACCTGATGGTGAAAAAGATTCTTGGCGTGCCATGGTTTAACTACGAAGCCTCTCACTTGGCGAAATCGGTCAGATATTTTTGAAGATCCGTGTCATTCAGTCGATTCTGGTCACATCGGTACAATTGGAGACAATCGACACCTGAAAATTCAATTATTAAAATAAATCTATTAAAAAACGAGAACCAACGCCTCTCACCATTAACAACTCCCTTGGACGTATTCGTCGGCAGTACAGTACCGAATTCAGGGAAAATGCGTCTGAATGGATTAATCGTTTAGCTATAATATAGTCATTGTTCACCTCGCTGCAAATGCGAATCTGGTCCGGAATGCGCCCAGTCTAGCACACGCTCCCTGAAGAACTACCATTATTATATATCAAGGATAAATAACACTATATGTTTCTGCGAAAATACGACAACAAATGTAAGCACTTCACTTCTTTATGACCGACCTTTGTTCCTAGAGTATTATTTATCTTTCATTCTCATTTACCGCCTAGCATTTCATTCGGAGCTGTCAAGGTCGACCAGAAACAGAAGAAGTTCCCAAATTTAAATGTTGAACCTGAATGCTCCTTTGCAGTTTGAGTGTTGCCTTGATGTCTCCTGTTGTCTTCATGTATAATTCTCCATTCAGATCACTCGACAGCACTCTATCAACTCGGATTACCAGCCAAGTCGATGTAGAAAGACCACCCGCCACGGTACAAATCATCTGGAATACAAAAATACTCAAGTAGATTGTCTACGCATAATTCTTCTTACCTTCTTAGCAGCAGTACTCGAGATAGTCTCCCTCTTCAATCCATCCCCATTCTCTTCCCTTCTCGGTTTTCTTCCAGGAGTCAACAGAAATTGGAGGTCGTCATCGTTGACATCCACGTGGAATTCCTCTGTGAGGCGACGACCTTGAATAATATTAATATTAATATTAATAATAGTAATATTAATTATAATTGCTTTACATAAAACTGCTTGGAATCTTTGGTTGGAGAAACACTTTTGAATCACTCACCAGAACTCGAGTCGAAGATGAACATTCTAACGAAGAGCGGCTCAATCTGTCTGACGTCGGTGGGAGAGACTGGCAGTCTCAAATCCAGTTTTGCTAGCTCCACACTGAATCTGTGAAATGCACATTGTCCGTAGTGACAACTAGTGATAATTCAATGATACAAGTATGATGAACCCACCTAACAAGAGCATTCTTGTCATTGAACGCCGTAGAGATGGCCTTGTGTCTCCTCGGAGTGGGAGAGGTGGATGGAGACGAGAGGGTGGAGACGTTCGATCGACACGAGAGTAAGGACGACACCTCACCTTTCGCATCTGTTACCGGCTGCAATTTGAATACGTCTACTTGCCCGGCATTTACTGTGTTCGACCTTGGAATGTCTAAAAAAATCACTCACCAAACAATAAGGGCAAAAAATATAAGACAACTAACAGCCAATCGATGGTAGAGTGAGAATATATTCCTTCTATCTACAATCGGCGGTTGGAGTGCGCGTGCTGCTGTGTTTCGTCCTCTCCATTGCGTCATATCACGAGCTGAAACTCATCCATCCGTTTAATTAGATGCTGCTAATGATCATAATTAGAATTAAATAGTGATAATTAATTAGCATATTAATTGCTCACCTCCGAGACTCTCCTCTGAGTGAATGCTATCCGTGTCTCCTCCACTCACAGATTCCAACTGCAATGAATCATATCACAATTGGACGCTTATAGATCGTTTACTTTCTCTAGAGAGCAAAAACCCATGTGCAACGAAAGTGAAACGAACGGTAGAATTGAGGAAAACGGAGTTATTTCCACTTGTTCCTTCAGTGCAGCCAGATGAGATTGACAGACGATCACCTGATTAACATTATTATCATCTAGTATTAATAATAATATTATTATTTTCACTTTTCACTTTTTATTCTCCATAACTGAAATATCTTATCTCTCACTTTTATTAGCAAGGGCGAGTGCTCGATTGATGATTTGCAACCACGAGCTGAGCTCTTGAGGATCATTCGAATCAGGGACGACCATTATTCTCTTCCCTTCTTCTCTCTTTTCTCGCTCCTTCTCCTTCTCCCTCTCTGCTTTCTCGTCGTCCTCACGACATGGCTCAATCTGGAGGGGGAAATCATTGAGAGTTTAGGGAGTTCTGTCAAACACATACGCGGGCACGATTACTATTAGAAGCAATACCCACCCAACCGATCTGAGGATCAACCCCACCCGCTTTTGTTTATTTTTTTTAGCTTGAAATGTGGTAGTAACCCAACAGTTTTCGCTCAAATGACCTCAAACCCACCCGATTTCAACCATTGACAGCAACCCCTGCAGGCATGTGGTCTAACGAATGGATAAAGAAATTAATAGACCGTTCATCTCAAAATCAGTTATAATTCGCAATTCACCCACCTCCATCACTGTTCTCCCCTTCTTCGTCGCTCTTAATTGAGCCGAATTCACACGGAGAATTGGCTTGCCTGCAATAACGCGTCTTCTAGCGCCAGGAATCGTCACGAATAGGGAGAGCTTTCTCACAGTTCCGATCAATCGAATAAAGAGAAACACGAAAAATCTAGCCTTACAACAACTAGCCTGTGGCATTTCCGGGTGTTTTCTGCACTTCGAAGGCGATTGTTCCTCCTTCTAGACGGCGGAGGATACACCAACGGCGTTTCTTCTCCGACTGAAACCGAATGAGAACTTTATGACAGGTAACTCATCAACTCTTGAACAGTTGTGGACCACAAATTGTGGTTAAACTCACCTTTAGATTGTCAAGAAGGGAGGGGTCATTCTTGACTACTTGCAAGAACCCTTCTTTAATCACGTCACTCGAGAGGATAAATCCTTCCTGCGAGAGGGTGTAATCAATAATCTCACAAATCCGCTAATTTTCAGAATATTTATGCCATACTTCTGCAGCTTTCGCTTCCTCCTCGGCCATATCAGACTCAAATACGAGTGAAGAGAGGGCGACATCAATATCAGCGGAAGACCTATTCGATGAAACATTGAAATGGATAGAATGATCACGATGACTTACGAATTGTGCAAAACGTCGTAATCTCCAGAGAACTTGGAATAGTTGAATGCCACAGATTTCTGGGGATTACTGTACATTTGTAGAGCATCTCTAGTCAGCAGCCAGTTCGCATCTCGGAGATCTAACAGGAAATTAATATAATCGATCATCTGTGAAACTACAGTACCTGCTGGTTGCACAGCAGGAATCGCAGTTGGCGGGTCGATATTGATCGTCGTTTCCTGAAAATGTAATTCTCAAACAAAGTCACGAAACTAACTAATATTGATACACTATTTCCCAAACAGAAAGTCCAGAAGAACACCATAAAAATCAAAGCCTTTTCGAACCTCGATATCGTCCCTAGGGAAAACGAGTAGTTCCCTCTGCGGATCGTTGTCGATATTAACGCTCTTCTCGACAAGGAATCTTTCATAATCCAAAGGATGAGCGACGGGAGCTTTCCTCTGAAGACATTTCGAAATTGATGGGAGAATTCGACATAACTGGCATCAGGCAAACACTCAATAGCCAACTGCCTTTGATGATGACGATTTACAACAAAAAAAAATACACAGGAGCATCTAATCATTGATCCCACACATTCTTCTCCCCTATTATTCACACTCATATGTGGGCCATTTATATGACTCTTACCGTTGGATTTTGCGTGCTGATTACATTCCTGGCAGCTTCTCGTGCTTCTCGCGCCAATCCTGGACGGCCAACCCCCGCTGTAAACCTGCAATTATATAATATTGAGTTGAATTGGAAACTATTATGCAACTTCCGATTATAGAACGTGGAGCAAGTGTAAAATGAAAAAGAGAACACGTACTTTCTCAAGTTAGACTTGTCATTGATCTTGTGTGCTGCAGAACTGGTAGAAGCGAGGGAATCTGCCACCAGAGTGGACGCATTACTCGATCCTGCCGATACAACCGATCTGAAAGGAAGAGAGATTGGTAAAAGTAAAAATAGAATTGGATCCGATACCTTCGGTCATCGTTTGGGTTAGTCCGTGAAGAGAGGGACACTCCCCTCATCGGGAAACACTGCAAATGGAAGACAAAATGAACGCGCTATGCAATTGGAATGAACACAATTCGTCACGAACGTACAAACATCGATTTAGTGAATAATGAGACAGAGTAATTGGCAACCAGTTCAAGCGCGTCCCAAATATAAACGAATGCTCTCACTTCCTCTCTCTTTCACTCGCGCTTGTATCTCTCAGAGAAAGAGCCCATCTGTGTAGCTTCTGCCACTCAAGTGGGCCCCTTATTCATGCTATCTCCATTTCTCTCCCTTTCCTCCTCCATCCCTCCCCATTTCCTCGCGCTCGGAAGTTGAACTAACTCGTCGCCAGCGCGCACTCCCTCTCTCACATGTACTGCTATCATTCAGGGTTAAGAAGTACCAGAATAATCCCCAAAACCAACGGAAACGGAGGTTTTCTCGCTTAGAACACTTACGAAGTCGCACAGGAGAGAAAGGAACATAAGACGGACATATCATTACTATTAATAACTCAATAAAAATTTTTTTTGAAACCCGAGCCTGAACCGGAATAAAGTCGATCAATCGGGAACTGCCTTTTTCTCTATTCTTTTTTTTTACAATTTTACAATATCTATTCTGAGATCGTAGAGTTGACCGTGTTTGATAAAATTTAAGACAGAGTCAGCCAACTGAAGAAGATCCCACTCCGTAAGTCGAGCACTGTCTCTTGCATGTAAGAAACGCGTCAATATTCAACACGACCCTAGTAGAGAAAGGCTTCATTCAATAATCCGAATAATACACATCACAGGTAAATCTAAAACCAGTGGAAATTGAAAACAATGAATAGAATCGTACAGGGAGCAATCAGGGTTTGGACATGTAAGACACATAACGGTACTTCTTCGATGGTACAACAATTGCACTACAAAAAACAACAAATAAACTGAAACATAGACTATACAATATGTATTAAACACCCTGCAACAAAAAGTAGGCCAACGGCAAATATAAGTAAGAGTGAGCGAAATATAAGTAAAAACGGGCGATTATCGATAGATTGTTATTCATCGCCATCCTCTTCCGTCTCGTCATCATCCAACGTCTGTAATAATGATAATTTTGTAAATCTGGTCAATGAAGTTTAGCAAAATAACGAAATCTTTTTCTACTATAAGACTGAAGCATACAACTCTTACCTCTTCTCCATCTCCAGTATCCTCCCCTCCATCTGCAACCTCTTCCTCCGTATCGACATCCGCTTGGTAGTCATTTTCCGGCTCCTCAACAACAAGAATTGTTACAATTCGCAGTAACGTTGCCGCATTATATCGCGTACCTCGTCTTCGGGATCATATTCGGGGTCATTCTCATCGTCATCTCCTCCCGCCCAATCATCGTGGCCTTCTCCTTCTATCAGCTCCAACAATCTCTCCGGATCTATCAAGAAGGAAAGTTAGTTCGAAAACGAGAACAAAATTTATGAACACCATGCATATAACGTATTCACGAGGTCTTCGGCCCTTGAAGATTTCGAAATGAGAGAAGATGTCCCCGTATTTTCGATTTTAAACTCTCTCTTTCTCTCTCTCACACCCCTCTTCCCGTGATAATATTGCATCCTTTCGACGTTTTTTTGAATATGTGCAAAAAATTGAGTAAATGCTTACCATCGATCAATTGGTCTATGTCGAATTCACCGTCTTCTTCGTGGTCAAAGTAGAATTCCTGAAGAGATATTATAATCACTACTACAAATACTCTTACAGTAGTGCAGAGCACTTTCGGAACGTTTAAATACTCGGATTTGAGATAGAAATAACAGCAAAATGCTGACATCTTCATCGAAGTTATCACTGTCGACATCATCGTACTCCAGATCATCGTGTTCATGCCAGTACTCATCCATATCCTCATTGTCCATTCCCTCGAACAGACGATTCGCACAAACACCCTGCATGGATGTTAGATGGTTTATGCATTGTGTTGTATAGTAAATATATTCTATTTATATACACAAATATTTAATAGCTAATCATGAGTGTGACCAACCGCACTCAAATTACGATACTTCTCCAAATGCTAATATCTCTCACCACGATTGTTAGCATACGGTAGGAAATACGCGCGGTACATTTCCCGTTGCATATTTTCGTCAGTTATCTAGTGAGTTCTCGTCTCA
>LS505141.1:803697-828677 GCA_900490845.1 Pristionchus japonicus | reverse complement strand
AATTATAGTTAATTAACCAGGGCTTTTTAATTTTTGTTGTTTGCATGAATCGATGGAAAATCACCTCAGCAATCGGAATTTACACGATTCGTCGCAATTATTTCACTCCCCGAGTCGTGGGAAGGCCAGGGGACACGGGGGGACACCCGGCGACGCCCGGGGCGTCCAGTTTTCACGTAGGGATCCAACCGGACTGTACGGTTAACACCTTCACTTTTTTCATAATTATCTAGATAGAATATTCAATCAGCAGAATATTTTTTTCGTCAGATATTTGGGAACAAAAGAATTATAATCAATCAATCAATCAATCAATTTATCATATCAGGCAGTGGATGCTAGATGAGGAGAATTATATACATAATATTATTTATATATGTATCTCAGATCCGCGACCTCAATACAACATCGATTGATGGACTCAACCAATTCTGCGAGTGCGTAAACTCTTCATTATTTCTCATTTTTTTCCAATTCTTAACGACTAAGATTTTGCTCATCCACTGATTTCAGACATTTTGACCGCTACCAGAAGTGTTTTCAACGCGAGCGACCAGAGTGCACGCCTGAAGCAATCGAGGTGAGCAAAAGAGAACGAGATATGGGTATTAAAAATGAAGAGACGGCGATCCGTATTTCGAAGTCTAGTGAGAAGGCAATAATTAAAGAACGAATAATAATGTATTTTGATCTCAAAATGCTTAATTATATATCTAGATCAACAATCGTTGTATTTTATTTGATAATGTACAGCTGAAGCAACGAATCGAGGTGGCACTACAACAGACTTACGAGAAGCTCGTCACATCGAGTCATATGAATGTGCCGCGTGAGTTTTCATTTACATTTTCTTATCAAGAATGAATTCTTTTAGATTATTAAGCCTTACCGAGCTGAGCATAATCGTTAGCAATATTTGCTCATATCAGATCTGTGCTCACAATGGCGTCGTGCGATGCCCTCCGATATCATCCCTCCCGATGCAACTGAATCAACCACGACGATGACGGCATCGTCAATGCTTTCTCGATCAACGTCTTCGTCAACTTCCACTTCAATCACTACAACGCCTGCAACAGTTACCATCGCAGCCATCGGTTATGTTTTAGAAGAAACGATGAAGAGGTTCGTGAGTTCGTGAGGACTAGATTTCGAATTACGTGTCGCCGTCTCCTCTTTTCACACACTCTCTCACCGATCAGAGAGGCGATAGGGTGTGTGAAATAAAGAGACAGTGAAACGTATTCCGAACTCTGCTAAAAAATATATCACGAATCAATAGCACTTTAGCCATAAATAATATTCCAGTACCACGCCCGCACGCGTTCAAATGATGCTCCCTGTTCAAATGACTGAAGCTCCCATTGTTACTCTAAACGTAAGCTTTGAAACTCAAATATTAATCGAAAATCTGAATTTAAATAAAAGCGTCCGTGACGAGTTAATTTGACAGGCCCATCAGTCAGCCCGAGGCAGCATTGTTCACACAAAAGATAGCAGTCGTACTAGGAGTGTCTACGATACTCTCACCGAACCGCTAATGTCGTCCTCGTCTTTTAGTTCTTTACGTATTTGCATTGCATGCATTGTACTTATTATGACTTCGCAATTGTAATTCTGAAAGTCGAGCCGATCTGAAAGACTGAGAGGGTGTTTCCAACTGCCACATGCATTATCAGTTTCCAAATGCATACTGTGACCATTTTAGTATCTAAGAAACGACAAGCCCTTAATTATGCCACTATCTATGATTTCCTATCTTTCATTTTTGCGGGTTTTGGGGTTGCTTCATATTTGCACTGGTCATTATCTCTGCAGCTTAAAGTTGTGAGCTTCAATATTCCTTGGAATAAAATAAATGTTCGGTACATCTGGTTGCTATTCATGTGTGAGAACGACGAATCTTTCCCAATTGAATACTGTGCCGTAAAATTCAGATTCGACGTAATCAAGATAGCGTAATCAATTACTGATCTGTGTTAAACCCCCAAAGCCACTTTTTACTTTAATTTCATTGCACTTCAAAATTTCGAAATCACTGGCCCTTATCCTTTTCCATCTCTTACTCATGCACATTCCATCGACACCCGTTCGAAATACTTCGTTGTCTCTTCATTTCACACATTCTCTCATCGGTCAGAGAGCCGAGAGAGTGTGTGAAATGAAGAGACGATACAAGTGGAGGTTGGGTCTCTTTAATTCGTGTGATTCTTTACTCTCATCGAATATTCATTCCATTTCACCCTTCTAAGTGGATCATTCCGATCGCGTGACGTGTTCATTCTACTCTAATGGGCGATGAATCATTGTCTTCCGTCCACACTGAGCCAATCTTGGAAAAAATATCTGATGATAAAAAAATCGTTGGTTGATGCTGAATTCCTCAGCGATAAAATGGAGTAACTGAAGTTTGATAAACGCCAGAGCAGTTGCCTTATTGTTAGTTTCATATTGATTCTTTTTAGCGCATACTCCAACGGATAAAGAGATTGATAGAAGTTTATTTGAAAAGTGAGAATACAAACACTGAGAAGTCTGCACAGATGAACTTTGGTGTTATTGTGATTATGTACTTAGTACTATTGGATAGTGTATAATCGACAAAGGTCGATTAGGAAGAGTAACATCGTTTGGCATAAAGGTAGACATGTTCAAAGTTTCTACCCACACATTCTTCGAAAACGCGTGGGTGAGAAAGTACCGAAAAGATTATGCACACACACACACTTGTGATGGGTAAATGACAAATAAGGCATTTTGCAATATTAGGGCGGCTCACTGAGCCAATCTTGTTAAAAAAATATGCGAAGATGAAGATTATCGGTTGAGGCTGAATTCCTCAACGATAAAGTCGACGGGAGTTCCATTTCTATTTAGCAGTGTCCAGAAGGATGATTCCGTCGATGCTCGAATTACTGATGTATTGTACGTGCAGACGGCCTTGAAGGGAGTCACTCCATTCCTGCAATGTATTTCAGTCCATTTTTGCAGTTTAAAATTCATTTTTAAAATGTTTCCGTCTCACTAGACGACTATGCACAACATTTCTTGTAAATCCTCAACATAACAGAAATACATGAAATAATGAATTTTAGGCAGAATATATTAACCTTGCAAGATCTTGCGCGAGTTTCATCTCAGCCATCGTCCCCAATCCAATTCTACGATGATCCGCATGAGTGAATAGATGAGTGAGACCACCAGCGGGGGAAGACAATTCATGACAGACCACGACACCGTTAGGGCCACGGATCAGTACGTAAGGAAGAGACGATAGACGAGCACTGAAAGTATATTCAGAATGTAAAATAGGTAAAGCTGGCTAAGATCTCTGGTGCGCCGCCTCAACATGGAATCAAGACCGTTTTGGGGTTCCCCAAGTCCAGGCTTGATTCCAAGTTGAAGCGGCACATAACAGATGGTAAGCATCGCACACTAACCGCGTCGCTTCGACGGTGAGGGAGCCTTCAGATGTGTCTGCTATGATCTCAGCATCGTCATAGTTGGCGGTGTCGAAAGAGTATCCGTATGGAGGAGAGAGTTCGAGCTGAAGATGAGATACTTAACATCTTGCTTTGTTTTGTTTTGTTTCGTTAACAGGTGTTCTATTCAAATAATGAAATACCTCATTCAGTTTGACAATTTGCGCTTGTCGCATATGGAACAGATTGAAAGGTTTGCTGGAGGTGGATGAATGTGAGGGGAGAAAGGTGGGCAGGAGACGAGCCAGCTACAATAATTAATTATTTATTTATTTTGTTATTTGCATCCTTTGTTAATTTCTTACATTCCTAACAACTATGATACTCCTATTTTGTCGCTCCCCTACTCTATATCGGGTGCGTGATTTATTGTGCCTATATAAAGGTCGTGATAGAGCGAGTGATTGGAATTGAGTGATTGGAAAATCTCTAATTTCGCAATGCTCTCTCGCCGGTCAGACAAAGCGAGAGAGCATGGAGAAGTGAGAGACCGTACAATTTTCGCCCAACCCTGGAATGGAAAGGAAAGGTCGCGCGAATTGTCGCCGTGGCCCATTTTCAACGGTAGCGACGAGTGCGATAACTATGCCTCTCTAGTGAATGAGAACCAGAGATGGACTTTGAAAGAATTCGACAATAATGCGCAGCGATCTCTGCTGTCTTGTTTTCATTACATAGTGTCTTTCACAATCACGTCATTTGAGACACCGAAATAGCCTCTTGGGATCTTGAGATTCGTTTGTCTAAGCCACCAGCTCACTCTTTGTCATTCTAACCAAGGTACCAGGGCTTACCTCGCATGCCAGACATCGTTCAGCAATGGTTGTGATGACAGGCGAATCGAGCAAGTTTTTCGATATCTGCAAAAAATAACTAGTTGAATTCTGACTTTTTCCAATTTTCTTCTAAAAAATTACCTCGGTTAGAAATAGACCGAGCGCCCCTTCGAAAGATGCCGATTCGAATGCGGAGTTCGGGTTGCGTACCATCAGTATGAAGGGACTGCAACACATTATTACTGATGAGATAAAGAGCTCAGCCATGGCTACTGATTAGTTCGAAATACGGGTAACCTAACTTCTTTTTTTCTCACAGGTCAGGCGGACGAGGGAGTGTGTGAAATGAAGAGACTAATTAGATAGATTAACTCACTTCTCGAGAGCGTTCTCGATGAGTGCGAACCAGAATACAGGCTGGCCGATTGGGAAGGAGAACAGACGGAGTCGAGCTGATTGCCTGAACAGATTCATATCATTTTCATCAAATAATTGAATTATCTTATTTTTACTGCAATTTGAGCCAAATGCATTGCCTTGATACTTTAGTTAATTGTTGAAATTATCGTACGTGGGTTCCTTCATTCGACTGATTGCATCATGGACAGGTAGGAGATCGGGATTGGCTGCAGTCTGCTCAGCTGCCTCATTGAAATCAGCGAGTGTCGAGTACTCACGGAGATGGTCGAGCTGCAATGGATTATATGATTCAAATCCCAAAGAAGATCGCTCATGATGACGTCACCAGAACAAATTTAGGGCAATACGAATAGGAATAGGAATTGCGATTTTTGTGAGGAGCATTGCAAAGGACCGGGAGTCGAACCCCGGTAGATAAATATCGTAAACTGACAAATGAGGGCCGCTTGGTCATTTGATCGACAGTGGGCGGCGATACACAGAGCATCTGGAGTTGATGTGAAAGTGAGCGAGAAGAAGCGTCTGAGCGGTGAATCTGCAAAATTAATTGAGTTTACTGGAATTCATTTGAACGAAGAGCAGAACCGTGTAGCGATGAAGCGATAATTAATGTGAAATTCTGGATCCCAGCTTAAGATCTATGGCGTCATCGTATCATCTATTGTGCCATAGGTGAGCAAGTAACCCTATCAATTATTGAAGTTAAGTGTCGGATGAAACGAGCTACCCAGAGTTCGCTAACTGATGAATTGACAAGAAACTGCGCAATAAGCGCTCAAAGATTGAACTGGATGCAGTGAAATGCGGAATCATATCCAGCAATTTGAATTTGCAATGCGACATCACACCCTCTTAGTGAAACCCCTGAACTACTTAAGAACACAGCGCGAGTGAGTGAGAGAATGAAAGTGGGAGGGCGATCTAACTAGGGAGGAACCGATCGCTATCGGCGCGTGACTTAAGATCAGCTGATGCAACTGGGAGTCATATTCAGCCAGCGCGAATTAAGAGATGATCTCGACTCCGCCCCTTTATGTCACGAGACTGGAACACAATAGAGAATATAGTTCGACATACGGGTAATCGTCTCTTCATTTTGCACACTATCTCACCGGTTTGAGAGGCGAGCGAGGGTGCAAAAAGAAGAGACATCATGAGATCATTAATACAATCTGATCCGGAGATCTGCGATATCACACTCGATTCACGTGAATGGGGAGAAGGGCAAAGTACCCGAGGTAACAATGATTGACAGTGATTACTATGCACTTCAGAAAAGAACGGATTCAGAGCGCAACTACGAAGTGAACAAGATGAGGGTAAATACTAAGTAGACGAGTCGTACTCCGACTGGCATTCTTCCAGTCTTTTATAGAACTCATTGGACAAAAAAGGTCACTTGAAAGGAGAGAGGAATTGCATCAGTGTGAGGGACAGCAGTGGGTCGTTTTATGAGGGAAGTCGCTGCAGTTGAAAATCTGCGCAGCGGCTCAACTTTAATAGGTAAGAGGAGTGATGATGTTAGGCGCTCTTTGAACGGAGACATACGTGATATTAAAGTTCGAAATACCGGCGATCCTCTCTTCATCCTGCACACTCTCTCGCCTCTCTGACCGGTGAGAGAATGTGAAAAATATAGAAACGATTATCCGAATTTCGAACACTAGGCAATAGGAATGATGGTGGTAGGCGCTCTTTGAGCATATTTGATATTGCGAGCGAACTGGGGCGGAGAAAAAAGTCACGTGGTGGGATGTGATGATGATAGAGATAGACGGAATGGGATGAAAAGGGAACAAGAGGGGATGCAGTCACGTTGCGCAAATTAGGAGAAAGAAGAACACTGGAGATGACGTCATCAGAACAGATTTGGAGCAATGAGAAGGGGATATGAATTACGAAACTTGTGAGAGATATTGCTCGAGAGACATTAGTTTGGGCCCAAGAAATGCGATCGAGAGCTCTTTCTAGCTTTTTGTATTAGGAAAGAAGAACACTCAAGATGACGTCACCAGAGCAGATTTAGAGCAATGAGAATGTTACTATGAATTACGAATAAATGTAGTCGAACGTTGAAAATGCAATCTCTTTATAGGGATCTCCCCGGAACTCGCTGCTCTGTCATTGAAAGCTAGAGAGAGAACAGGGAATGATGCAGACAATGCACGGATCAAAGAGGCTCGATCACTGGACAAAAGAGTAGCAAAGAATTATGAAGAAGCTGCATTGAATGATTGTTTAGTCCCTTGGCTACATTCAAGTATCTTATAGTTTAGGGGCTTACTCGCTCTATATTTGGTTGCACTATTTATCATCTTTGATATCTCTTCATCTATTTTCGGCTTTGACTTTGCTATTTCTACGTAATTGAACGGGGAAGAAGCAATAAACCGAGCGAGGGAAGACGGGTGAATGACTTTCGAAGATCGCCACATTCCTTTTCACCTATTTATAGGTGGGCCATAAATTCGCTCGTTCGCCAAATGAGTAAGCAAACGATTAGTGTATCATTAACGTATGCATAACTAGGCCTAGATTTATTGATAAACATTCATGTCATTTATCCTAATCCCAACTGATGATTGTACACACATAGCATTTTCAATGGCAAATAATCTTGAACATGTAGCTCTTGTAATAATATTGCAATTGAATTGCATCAGTTCGACTGTTCCATCTCCATCTTTCTTTTTTTCAGCTAAAGTCATACATCTTTCTCATTTCTTGTCTCACACTATGCTCAAGGAAGTGTGAGCAGACCACCGCGTGATTGGAGGAGAAATGATCATGAGTGAAGAGAGAGGAGGAGGAGTTGATGATAGGTGCTAGAAACTACAAAGACACAACGCATTCTGACTAATAAGAAGAAGATTAATCTAACAAAATTAATGTTTGGAAAATGTATTTATCAACAAAAATGCAAACAATACTCGAAGCCACGGAAGCTTAGCGCAATCATTACACGTTTTAAATCCAAAACTTGGAAGTTCGTCTAAAGCGTTATTTTCATCACACACCCTGAATAGAGATGGGAATATATTTTAAAAGCATTCGCGGACCGATAAAAATGGATATAAAATGCTTTGCGTTTTGAATAAGGTCGATAATGAGATCAAACAGCATCGAATCAATTCAATAATTGGACATATCAAGAAGCAAGCTAATTGGCCATCGTTTTCCTGGCTGTTTTAGGCGATCTAGGTGCGCGTGTGGCCGGGCCTGCCGCTTCCGTTTGTCTTCGTCTATTCGTATCTGTCGCAGATCGAGTTGCTGTAGCAGGGACGGAAGGAAGAGGCGCCTTCCGAGGAATCGAAGACCGAATTTTTGAGGGCTGAAAAACATTTAAATTAAATTACATTATTTTAGATGTATTTTTTATACGAAAATTGTGTCTTTCGCCATCAAGTACCTCGACTTTGGATGCCGCCGTTCTACTTGATGCAGGGGTAATGCCGGGTCCAACACGCGGAAGTGCTCGTTCTTTCGCAAGTGATTCTTGAGGTGTTGTCTTTGGCATCGGCATCACGACAGATTTCGGTTTCTCCGGCACCTGAATGTGTTTGAATAGCTTTCGATGCTACGAATATTGTTGCCCTAAGCGGGGTCAGATATGGATCTTCCGGTGAACTCCACAAGTTCTGCTGACCTTCTTGGGACTGGGTCCAGGCAGACTGGCTGCAGCGGCAGCTTTCGCTGCTTCAGTCGGTTGAATTATTGTGTGCGTTTGCTGTCTTTCAAAACGACCTCCCTGCAATATTAGATACACATTTTACGCAAAATCAGAAAACGGTAGAGTACGAAATACGCATCTTCGTCACCCCATTTCACACACTCTCTCAACTGTCTGACCTATGAGAGAGTGTGTCAAATGAAGAGACGATTACCCGTTTTGAACTATTGTAAACTCACATCCTCCGTTTCAATCGCCCTCGATCTCGCTGCTTTCACTGGACTCTTCCTGCCCTCTGAGCTCTTCCTCGTAACTGGTTCCCTCGTGGGCGGATTCTGCTCCTTCTCTTTCTCTTTGAAGGAGTCCTTTGATGTTGAAGGCAGAAGAGGAGCAGGAGCTGAGGTCTTTGATGATGGAGCGTCTTTCGCTACGGGCGCAGGCTCGGGCTTCTCCTGATGAATACGTGGTTGATTTTCTTGCTTTTCTGGGTATGCTATTTGTTTCGATATTTAGTGTTTCTCACCGTTTTCTTTTTTTCATTGTTAACATTTTTCTCCGTTCGCGGAGATACTCCTCGTGAGGTTGATGGATGCTGTTGCACGGACGGAGAAGCGGTCACAACTTCCATTTCCGAATCATTCTTCGACTCCGTCTTCACCTCCTCTTCCATTGGAAGTTCGGCGGGCTCACGTTTCTGAAAAGAAGCCTGTTCAAGTTTTTTGTTAAAAAAATTTCAAGATTGAACGACAATCGTCTCCCCATTCCGCACACTTCCTAATCTCTCTGACCGTTGAAAGAGAGCATGAAATGAAGAGACGGCGACCCGCATTTCGAACTCTAGTAAAAAGCTGACCACATGATGGGGACTGCTCTGTGGGCTTCTCTCGATTGACTGAGTCCGTTTTCTTGCATCGAACATTTGCCCAGAGATAGGCTGTACACCGGCAGAGGCAGATCGCTTGTAGGTCTGCAATAGATACGGCATTTCTCCTGTACCCACGAAAGAAATCTACTAAATGAACGCAGCATTGCTTAGCAGAATGGTGCTGTTAAAAGAAAAGGTATCATGTATAGTTCCGCGTGATATCTCTGTTGAGCTCCTTCGAGGCCATTCGTGTCAGGATTGGTGGTTCTCTTCTTCGAACCTCTATTCGCACCACTAGTTGGTGCGAAGACAGTTGTGTGAAAAATCTTGCTCACTCTGTAAAAGGATGATAACCTCGGAGGAGTCGCTTTCGGCTGACGCATTTCCACGAAAAGTCCAGCTGTAAGTTTGAAATGTACTGTGATGCGTGAAAAATGCGTAATAATTCGAATTGATCAGGATTCAGATGCAATCAATCAAGATAGAAAAGTTCCTCGGAAGAACGGATATCTTTCACTCGTTCTATAAATCAGATGTTGTCTCTGGCCTAACGCAGGGCTGGTGGTATGGGATGGATGGTGGCTAGACACTCTTCCGGAGAACTAGACAAATACCGAAAATGTTGCTCACTGTCGTGTATTCTCTGCTGCTCCTCATCTGGCAACAGAGCGAACGACTCCGCCCTAACGACCGAAGCCGCGAAATGGAGAAGATGCTTATCGATCAGGTCGCACAGACGATGCACCAGCGTGATGAAACGCTGAATTGTATGGTTTAGAGAATCGTTTTCGAGATAAGCTTTATGCTTACAAGGATCTTGAAACATAGATGGAAATAGATTCGAATGTTTGGGCAGATATGAAAGTGAAGAGTCTGTGCTTACCGGACTGTTTTCCTCCACAGGAAAACCTCTTTCGTCTTGACGAGGCTGCGTGTTTCTGTAAAAATTGTTTTGAATCTACTCATACTTCATGTTTAATGCATGCTATACACGAAAATAGCAACACAGACATTAATCGCGATCGCTTACCTTAGGCTCTCTCTAATCTCTGTCAACCCGATATACGTCTTTATGGCAACATCAGCGGAGAGAGAATGCACGAGAGGAGGAAGGAGTTCCTCCAGCAGACCAACGTTCAGCGCGAGACCCTGACAATATTGAATAATCGATTTTTCCCTTGCGGGCATCTATCGATCGACATGAAGTTCATCCGCTTAGCCACTTCCCCTTGTGAGGCACGTTGACTCAACGCTGGGTTCTTCTCTACTTCCCCCATATTTTCACGCTCAAACTTCTTCGTATTTATTCGGCATGTTCATCGAACAATAATTAGAAAGTACTTACCTTTCCTTGAGTGATAAACGACTTGCTCGTGACAATGAGATGGAATGAATGAGTGAGGAATTGCAGAGCCAGGTCGAGAATCTGTATCATTTCAAGTTTTGCAAGTATGTAAAAATGTCTTTAATCATCTGAAGGGTTTCGCAATCATCGAAGCCTCCATGAGTTCCCAAATCATGAGCTCAGGTCAGGCAAGAGCGAGGGGATATTTCGACAGCGGGGACATTTTGATAGTGGTCGAAAGAGAGAGGGCATCATTTTGGCCTTAGATCGTTTCCTCAGTTTGCGACGTTGACTCACCTCATTGACATAAGTAGCAACAATAGTGGATGTTTCGGATCTGACTCTTGGCAAGCACGTCTGCAGTCTTTCGCAGCTTAGGATTATATCGATCAGAGTTTCGTCGTCCTAGAATGAAAAGCAGTTTGCATTTTGGCCGTTCAATTGTTGACACTCGGATCAATAAAAGTGAGCGCACGCACCATATATTGTATCACCGCATCGAAGCACTCCCTGTGCCACTTCTCATTAGCATGGAGAAATACTCGGGACTTCCAAATGCGCGAAAAGTGCCTTGATTGCCATTGCATCACCTGAAGAAAGTTAACAGTCTGGAAATGTGGTGAAAAGTAGAGTTCGAAGCGCGAGTCGCCGTCTCTTCACAGCGTGCCATTGAGGATCACCTCCTTTGTTCGTCGCGGCGGATGTATTCTAATGAGGGGAGAGGGAAAGGAGAGGGAGCGCGAATCATTTCACCCCTCTCGCGCGGGATTTTCGGTGCGATTTCGCAGGGTTTGCGGAATGAAACGCGATAGAACTCAAAAACAAAGATGCAAATCAAAAATCGGGCGCCAAGAGATTGTCGGCAAGGGGATTAGCTACCTATCGGTGTTCTTCATGAGTCTAAACTCTCGCCCTAACTTGAGAAAATAGAACTTTTCTATCAAAAACATTCATTTTTGACGATTTTTGGCTGTTTTTCTCATGTATCTGTTCCAACCTGATAAAAACCAAAAATCGGCCGCCAAGAGATTGTCGGCAAGGGGATTAGCTACCTATCGGTGCTCTTCATGAGTCTCAACTCTCGCCCTAACTTGAGAAAATAGAACTTTTCTATCAAAAACATTCATTTTTGTCTCTTTATACGATTTTCGGCTGTATTTCTCATTTATCTGCTCCAAGCTGAAAAAAATCTAAAATTGGCCACCACAACTTCTTAATTGATGTTGTACAAAACGCAATATTGATGATAAATACTATATGTTTCACGTGAATATCAACCCCATCTCAGAAACAATCCATCTCATTCCTCATCCACCGCTTCGGTGAGAGAGGGGAGGGAGGAATAAAGTGAGAGGGAAAAGGATTAGTGAGAGAGGGGAAAAATTGGAGTCCGCCATGTAAATTGACTATTCGATCCTCAATGGCACGCTGTGCTCTTCATTTCACATTCTCTCTCACCGGTCAGAGAGACGAGAGAGTGTGTGAAATGAGGAGACGGCGACCCGTATTTTGAACTCTAGTGAGGAAAGACGCACCTCTTCGTAGAGTGGTCGAAGACAGCGAATTGACTGCAAGTGCGGCAGCATGTCAAACGCGGCAGAAACACATCCGGAACACGGCTGCAATGAATTATTATTTATTATACTATTTCTCTCGTTCTGATCAATATTGTCAAGAAAACAGTATTCATGCAAATATAACGCGGAAGTATTAGTTCCAATTTACTCTAAGTGCTTACTCTGTGAAAGTAATGGCATCGTGTCATCTTAATGTGAAGTATGACCAGTTCGACCAGATTCTTGAGATTGAGATGAGTAGCAAGCGAGACAATCTCCCAGATGTCAACCTGCAGGTAGAGTATCGTCAGGATTTTAAATTTTGGTGAATTAACAAATGCTTCAATATGTTTGAAACTTTTGTCACAAACAAAACTAATACACTAATATTTCAAGTGTTTATGCCCATTCGAACCGGAATAGTCGATTTGTAAGATATTGTAATGGTTCTACCTCATCTGGAATTGTTGTTACTCCGCCGTAAAGAAACGACAGCAGAAAGTGGACCGTGTTCTTTGTGTAACCCTGGAAATATAAAGAATTACAAAAATATATATATTGTATCCATAAAAATCCAGTTGGAATTTCAATAGCTCTAGGAATTAGAGCTCGAAATACGGGTAATCGTCTCCTCATTCCACATACTCTCTCGTTCCTCTGACCGATGAGAGAGGTGCGTGAAATTAAGAGACGGTTACCCATATTTCAAACTCAACTACGAAACGAAAGATGATTCTAAGAATCATCAAGATCGATCTATCCTCACTGACTCTTTCAAACCAAAATAATAATTCCCGATTCCTCACCTTCATCTCTAACTTGGGAGATTTTTTCAGTTGTTGTCGAAAGAAAGGAGACATAGCGGATAGAATGCATCTGTAAATTTCACTTCTTTTCTCCATTTATTTTCATTTCAGACTTACTTATGCGCGAATAGATCGCCGTTTTCCGTCTTAATTACAATATCCGTGTCGATATTGTCGAGGTACATCCTCAGTAGATCAGCCGCAAGCGGACACGAAGGATGCTTCTCCGGAGGGTCAAGATTCACTGGAGACAAGATTACATTCCGCGTTTGGAGTGGTTTTGAGCGACGTATCGAAAAATACCGTAGAATATTGTACCGGATTCGTATCGGAATATTAATTCGGTAAATTACGACGTGGCAAGCTCACCTTCAGATGTGGTCATCATATCAATTGACGTGAGGGAAGTGAGAGAGGCCACGGAGAGTCGCTTCGCCATCATTGCACGACCACTGGAAGAAAAGATCAATAAAAAAAATCTACTTGCTGCCCACTTTCAATCTAGTATTGAATAAATAAGAGATTCGAATAATGTAATGCAACTGTACATGCCGCATGATCAGTTTGCATAGACGAACAAATAGCATGAACAGTGAATAAGTAAATGAAAAAGGTAAAGGTGCTGCCACGTGAAGCGATTTTTCTACTACGCCCTCTGGTAAGTCCAGCTGTTAGACGGTGAATAATGAATAATAACAGTAAAGTCTACTGACCGAATTCCTTCGGGGACAACCCTATCGACATCTCCATCGTCTCCGATTCCGATGAACATAGGGAATATCGCCTTTTGTCTCTTGGTGGGCGAAGCGACGGGAGTTGTTCGAGACGGAGAGGTATCGGGCACGGAATCGAGGCGGATGAAGGACGAGACGGACACTGGAAATGGAGATTGAGGGGAAATTTTTACTCCCTGGCGTGGAACAAACACATGCAAATCGGCGCCCCTTGTCTGAGGCAGAACGATGTGAAACAGATTTCGAGACGAGGATAATCTCATTATTTGCATACCTTCAGTCCTCCCAGAATCTCTTCTGTCACTGTCTTCCTCTTCCTCCGGAATATCGGGACCGATCTGAAAGCTGATGCATTTGCTTTGAATTTTCGAAATTATCTCCTCCAATCATATCAGAAAAATCAGAAATGAATCTCAGAATGCCCTATAAGCCCTTCCTGTATCTTACAGAGTTGGTGAAGATAGTGTAAAGTATAAAGAATAAAGTAGCACCTCGCTTCTGCCTCCGAGAGAATAAATGGACGAGTTCATCGGTGATCCAGAGGCCAAATCGCGGAAGGACGTCATCGTTGAGGGAACGGCGTACTGAAATTAGGGCACTACTGGACGTTTTGGACCAGCTCTTCTCAGAAAAAACGTTAACCGTTCTATCCCTACCAATCTCATTCCCGCTTCACGTTTTGCACAACGCTGTCTATAGAATGAGATGCCCGGGCCAAACGTTTCCATATTAGTTCTCATATGAAGAACATTTCGTAGAGATATTTCCTTTTTAACGATCATTAGCGGAAAGTAACTTACTATGGGACCGGAATGATGTCGGGACAGCTGCGTACGCAGCGAATCCTGTTCTTGCTGTTGCTGCAGCAGTGACTGCTGCAGCTGAGCCGAATGCACAACTGTAGTCGCTGCGGGCTGCTGGAGCTGCTGCTGGTGCACCATCTTCAACGATTAGGCATTATTATCAGGGTGTTTCTCCCAATTGCAATGTTTCTCTTTTGTTTCGACAATGCATTATTCTTGTGAAAATGAAATGCATTACTTGGCTATGTCCCATTGGCGTTATCCTGTCTCCTCTCGGGGCGGGATCTCTCTGAGACGTGTCGTCCACATCTGATCTGAATTCCTCCAGCTCCGTGTCCTCATCGCCCATCGTGAAGGATCGATTGGAATTGCGGGAGCCCGTGTCGCCTGAAGTATTTACTCCTCGAGACTGTAATCAAAGTTGTGAATCAAGCTAAACATGTGGATATGGATGAGCAACAAGTCTAACGTGATTGGCAGCATTTCAACGATGAATTACGCAGATAAAGTAATTGCGTGGTTTCTATCCGAATTCAAAGCAAGATATTTTTAACACAGATGAATTGGTGCGACTGGCTGAGAATGCAAACGAAATGGTGCGTTCTGTTGTAGAGTTCGAACTACGGATAATCGTCTCCAGTGAGTGAGTGTGCAAAATGAAGATACGGAGACCAGTAGTTCGAACTCTAGAAGCCACTCGTTGCACACATTGAATACCCTGAACTGCAGTTATTCGAGGGGCGATTGAAGAAAGTGAACGAGTGGATGATAATCCCTTCACAGCTCGAAGATGGCATTCCTCGCAGACTAAGGGTTGAGGCATTTTAATCCTTGTCAATTTTAATTAACTTTTTTAAAGTACTCACTCCAATGCTTCTTTTTTTTAGCCTATCATGACAATCTAGTTGTTCTTCTGAATTGAAGAAAGTTCTACATGAACCCGGCCAATTTGAGCTTCTAAAAAGTGATTGAATAACCCACGTCGCTCTTCTGCTCCATCGTTAGTCGATGGAAACATGGCGATTTCGTCCTCAGTGTAGACAGAATGAATGAAGAATTCAAGGCCAGCCGAGTCGATGTCTCCTATTGCAACCTAAAAAAGGTGTAAAATCACCTTCCATCAGAGCTGAGCAAAAATTTTACGGTCTCTCATTTCTCAATGCTCTTTCGCTGCACATTTTCCACATTAACATGCAGCATAGCGAAATCATTCCACAGTCATCGATAGTCTATATTACGAAAAATATTGAGTGTTGCCTAACCTCTCTCGGCCCGTTGTCTACTCGTTGTCGTTCCATCACAGAAATAGTCGCTTCCACGTGTCGTTGATAGAAACCGGGAGCGCGTGCGCTGAATATGTTAGAATCATTTTGTAAATCATTTTTCTATTAATTATTTCATAGAATAGTACTTTTTGTATATTATATTTTCGCAATATGCGCCTTATTTCGAATACTATTAAATCTACTCGATCCAAACTTTTCTTGCTCTGTTCGCGACAAGTGCATAATTGCATACCGTAGAATGCATTCGTGAGCGGGAATCTTCTTCCCATCCGCGGATACCAACACCAGATCCGCATTCTCTATGTTTCCAACCTGAAAATGGCATGTTTATTGAACATATATGTTCTGAGTGATTAGCTGAGTAGGCCCATAGCTGAATAGGCTCAAGTTAGATGATCATTTTTTGAGCTAAAGTTTTAGAAAGGAAAAGACAAACTTGTCTGGACATTCGAGCTGCAATATCAAGGAAGGCGATCATTTTCGAACACTCGAACACTCGATATACTTTCCCAATACAATCGATGGGCAGTATTGGAAACGAACGCAGCTATGCTAACATGCGCATCATAAAGTGTTCATTTTCCATGTAAAATGATTAGGCTAACGTCGGGGTTCGGATGAAAAGATTTCGGCTTTACTCAGGGCAGCGAGGGTACTCAAACAAGAGCATTTCCACGGTAAGCCGAAACGAGTGGGACTTTGTCTAAATTGTTTTCACGAACCAAAGCCCACAGGCCCTATTTCTCAACTAATCATAGTTTACTGTTTGTAATTTGATTGAAATAACTGACAAGAGTAGCCATGGCTGCCCGCAAACCCGCCGCGAGCTTGCGCTGAAGCTTCTCACGGTCAGCGACGTATTCCTTAAATATTAAACATATTAAACATGTACTCATAGTAAACGACAATACAGGTAATCGTCTATTCACTCCGCCTTTACTCGATTCTTTGACCGGTGAGTGAGCGTGTGAAATGAAACGACTAGGTGTTTCCAGTGTTTCGTACTCTAGTGAGCTCTCCAGACAGGACCCATTCTCTTTTGGACTTGCAAAACGTATCAGGATCGTATGAAACTCAATCTTGCCCGGTCGGAGATGGGGGCCCATATTATACAACTCTTCAACAAACCTCAGGCGGCGAGGCAGTCCCTGGTGCGGTGAATACTACGGAGGAGGAACGCATCGGCAAATCGAATGGAGGTCATCGCATCTTAATTATATCATCAGTGCGAATTTAGCAAAATATAGCGATTTTAAGTTTTTTTTATCGGAAAACAGGATAAACTACGAATTTGCATTGAGAAAAGTGAACTAGATGGGGCGAGGATGGGTCTCGTTTATCCCCTAGAGGGAGAGGAGGAAGAAGGGAAATGGGGAAGGACGGAGAGATGGCGGGAGGAGTAGGAGAGATCGATAGAGTGGAAGCAGTGAGAAAGTGGAGAAGGAAAGAAGACAAATCCGAGAAATAGGGACAGCAAAGTTCTTGAGGCTTTTGGTCATGGGACGAGGCTTGTTTGGTTCAGTGGATAAGTCAGTTGAAACGAATCGTCATTCGGAGGATCTTATAAATTTATTTTCGGACAGGCGAAAACTAGGAAAATCGGTTGCTGTGAATTTGCACAGAATAGTTGCTGAGGAGAAAGGACGGAGAGCATGAAATCATTTAAAGCCACTAGAGTAGATGCAGAGCTTACATGGCCGATTTCTACCTTCGTTCCTTATTCTCTTTCTATTCTCTTCCATTTGAGTGCTCTTGTTTCTTCACTTCCTCTCACTCCTATATTCAGGAAACGACAGAGAAAAGAGAGAGAGAGAGAGAGAGAGAGAGAGAGAGAGAGAGACAAAAAAGGATTTTCAAATGTCTTTAGATTACCTAGCAGAGTTTATTTTATGTTCACTCGTACATCTAGTTTTAATCATAATGAAATATGATTTCAAGCTGGATTTCAGGTTCGGAATCGGAATTCCCAACAGCACTCGCGTTGGACGGTTAAATGTGAGAAATTATGAGCGAAAAGCGAGAGAGAGAGAGACAGTATAATCGAGTCGGAATTCTTTCGGGAATTTCGAACCTGCAACCCTAATTTGAAGATAATTACTGACCTGGCATCTTTCACGCAGTTCACACAGAAGGAGTCGACTATCTAAGGAAGAAGAAGAATGTCCCAAGAAAGAGATAGACGATAGGCAGATACGGATCTGGCGAATGCTGATCTCTCCGTTTCGCCTTATCTCTAGCTAGTGAGAGTTGGGAGAGAGTACGCAAAACGAGGAGAGTGCTCCTCTCTCCAAGTCATTCCGCCAAATATCCTATGAATGCCTAAGCGAGGTTCTTCCTTGCGCAATAGACGAAGGAAAAGCGTGCTAGGCTGGACACGCAATCCACAATACTTGAACTGAGTTTTGTCTAGAAAGCATCTATGTTTATTCGAAACAAATATATTGGAGACAAGTTGGATGCGCTTGAGAAACAGAGTAAGAAAAGAAAAAAATGGAGTCGCTGAGAAAAATGGCCAGAACTATTGACGAAAACAGCCACAGGAAGTAACAAACTCCGAAAAAAACGAGAGTGACTATGCGGACCAAAGAACCGATTCGGGAAGCTGTCAATATGGGTAATGGGACGGTTAAGAACTCGTGTTTAGGAACTCTCTAAAACATGGTATCTCTTAGTAGATATCTCGGAATAAACTAATGACATAATGATGTTGACGTAACAACATAGAGATTAGAAGCAAACCCAGAGCCAAAATTCTTGCGGATTACAAAGTATTCTACTGAAGAGGGTGGCAGGAAGAATAGAGTGAAGGGAGATTGGAGCTCAAGACAGACAGAGAATGTGCCAAATGAAGAGAGTGTACAGACTAGTTTGGACAGTGGCCAAGAGCAGTAATTCCCTCCACTCAAGAGGAGTGAGTATGGAGTGTGAATTGATGCACCATACGATGGTGAGGGACTCGGTACGTGTGGAGTTCTTGAGTATCTATCCTCCATCCATCCCCGACCACCAACCATGACCACCAAAAACAAATGCCAGGGAAAAATGAGCACGTCTCGTGCAACAGAAATTGATCAACAATGGTCAAAGAATTAAGAGGATCCATTCCCGTTCACACTCTGGCAACACCAAGAAGAAGCCAATGTAAACTTCCGCAATGATGGGAATCACCGTGCTACCAACAAAGGTCGAAGAATTCCCTATCATTACTTGGTGGAGAAGATCTAACAGCGTGCTGCGATTTATGGGCTATGCATGGCAGAAATCAGATACAGAAAAGAAGTGATAGAATGCAGAGAAATGCACATAAACCATGGATTTTATAGCCAAAAGAAAGCGTGGAAATAAGAACACCTTTCCCTCTTACAGTTTGATGTGCGAAATTGAGACCGTAATGAATGAGATAATGTACCACTTTTTCGAGAGCAGTGTACGACTCTTCTGACTACGCTGCATAGTCTATGCAGATGGACAAACGAAGTAAAGAGAATGCATTTGAGGGAGGGGAACAAAGATGACGAGAGACTACGAGACTAGATGAGAGCGCAAGACGATTAGAGCAGACGAGAGATAATGTGAAACCGAGAGAGTGCTCGAGGGGAAAAGCGTTCCAATCTTCCAGGCCTCTGGCCTCTTTAGAGCGCAGTCCTTGAATGGATCTCCACTCAAGAGAGTGTGCGCTAGGCTTGCAAGTTCGGAATCGGAAATTAAGATTTCTCTCGCTCCAGACGGTTAGAGCGAGCCAAAGTGCGCGCAAAAGTGAGAGAGACAGTATGCAAATCGAGTCGGGATCACCGACAAATGTTGGAAATCTTTCGGTAATCCCGATTCCGAACCTGCATCCTTACATGGTAGAGTAAGAGAGCACAGACGGAAGATAGAGAGGATAGCTGGCTGGCAACATTGGTTATGTCATTACGGGTCTTTCTCTGCAAATCTTATATCGTGCATAGCACCCATTGGAAGAAATCGGATGCTGAAAGGGGAGGGAGTGCGAGAGGTTAGATGAGTATAGGCAACTTGAGAGTGGAGGAAAAAAGTCTATCGCAGTAAAAACGTGGTAGCAAGAGGAAGAGTAGAGTAGAATTTTGGATGTTTCTCTACTCTTCCGGAATCGTGTCAAACCTCAATCCACCAACCCCACGCCACATCAGAAATGAGAACTTGAAATTGACCAATAACTCTCATCTTCTATTATGAACTAAACGTGCGCAGGAGAAGATCATAATTTGTGGCACCCGTCTATTTGGTAGTGGCGAGGGCAGTAGAATGGAACAGGTGAGAGCTCTCTTTGCCATAGGAACCCCTCGCTCCCTTGCGCCCTCTCTCTCTCTCTCTCTCTCTCTCTCTCTCTCTCTCTCTCTCTCTCTCACCCCATTCATTCTCTTCCACTCTCTCGCGGGTCAAAGAGCAAATAATTATTCGGTGTGGAGGGAAGTGTGAGTGGAACATGATGGAAAGAGATCGGAAGGGGTGAGAGCTGTGACGATCAAATGACTCGGTCAAGTATCAATGAAATTTTTCATTCCATGAAAAACGCAACGAGAAATATTACGAATTAGAAAAATATCAATGCAACTATTTCTTATAAATCCAGGTTCTCAATTTAAATACGAAAATTCAAAGAGAACTTTATCCTTGCAAGAAAGCTAACTCATTCTATTAATTGGGTTGCATAACGCATGGTAGGTGGTAGGGGTGGATGGTGTACAGACACTCTTCCGATGAACTCCACAAATATCGAAAGCTTCAGGCTCTCGCTCGTCCAAACATCCAGCGAATCCGATCTCCAACCCTATAAATTATGCGTAATTGCGACAACATGAGAATTCATTCATTATTTTCCATCAACGAATTTTTCAGATTACAGAAAACGCGATTTCTGTCAATGCATTTTAAAGGGGCACGAGCTTGATTCGCCGGACTCTTGACGCGAAATGCCGGCCCCCGCTATGGGAAAATTAATTAAAATTCTTAGAGACGATAGTCTCACCATTGCTTTGAGTGAGTCGGTAGATTAGAAGGAACAGGCAACACGAATGTGTGGTTCCGCATCGAACTGATCTTACCCAGAGTCTGAACATACATTTGTTTTCTATTTTTGGTCTGATTTATAGATTTAAAATTGTTTGATGTTTGTGAATGTGAACGAATGAAGGCCATAGTTCGAACTCGAAGTCTTCGAACCCGCACATACCGGATTAAAGACTTCAAAATGATCCGAAGTATCGAATTCGAACTAGTGAAGGGAAATTCGTACTAGTGAACTCGTGAAGACATATTTGATTAGTAGACTGTAGACCTGTATGAATCTTAATTGGATAGCTCCTTTGGAGGATGCAAGCACGTCGGCTGCTTCGCGAAGTTCCGAACACGACTGAAGGAATAATATTTTAAATTAAAAATTTTTGTTATTATTATTTTTGTTTGGTGAGTAAATCAAAGATAGCCATGTGATTGTGATTCACAACGTTTATGAACCCACCTGCAATTCTCCCTTTGCTCTCAGGTAATTCGCTCTGCTCATGCGTACTGCTTCTGCTTCCTAAATGTGTTCGTTTATCTGTTCCACTTTTCATTGAATCATTTCGGCAAAATCGTGATGGACTTTTCATGTCAAATTTGTTCTTTGTTTTCTGCAAGTGTGTTTTTTGTTTGGACTAGAGCTCGAAATACGGGTCGTCGTCTCCTCATTTTACACAATCTCTCGCCTCTCTGTCCGGTGAGAGAGTGTGTGAAATGAAGAGACGGCGACCTGTATTGCATACTCAAGTTAGGACATAATAGTCTTACCTGGGCCATAACTCTGCATAGTGATCGTGGCAGCATAACGTCGCCAATGTCGAGTCGGTCGATGCTGATTCCCCATGATCGAATTGCTGGAAGGAATTCAAATAATGTTGGTTATGTTGTCTATTCGTTAGTCCAAATTAAAAAAAAAAGAAATCTAAAGAGCTCGGCGTCTTTCCATTCTACAATCCGTCGTTTCTAGTATCTAGAAGTCCTTCTGAAGAGCATTGTTGAGCATCGCGCTTTTCATCATTTAAAAATATAAACAAACCTTGGTCTAGTAACTTTGCAGCGTTCAATGCAATTTCTTGGCGGTCTGAGACGACTTCGGATAGCGTCCTAAATAGAAAAAGCATGTATTAAAAACAGTTTTATTCATCTTGAAGACATTCATTTGCATGGCAAAAACCTGGATCCGACGACATTTCTGAGTGTTGTCTGTGTCAAATTTCGCGTGAGCGCGTACGGATCCTTTATAGAATTGAGAGACGCGATAGGGTCACTGATTGTAAATTATGGACAAAGTATGAAAATCTCTATTCCTACCTCAACCGATAGTATACAACCGCATTGACTGCGATGACTAAACTATCGCAAGTTAGCATTTCCTGCAAAATGGTGTTTGTTTAGTTGAAACATTTGAAGAAACCTGCAATGGCACGTCCAACACACGCACTCGTCGATCTACCAATCTGGAAAAAATAATAATATTCTATCCAGGCTCAGATGAGGATAAGTCGGAATTCTTCATAGGTTTGCCTATAGCTCGCGGATGGGGGAAAGTATTATTAAAGCATAAAAAGTAAGAAGAATTGCACAAGACAAACTTCTGTTCGTCAACAATCGGGAGAGTGAGCACGATTCCCGGTCCTTTCGATCCCAAAAGACGACCAAGACGGAAGATTACCTCAAAGGAACTGTTTTCTGAGATATTTAACAATAAACTCATAACATAAAGTTCTGGAGATTCAATTTAGTGATAAATTTTCAATAATTGATATTATTATAGCATAGCGTTCCTGAAGACAGCAATGAGAAACAGATTTCAAAGTAAGGCTTTACCCTATCATTTTACATTCGAAGGACAAACTCACAACTCTCTTGTATTCCGGCACTATGCGTACGCAGAACAGAAGCGATAGGGGCAGGGTGAGGAGGAGAAGCGTCCATGCAAACCAGAGACACAGACGATCCGCCAGTTGTGATCGACCTGTTTAGAGTTCGAAATACGGGTCGTCGTATTCTCATTAATTCATTAATATGTTCATATATTTTTCGTTGTTTCATTTTTAGCCTGGCTTTCCTGGCTTTCCAACGAAATATAGTCTGAAGAGCAAGAGTAAAAATACAGTAATTATCAACTGGCCCGTGATTATCAATGGCTTCTCATCACTCCTCCTACTCTCTTTCCATGTTGATGGTCGTAATTCCGCCCAGTCGCACTTTCGAATTCCTTTCCGTGGTACTGGAATAGGGATTATTATCAGAGTTCCAAATGCAGGTCGCCGTCTCTTCATTTCACACACTCTCTCGGCATTCTGTCCGGCCAGAGAGATCATACGAAATGAAGAAACGGGGACCTCTTTTTCGAAATCTAGAGCGAAGATAACGTCGAGTATGGTTGAGAAACAACCAATGGGTAATGGGTGGATCGTAGCGCCACAAACAAACAAAAAATTTTAATGTCTCCAGTTCAATTTAGCATGAGAGCAAATGGACAAACTACTATTCTCAGGGATCCAACATTCTTCATTGTTCTATCTCCTCCGGTAGTTAAACAGTATGAAATTTTTGGCTTCCTCACTTTTATCGCGTTTCTATCTCGCGTAGCATTGCTTACCTGGCATCCTTCCAAGCGGTGAGATGCGTAGAGATGTGTAGAAGGTAGAAGACTCGTGAAGGTACAGGAGCTGCGAGATGGCAGTGATTGTTCGATCAATCCGATGCATGCATGAATTGGGCGGGGAAGAAAAGGGAACAAAAAGTCCATATTCTGTGAATAATTAGGGCAGGCAAGCGTGAGAGAGCTATTAGCCTTCCACTCTTTGTTTGTACTCTCCCGTTTTAGGGCAACTCTCGTGTGAAAATGCAAAAAAAAGCAAAAGAGCGGACAAAGCACTATGTTAATCGCGGCCATTTGGTGAGAGAAAGCATCGAAAGATGAAGCACGATTCTTCTAGATCTTGCAACCTGGATTCTCTCTGGACGGTCTGGCAAAGCGATAGAGCATGGAAAGGTAAGAGTGGAAAAGGAAGCTGTTCGCCCAACCTACTTACGAACAATCTCCCCTACATGTCATTTCTGTATCTTAAAGAGTTGGTGAATAAAGTAAATAGTATAAAGAACAGGGAGGTACACATAGGCCGATCGGCAAGTAGGTACGATAGAGACCATTACTTACGAACCGAGTGAAGAGAGGGTAAAGAAGAGACAGAGAGGTATAACAGGAAGCACAGTCATCGGAAGTCATCGGTCGACCAAAGAAAACAGAGGCAAGAGACAATTGAGGAGAAGAGGAAAAGCAAAGCAACGATGAATTCGCATGAAGAACCTCGACATGCATAGATAGTAAAGATATTTATGTTTTATGAATACGATTAAGAAGTTTGAGTGATTTATTCAAAGAAATCCAGTGAAAATCCATGTTGACGTCATGTATGCCAACGTTTTTCAAAAGTGATTTTTAAAATTGTAGAACAACAGCCATAATAGTTTGAAACTTTATTAGCCAGTAACAACAAGAGAACAGAACGATTGACAAATTAGCACTAAATGAGAACAAATTTTTAAACAGTAGTATGTCAGATGGATAAGTCAAATCAAACATGAAAACATTAGGTGGTAGTTTAACAGACAAGATGTTGTCAAAAATAGAACAGTCATCAAATAACGTACTTGGAATAGAAAAGCAAAACAATTAGCATCCACAGTCGGTCGTTGAGGAAATGGATTACAGAGAAAAGTGAATGTTTGTAAAGGGGAATCAATTGCACCTCTCTAATGATAAAAGACTCGATATAAAGTGAATAGTCACCTAAAAAATTAGAGGAAAGATCCTTGGGAAGGTGGAAAGATCAACTACTAATGCACTTGAGATCAATTTCTGAGGGTACGGATGAATTAAATTGTTAGAAAAATAACAGAAAAAATGCGAATTGTAATGCAGTGAGTTTGAGATCAAATTGCATACATGGGGAAAGGGGTATGTCAAGAATAGAACAACCCGTCGCCAAATTCGAACCGACGGGACAAGAAAACATCAGGGAACTTGATGTGTGAACTGGAGGAATGAAAGAGAATTCGGATTACTTGCTGGATAACAACTTAACCAAGGCGTGAAACAATTGATGTAAATGGAAATATTCGAGCCTATTCATCCTATATAGTGCATATGGTAAATGGAGGAAATGGGGGAGGGGGGGGGGGGGGGGGGAGGTAGGGGGTAAGACT
>LS505141.1:776088-796914 GCA_900490845.1 Pristionchus japonicus | reverse complement strand
ACTTATGCAAATTTTGAATTCGCGCGCTTTCCTGAGTGGTACGATATTGATTATTACGAAATTGAACGATTTTATGACGTTTTGGAACTGTTTGAGAATTTCGTAATATTGCATCATCACTATGCAATTTATGCAAGTTTTGAATTCGCGCACTTTTCTGAGTGGTACGGTATTGAGAATGACGAAATCGATCGATTTTCGGCAGTTTTAGGACTATTTGAGAATTTCGTAATATTGCATCATCATTACGTAATACATGTTTTTTCATGTTTTACTCGTCGAGACAAGTTCAATGGTATCGAAGATGGGCGGTTTCTATGAAATTGCGTGACAGACAAACAGACAAACAAACAGACAAACAGACAGACAGACAGACAGACAAACGGACAGACAGACACATTAATATTATAGTACTTTAGTAATATTATAAATATTGACTAGGATATTTACTCCCTCTCCAAACAGCCACACTATTTTAGAGTGGAGCGTTCTGAAGGAAAGCAAGCCAAAACAAGAATTATAGTTATAGGATAAAATATCGGAAGACTTGCCTGTCTCTGCACCGTCTTCGCATATCTCTCCAACTCTTCCTTCGTCGCTGGTCGAGCTCCTCCTCCCTCATTGCCTTCATCCTCGACATACAGCCGCAGATTGCATTCTGATAATTTGAATTATGTATATTGGAAAAGAGATTCACTTTCATTTAGAACTTTACCCCCCCCCCCCCCCCCTTCCCCAAATAAGTCTCTGTCTCTACGGTATGTGAGGAGGGGAACAAGACTGATAGATTATATTTTCAAGTGCTCACGACCTCGGACCTCCGTTTCCTTGTTCGCACATTGTATCGATTTTTTCTGATACCGTACCTCCGAATGGAATGTAAATGATGTAATAACTAACGTGCAAGTGAGTCCAATGACTCGATGCCACTGTCGCTGTCCTCTCTCTCCCTCCGCTCCTCCTCCATCTGATCTCTGCTGTTGCTTCTCGCTTCCACTTCAGCCGCAGCCGCATTCCCTCCTCTTCTGCCCACCACCTTCACTCGATTCACTCCCGGAGGCGGAGGCTGTGGGGGGTCGCGACGTGGAGGGGCTGCAAGGAAGCGAATGCATCCAACAAGAATCGCACCTTAATATCTAATTTTGCAGTAAATAAAAAACTCAAATGAATTAATTTTAAAAAAAGACTTCGAAAATTCTGCAATTAATAGTTCTTAAACAAAGATTAATAGGTTGTATCCTCACCACCATCATCCTGGATTTTGCATTTGGAGGAGCTTTGCTCTTCGAGTGGTGGCTGAAATTGAGCACGATTAATGATGTGTTGAAGCCTCAACAAATATATCACAAGAAATATATTCAGATGTAATTTCAGCAAAGGATCATTTCTGATACAATACACGACCTCAAAAACTAAACTCCACTTACAGCCTTCCTCTTCTTGTCCTTCTTCTTCTTTCCCGCTTCCCCATTGCCAAACAGGCTCAGCTTTTCCATCTGTTCTCTAGCTTGATCCATCGGATCCCTCACGCGATTTGGCACACCGAGGGGCTGGGAGTTGGGAAACATCGGTACCTGAATCATTATTTTTACTGAAAGCGATACGTGCTCAAAGAGCATAACTGTGCTCCTGGTGCCTAAACCCACGCTGTTGAAGCAATAACTCGCTGATTTCCGATAGAACGCATCGCGATTTCGCAATTTTGCGACCAAATACCACCTAGTTTTTTAAGTGCAGGCTAGTGCCGGTAGACCGCGCCCATGTATGATGAAATACAAATATTTCAGATTTTTTTCCAATGAAACAAACTCTAAGGAGGTTCTCACCGGAGGCAGAGATCCAGAGCCGGTGTTTGGCAGTGCGAAAAGAGGGAACGGAGATCCGTTCTGAGCCGATGAAGTGGGCGCAGCTCGAGAAGACTGCGCTGCTCTTTCCGGCTGAATGTCGTACACCGGGATGCCGAACGACCCGCATGAGAAGATTGCGGAAGGCGCCGTGCGACGACCGATTGCTGCAATTATTATTAATAATAATAATAATATTAATGTATTCATGCCAGGCGTTAACGCTCAGACGAGGATGGATCGGAACATATGGAAAATTCCTACCTATTGCTAGAATTCACTCATAACTAAATTCAATTCGAATCGTTTTGCATCTAGAGATGGCAAAGCAAGAGATTGATGTGCTAATTTCGTGTGCTCTATAACATTTCAGACCGACAAATTTATGTTTTCATTTGCCAT
The DNA here is from genome assembly GCA_900490845.1 of Pristionchus japonicus. Taxonomy (NCBI): domain Eukaryota; kingdom Metazoa; phylum Nematoda; class Chromadorea; order Rhabditida; family Neodiplogasteridae; genus Pristionchus; species Pristionchus japonicus. The sequence goes on along the minus strand of LS505141.1, from coordinate 794,668 downwards.
CCCTAATTCTCTCGTTTCTGTTCCATCAACTCACAGTCCATGCTCGTCTCGCTGCTCATCCCATCGCTCAGGACGCTGCTTGATTCCGTCCTTAAAATAATTCTTGTTTTAATAAAATACATAAATATTCATATGTCGTTCGAACTTCATTTTCACGGTAATATTTCCCTACTAATAATATTCATTCAGCGTGCCTGGCGACTTGATTTCCAATCCGATTTTTTCATCGGTAATTTTAATTCAACTCACTCGTTGTTCGTTGGCAGCGAGAAGTGTCCCGTCTGGCGGGCGTACGCTGGGGGCTGCGTCGAACGGCCATTCATTTGCAGCACTTGCGTCAGAAAGTCGTGCACATCCGCAGATTCAGCTGCTGCTGCAGCATCTGCGGCAGGAGGAGGGGCTGCACTGGTAGCCTGCCCCTCGTAGATGGGTGGCTGTCGGAACGTCTCCTGCAACGATGTGCGTAGGTCAAAGACTACAGTGGGGATCGAAACGCGAATTGGTTCGATATACAGTACCGGACAAAAGTTTAGCAACAAATTTCAAATCATCATTACTTTCCGTAAAATTGAGATAGAGACCTATGGTCGGGAGCAATCGACAGGCAATGTATAGGAGAAGAATGCCATATGGTGTATGAGCACAAGTTCCTCTAGACTCATTCGCTGCAAATTTTCTGCTGAGGTGTGGTCGTGAATATTTTATTGAACCTCGGAGGATTTAGCCCAGAAGCTCTAACGTTCTGTGGTGGTAGTACAACCATTGATCTTCAAGATTCACCCTATGGCCCTTTGTGAGCATTTCACAACAGCGAATGAGAAATATTTTACGACAACTCTCAAATATTTTCAAAACTATGTAAGTTCCGTCTTAGGTGGCCCACAACCACTAAACTTGGCAGGTAGTATCAGTAGGTGGTCCAGTTGAGTTGTGCCAAGTTTGGGCCGGATCGGTTGCGTGGTACGTGAGTTCAACTTTTTGTGTAAACTCATTGTGTCTCCACCCAGAACTAGCCACTCCGTGAAAGGAAAAATCTGATTTCGTGCAGTATAGTAGCACAACCTCTTGTGACGAAGTGTATGAAATTTCAAAGTTGGGCGATCACTTTCCCGGGTTTTACAGTTGCAAATCCGACGCCAATCAGAGTGAGAAAGTTCACAAAACTGTAAACTGTGTCGAAACAGATGTCTCCAAAACGTCAATGTAACGCTCTCAAAAACATCTAAGGTTATCATATCCCATGAAATCATACTGCGAACAAGATTAGCATGTTTAAAGAGTGGTATGCCAAAGTTCCCGAAAATTTATTTTTGAACTTATTAAATTTTTCGATATGACTCGCGTCGGATTTGCAACTGTAAAACCCGGGAAAATAATCGCCCAACTTTGAAATTTCATACACTTCGTCACAAGAGGTTGTGCTACTACACTGCACGAAAACAGATTTGTCCTTCCACGGAGTGGCTAGTTCTGGGTGGCGACACAATGAGTTTACGTAAAAAGTTGAATTCACGAACCAAGCGGCCGATCCGGCCCAAACTTGGCACAACTCAAGTGGACCACCTACTGATACTACCTGTCAAGTTTAGTGGTTGTGGGCCACCTAAGACGGAACTTACATAATTTTGAAAATATTTGGGAGGTGTCGTAAAATATTTCTCATTCGCTATTGCGAAATTGCCACAAAGGGCCATAGGGTGAATCTTGAAGATCAATGGTTGTACTACCACCACAGAACGTTAGAGCTTCTGGGCTAAATCCTCCGAGGCTCAATAAAATATTCACGACCTCACCTCAGCAGAAAATTTGCAGCGAATGAGTCTAGAGGAACTTGTGCTCATACACCATATGACATTCTTCCCCTATAGATTGCCTGTCGATTGCTCCCGACCATAGGTCTCTATCTCAATTTTACGGAAAGTAATGATGATTTGAAATTTGTTGCTAAACTTTTGTCCGGTACTGTATGCCCCCACTCCTAGTAGAGTCCGAACACTTAGGTCAGGAAAAACTTCAAATGTGTATTGTTTCGCATTTCTAATCCCTCGGCAGCAAAAGTCCGAAATATCAAAAATTTAATTTTTTCACCACATTTCACATCCTAAAATTTAAAAAGGTGCTGCTGTTTTAAAAAAAACCAAAAATGTGGGTTGCATATGCAATTTTTGCGGGAACAATCGGACCACCCCCCTCCCCCACTCCTACTCACATGGTACAGTCTGATCTGGTCGTCCTCTTCGGCGGTCGTCAGCAGCGAGGACGGCTGCGATGATCCCGTCACGGAGTAGGACGCCTCGGAACGAACATCCGAACTGCAATTGAAGTCAGTCAATCAATCAATTAATTTATCATTTCAGCCAATAAATGCTAGATGAGGATGGGGCGGAAGTTTTCACTGCAGATATAAATAGAATATGGATGCACCTTTCAAGTTTTCCTTTCGCCCCCACACTCGCTATCGGCAGGAGGCAAAAAATGTCCAAATTGGGTCCAAACACACAAATCCCAAATACTAGCATTACTGCCATTACCTGCTATTTTACGTTGTCTGATCCAACTTAATAATATTTTAGATTTTACCCACGTTTTACTTGTAAAATCGAATAAATATATATAGATAGCAACGAACCCTTCCGGTGGCAGCCGCAGGTCGATCGTCTGCATGGGCGAGTAGACGGGTGGCCGACCGACAATCGCGCCGTTGCCTCCTCCTCCTCCCTGCATCTGGGCCTGCTGCTGTAATAATAATATATAATAATAATAATAATAATACTAATAATAATAATAATAATAATAATAATGTATTCATGTCAGGCGTTAACGCTCAGGATAGGGCGCCACTTGTGGCCATTGGCAACCACTTTTTGCTGCAAATGGTGCGCTGATATTCTGTGCTAGTCCCGTAAAGAAAAATAGAAAAGAAGAAAAAATGTGAAGCACAATTTTGCGCACTCCCCCCAGGCGGAAGTTAGCCCACCATTGGTTGCTGTGCAGCTGCGGCGGGCTCCAGCTGCAGCTGAGCGTTGTGCTGCTCATGCGCCTGTCTCCGCCCCATCAGTCCGAGGAAGAAACGACGTCGCGCCTCCGTGAGCATTTGCTCGTAGATCTTGGCCTGCAAATAGCACAATGAAATTTTAATTGTTGCAAGGAACCTAGCAATAACCCTGGCATAACGACAAATATTCTTTTCGATGATTCCTAAAAATCCTATCACCATAATAACAGATGCATTTCTCCTACTTGCAATTCAGCGTCGTGTAATAATTAGAGTATAAATTTTTCTCTTTTTCCTATTTTTTAAAATTTTCTATAATAATTTTAAATGCATTTCTCCTACCTGCAGATCATCGTCACCCGCAGCTCTCTGCCACGCTTGACGCAGAGCATCTCGTTCCGGACACAGCGCATCGAGTTCTGAACATAAATTGATGTATAGGAAATAACACTAGTTGTCGATTGATCGTGATTGTGCAATACTACGGTATCACAGTTGCTGTGGTTATTGATTATATTAATTTTAAAACTCACGTAGATGCTCGGTCTGCTGTCCTTCCAACAGCTCGCGTGCATTCGGGGCGTTGTTGAATGAAATCTGATTTCGCAACACATTGATAGCCGCAGCGACATCTGAAATGATTGCAGGAATCATTAATCATGCACAATTTATGGGTTACTCTACGCCTTACAAGATCTGAAATTGGTTTCGAGCATATCTCTCCGAACCCTACCCACCCATATCGGTCTCATTCCGATCTGTTAACCCCTCTTTTTGGTGTTTCCCTTGTTAGAGTCAAAGGAAAGCTACTGCAGATGGCGATTTGCCTCACCCTCTGTCATCTGCGGAGACAGGTTGAGATTGGACTCCAAGTGGAACGCGAGACCCTGCAGTCGCTCGACTGCGAAGTGGAGAATATCCGTGTTGGCTCTCATGTCGGATGTGTTGTTCGCGACTGAAACATATTGGCATGCATCAGTTATTTAACGTCAAGGGTGCGTGAATAATTTCAAAATTGGGGTTTGTCCATAAATTGAATGAGTATTGGAAAAAAATATTTTTGGAATTAAATCACCACTGCATAAGCGATCTCAAAAAGAATCCATATTTTATTGCCTATTCACGATAAATAATAATTGATTAATTAATTAATTAATAAAAATTGATGATTAATTGAATCCGACAAGGAACTCACTGGAGGTGCGTGCGAGACTGATGGCCAGTCCACTGACCATCATCCCATTCTGAGCTGCATCAAAGTGCAATGGATCTGCCAGGTACAACTGGATAGCTTGTCGAATGTCAATCAGCTGTTGCAGGAACTGTAAATAAATTTTGTAAAATAAAAAAAATAAATTTATTTTAAATTATATTACAGATCCGTTAACTAAATACCACATTGCAAGTGAAGATAATAACTAACCGTGCTGCCATCTGGTTGAGCAATTCCGTTGGCGTTCTCACCGTCCTGCAAAATAAAATCAGATAATCTTGTTCATGATAAATAACAAATACTGCTTTACTTTTCAATATTCGAATTGGTATCGGATTTTAAAAAGCACGGCTCATGAATCCGGTTCAGCGATTCAAACTATTTCAAAAATAAACAAAATATTAATATAATTATTAATATTGAATGTACACACCCTTGGGACTGCGCAGAGTAGCAACTCTTCCTGAACCATCTGCAGCTGCTGCTGCAATGCCGTCCCACGATTCGCCTGACGCGATCGGCCGCCCTGCAACTAACTAGATAATAACTGTCCTCATCAGCGAAATTATGCAGCCATTTGTGTTCAACGGATAATCAATTTATGAACGTCAGCCTCATACATTTTTGTCGAACTTTTTTTCGAACTCAGTTCACCCTCCGCGTCGGAGGGTACCAATGTATGATTCAGACTGACCGTGGCTGCCTCCGCATTCCTCATCATCGCTCGACGGAGGCCTGCTTCAGATGGCGGCACCATCGTCGATGACGCCGTCGACATCAGTCCACGACTGGCGGCCGAGTGGGTGGACACCGTCGACCGAGTACAGTCCACGTCCAGCGAGTTGCGCGGTGCAGGCAACTGCGACAAGAATTGATTAATCTATCGATTTGTCACGCGTCAACATATAATAACTCCAAAAATGCTCCGATTTGATTTTTTTCCCTATTTCAACACCACCTTCCCGCCCACCACACATGTCGGAACATTTTCTGACCGAATGAAACGCCAAGCGTACAATTCTCGAGGAATGATGGTAGGCCAGAAATGCAAAAAGTGCCCACCCGTCCCGACTCTGCGATTCCCTCTCTTCTCGCGTTGATCTCCTCCGCCGTGGCTCGCTTCTTTCTATTCTTGTTGCTCTTCTCTCTCCGCTCACGCGCTCGTCCCATCACATCCAGCCTGCAATTCTCGAACCTTCTTGGATATCAGGCCCAGCTCAACAGCGCTGATTTCAACGAGGGATGGGATTCCCATAATGGGAAATGAGAATGGGGGATGTAAAAGTTTTCATTTACATAGCTACTGTAGTCCTAAAGCACTTCGATCGATAACGCCGTAAAGTACCGTACACCCTGTGGTGGCCGACAGTACGGCTTCTTCGATTGGCCTCCTCGTCGGCTTGCTCACTTCGGGCTTCAGAAGGGACGGGCGGCGGAGCACCAACTGAAAAGCAGCACTTGTGACAATGAACGAAGCCATTTTGCCTTTCATACAGATAGTATAAATTTGAAAGTCAAATTTAGAATGAAATCGAAAGGAACTGGGTGTGAACCAAATGCGCTTGGCTGCATATAAATTGATATGCACATTGCGGTAACCTTAATGTCAGTATTCAAGCAATTTTTAAGTGCATTGGTCATTCAAAAAAAGCTCTTGGAGGACACACAATTTTGGCAATGAAAACGGGAATTCTTACAAACTTAGTGTTAGCACTGATTTTTTCAACATTTCAACTGTTGTAATAAGTCCCACAAACAAACGAATCAGCACCAAGACCACACAGACACACGCACGCACCGACACCATTCCTGTTCACACTTACCATTGATGAGTCGCTCAGTCGACGAGAAGCGGGGCAGTTCACCTCTCAACGATACGGACGAGGGCGCAGATGACACAGCAGAGGAGGCTGCAGATGAGGTCATCGATGAAGAACGAGAGAAAGATATGACAGCACAGGAGGCATCAGGGAGATAATGAGAGGGGGTGAGGAGAAAGAGTTGGTGAAGGCGTGTGAAGGCGTGGATTATCGATAGACGAGGCCGGTGTGAAGGGGGAATGCCCGATTTTTCTCCATTTCACGCAAGATTTAGCTGATCAGAGAAAATTAAAAGGGGTACTAGTGGTATAGATGGCACAACGGGGGGTAGCACGCATGATCACCCGGGAATACACAATACATTTTCGTACAATAGGAGAGATTTTTGGGTTATGTAATTGCTTATGTAATTTTTCAAAACCTCACTTTTTTTCTAACTTTTTCGACAACTTTTTGATAGCGCAAAAGGTATTCGTAAAACAAGTAGACCTACGTTACGGAAGGGAAGGAGTACGAACATACGTGGGCAGGAGCTGTTGTCAGCATTTAGAATCGGGTGGGTATCAGATGAGATTGGGCAAAAACGGGTGGGTACTACTCCTTTCAAGGTAAAAATCAGCAAAATCGGGTGGGGTTTGGACTCAAAAATCGGGTGGGTATTGCTTCTAGCAACACTGATGCCCACGTATGAGTACGAAGCAAACGCGATACAGATTATTTAAGAAAAAATCACCTGAGCTCATCATCTGCGAGTCATCATCGCGTTCCTAAAAAGCATCGCTCATTAAAATAAATAAATAAAATAATAGCCTGTTTTTCATATGGCCTAACACCTCGCCCTTTTGAAAAATGTGAAAAATTTCCAAATCTGGGTTTCTTTTTTTTGCAGGCTGCCGAGCAATTTTTTTTTCTTTTTGTGGGTTGCTTTTCAAAAAAGGACCCTGAACATACCGTAGTCAGCGCCGTCATCTCCACGTCCGTCTCATTCGAGCGCTTCATCGGCCTGGGTCGACGAGTCTTCACCGTCACCATGCCACCTTAAAAAAATCAGTAATCGATCGCCCTTAGTGCTACCGTAACCCACCGACTCCAATGAGGCCGGCAACGAATGCCCAGATGAAGACACAGATGGGCAGTAGTGGGAGCCCGACGAAGACGGTGAGCAGGCCAAAGATGCGGCCATCTCCAGTGGAAGGATACAGGCACGAGTGGATCACGAGCTCGCTGGATTATCTCTTTTGTTGATAATAATAGTAATAATAATAATAATAATAATAATAATAATAATAATAATAATAATAATGATTAATAATAAATAATCCTAACAATAAAAATAATAATAATATTTACGTTACGGTGGCATCGTCGAATCGCCATTTTCTGACAAAATGCGAGCTTTTGAATGAATATTTTTTAGCTTTCGACAACTCAATTTTTTCTGTTAAAAATCTTTTTTTCTCACCTGGCCAGATTGTGTCTCCTCACAAGCGGGTCGTTCTCTCCCTTTCCCTCCAACCACATCTCGGAAGCGTGCACTGGTTCGGACAGCCAGTGCAGATCCTTGCGCACGATCGACTTCGACATCACGCAACTGGAGAATTATTTTAGAAGTTATGAAATATATATTACTCTATTTGGTCTATTACAAAATACTAAATATTCTTTTTTATAAATCGTCGACGCCGTATAAAAAATTAAAAGAAATTTTTTAAAAATAAAACAACTAACGTCACATAAGCGCGGATTGCATCGTGCTCGGCTCTGCCATCATTGGCGAGGAACGTGTAGTGGATGCAGAGGCCGAAGAGCAGAGAACCGATGCAGATGCAGAGGGCCACCAGCGTGTACCTGCAGGCAATGGATTTTTTTATTATTTTAACACATTTATCAAGAGTAGGCCCTGATGGCAGGCAACTTCTGGCTTCTTGCTTGTCTCAAGAAGAAGCATTCAATGGTGCGTTTATAATCTACTAGGTCATCAGGTTGCGGAGACTCGTAGGGAAAGAAAGAAAATTTGCGGACTTCCGAAATACACACTGGAAGATTTTTGCGCACTCTGGAGTCAACATTTTAGCCAGCATTGTCTGCATAAGCCAATTACCACCGAAATGTCTAGACCAATAAATAGTATGCAAAGGAAAACGTTAAAACACACTGACCTGCTCGAAATGGCTCCGTACCACGCCCTCTTCTCCTTGCCCCTCCACTCCTCTAGATGTTCCAGTCTAACTGCTGCCTCAATCTCCTGCTTCTGGCCTGGAATTAACATATATCACAATAATAATAACAGTAATAATAATAATAATAACAATAATAACTCACTTTCCGTCAGCCATTCCTTCTCATCGTCATCTCCTTGGAGTACGAGAATCTCCTCTTCTCCCTCCCCCTTTCCAGTCGACTCTCCTTCTCCTTCTTCGAGGGGCGGAAGCGATCCCTGTCTCGTTTGCTCTTGAATATCCTCTTTCTGCTGTCCACTGCGATCCTGCAAATGGAATACATTTTCTACGTTTGAAAAGAGCATAGTGCTGTTGGTTTAAACAGAGCCGCATTGTTTCTAAACTTTTCAGCGATGAGTTTACCAAATAGGGTAGAAAATAAGAAAATGAGCCAAGTATTCAAGCGCACCTTCCAGAATTCGACTTTCTTCTTCGCTTTCTCGTGATCGATTCCTTCCCGAATCTTCTCCTCGATAGTCTGCTCGACTTCCGCCTTTCTCTGCTCTGAATGTGTATTTTTAAAAATCAAAATGTCGGAAAACTTAATCCATGACATTTTAAAACTCCATACTATGAGGCATCTCATCTCTTGAGAATCTCCACACATACTGAATACTTCCCCCAACTCTCACTCGAATATTCCCACTCTTTCTTGACCCCTATTGTATTTACTTCGACCTGGATAAAATTATGCTGATGGTGACTCACTCTTTTCCTTCCATATATCCCACGTGCCCCATCCCAGCGCGATGAGACAGACAAAGATGCCGGGAAAGGCGACGACCACCATGTGGTGCGTGATCGAGTGCAGCCCGACCGAGCACACGCCCGCCACACCATCCGTCGCTACCTGCAAAAGAAATTATGTATTGTGGATTCAAATGCTCAGCTTTCTTCATACTGCGTCTAGCGCATAACAAGGAACATTGGCGCTAAATGATCAAGCTAACACTACAACTCAAATATGGTTTAAGAAATTATTAAAGAGCAACGTTATGGTAGCCGAACACAACATTTTTTAAACTAGAACTAAGGAACAAATGTGTGCATAAAAATGTCACTACTGAAAAATAGCACGTATACAATTTGCTGATCAATATTGCTTAATATTCAAATATAAATATTAAAATAAAGATACCCATTGGAGAGCAAGGGCGGCGATGGCAGCCGCGATGGACAGCACGACGACAAGGAGCACAAGCTTCGCACGAAATCCCGCCGCCGATTTATCACTGCAACGAGATATGATTGATGACCATCAGACCTTCATTGATAACTGATAACAGAACTGGAATGCAAAGGTGGGCTAATATTCTGCTGTAAGGAAGAACAGAAAAAAATGTGGACTACTGAAATAGTAAAAAAAAATTTTTCGATTTTTGAGGGACCCCCTCCCCACTAGCGGAAGTTAGCCCACCATTGTTTGGATGAATATCAACTTGTCTGTCCCCATGACTACTCACCTCTTCTTCCTGTCCCTCTCCTTCCTATCTCTTTCCACAGCTTTACTCGCTCCTGCAGCACTCAGAGGGAAGGAGGCAGCGAGAAACCCGATCGAGGCAAGAAGAGACGAGTGAGAGATCACCGCCGATATCGAACACCTTAGTTCAATCATTATCAGGTTATGCACAAGCTGCCAAAACGAAAATCCGTTAACAACATATTGAAAAAATATAGTGTAGCATTTAATTGACAGCTTAATTTTTTTTAAATTATAAAATATTGTTAGAACAAAGATAAATGATCACCATGTCGATTCGAGTGTGCTTCTGATAACCACGCTATCCGCTGTCGTTGTACACTCCGCGGCCTGTTAAATTAAAATAAAACATGTTCAAACAATGTTCAATTCCAACCTTGATAGAAAATTCCCCGGACAAGACATAACACATCAATGCTTCAAACCTCAGCAAAGAAAGTGATCGATCCAAGTGCCCAAGAGGTGAGATAGACAGCGAAAGATAGATTGCAGCAGGCAATCGAGAAGATGCAATCAGAGTCGACGAAGATCTTCGACCGGGAGCACAGGAATACCTGGAATCGGATATTTTTCGATTGTTTAAAAACTATTTTTACACTTACGAAAATAGACAGACAGACTATAGCAAAGAAGGCGCAGATGACAGCACGGATAACTCGGAAGGAGAGGAACTTGTCGGGTGAAGAGATGAGCGGGTTTCTGAAGAAACGTATCGTAGTTACAGTGACTAGTTCACTCGTTCAGATATTGGATCGGAACTTCTTGGAGATGTGGCCCACAACAAACGCTCTGATTGGGAAATGGGGTAAGAAGGGTAGGAATGTATTGACTGGACCAGATATCCATGAAGTACCGGTGAATCTTACGGAAAAATAGATTACCTGCATGGTAGGAAGCACTTGTCAATGATTGGTTTGATCGTCTCGTGCCGTGTATATACCAGTGGGAAGATACACTGCATATCCTCGAATTTAGAAGCCGTCTGTTGGTAATTGAGCTGCAAATATTATTATTGGATCTCTATTTTCGAACTAAAGGTTTTTGAAAAACATTTTAAAAAAGAGAATGAGAATAACATACGAGGCATGCTTCTTCCGTGAAAACTGTCTGCCTGTCCCACTCAGTCTTCAGTTCCTCTTCGTTGCCACTTGGAACGTAGCGAGACAGTTCACTGCAATGTTTCCCGTGAAATTGAAACATTACCAAACGGCAGTCAAGAGCAACACAACTAATTCCGCATTAAAAAGAGGCAATGATCAATGGCATCATTCGACACTTTCTCACCCCTTTGAATTTGTTCTCTCTTTCGCCCAAGTGATATTCTCGACGGTTCTCTTGCAGTCAATCAGTTCCGACGGGAAGAAGCCCTCCCTGCAGAATAGTATATTATTATTTCGAATTTTATTATCATTGCGATATATCAGAAAAAAATCCACAAACGCTAATTTTATAGCCATTTTCTATTTTATGTGTTTTCCTCCCACCATTTGTTTTCCAAACTATAGTCATTTTGGGGATCGACTGTGAGCAATACCACAGATTTTCAATCACATCTGCCCTTTCCGTTTTAATTTCCTATTCAAGCTCTTGAGTGGGAGCTTTTAACTGACAACTTTAACTTGTGAATAGGATTCAATACTTTACACGAGTGTCAAGTAATCAAAAAGACTTTGTGATTTCATACTCTAAAAATTCGATAAAAATTTTAAATCTCACTTGATGGCATCGCTGCATGCGTCGTGCACTCTCACACACATTCCAATTCCAAATCGCTGCCATATCTCCATCTTCGATGTCTGCAATTTAATTAATTAATTAAAAATTAAATTAGTGCATATTCTGTTTTTTTTTATATTTCAAGTTTCAAAGAGCATCTCCTTTTCTTCTCACAACTCGTTTGTTCTTATCTTCTCAGTAATTAATAAATGGTAATGCATCTAAAAAAATCGGATATTTCTACAATCTGCATTCACCCTCCACTGTTCCCTCTTTCCGCAATGCCAGTAAGTGCTTACTCACGTTCCCTCCTCTTCCCTTTGTCTGTGAAATGGGTTAGACTGAGAAGAGAGAGAGAAAGGATGGTCAGAGAACAGGGACAATAAAAAGTGCCTAGATCGATGGCCTGTTCACTGCTAGTGTGAAAAGAAGGATGCCCCCCACATGTCACGCAAATCAATTTCGTCACTTCATTTCCTGGAAGTATTTCTAGATATGACTCGTGATGTGGGTACATGTCAGAAGGGAAAATGGGATGTCTCCAAGAATAGCGTTTCCAACTACAATATATGACTACAAAATAAAGCCGCCGTCTCCTGAAGACTCGTGATTTACGCAAGAAGTGCTATCGTATTTTGAAACAGTATGAAGCGTAACAGAAATATGTCTAATTCGAAACAATCACGGACGCCCGAACAGAAAGGATTACGAGCACGCGATTTGAACTAATATTGGACGTGCGCAACGGCAATCGATATAAAAATGAGTCTTGCGCGAAACATACGGTGGATGTGAGCCTGGCGGTGAACTCATAGACTCCGCACGGCCGGTAGATTATCCCACACAACATCGGGCCGAGCACACTCCAGCATCTGAGGATGACTTCGTTGATTAACATCGCTAGTGACATTTTTATTGATAGAATATTCATAAAAAGCTCTAATTTGCGTTCAAGATACGATCAGTAAATACATCGAATAGACAAACTTGGGAAATCGTCGGAGCACTTCGTATTCAGCAGGCAATTGTTCCCTACTCGGCACGTAATTATAGTCGATAGGTAGACCGAAGCACGTATCCTTCGGGTGTGGATTAGTGCCTGAATGATAATGAATGATAACACGTGAGCATGTACCAAAGCCCCAACATTACATGTCATGCCCCTACTATACGGGAGACTTGTCGTTTAGTAATTCGTTTAGTAAGAAACTTGACATGAATGGTCCTTACAATAGAGAATGGAGTCGTTTCCTTTTAGCGGAATCTGGGCGCGACACGGCTTCTGGCAAGCCCATCTCAATTCTTTGCAACCTGCGTACACTTGCAGCGCATTTGCGAGACCCTACAAATGAACATATAAACAATGCGAATAGCTCAATGTATTGGGAACACAATCAGAACGTAATCAAACCTGTTTCCTGGGATCATCATCGCGCAACTGAGTCTTAAATTCGAGATCGAAATCATCTTTGTTGTCCTCTTCTTTGGAGAGAGCAGTCGATGACGAGATTATTAGTAGGGTGAGTAAGGCTGCTACGATGGACCTCATCTTCGATGTACTACTGGTGACGTCCAATAACGGCTATGAGCATCTGAAACCGACAATGTTTATTTTTGTATGTTGAAAACCACTAATATAATCTTTTAGACATCACTGTGGCTAGTTAGAAAAAGGAAATCATGGTTTAACGAGTGAAGTGCAAACTATCTAGCGAAAATGTGAGTATTTATAAACAACAATCAGCCGGAAAAGTCCGAAAGGCGGAAGAAAGCATGCCAAAAGAAGAAAGAAGAAATCCCGCAAAGCTTTTTTGAATACATTCCAAGCACGCCATCTCACTAAATGCGCGCCTTGTTGTTGGCGTATTCCACTCACATCCCACTATTAAATTTATTTGTCTCTCGAGAGAATTTCGAGAATGTAAGAGAGCTCTCTAACATTCTCAAAGTTGAAAAAAGTGGCACTGGAACGAGCACAAAAAATCACAAACAGTACATTGATCAAACAAAAAAGTAGAATGCAGTCACTCCTAACCTACAAAGAATGTTTCAAACAGTGCATTTTGTATCTTGTAGTCTTCTCTCTGACAAGTCTCCCTCCCCTCTGATCGTTTTGTATCTTATCTAATCAAGATATTCTATTCACTACGAGTTGCCAGCGATGCCAATGTTTACCGCTCCACTAAATGTTTCAAACTATTTCAAAATGATTCAAGTTGATGAATCGAACGTGAAGTGAGTGATTTCTAATGCTAATAACGACGTGATCTGATGTTGCACTGCCGGTTACTGCTAACAATACCGAATCAAACAATAGCGAGAATATACATATTCAGATCAGATCCACCATACATCGGAGGTGCCTTTGTCGCTGATCGAACCTTTGGTGGACTCGCTGTTTCGCAAGTATGTAGATCAAAATGGCTAATTACCAACGCATCTAATCGCAGGCTGTAAATTCATTTATTACTCTAAATCCCGGACTTACTCCACACACAATAAACTACAAATTTGTCGCTGCAGGTGCTATCATCTTACCATACCTTACGAAAAGTATCATGGGTATACGGAAATATTTAATACTTGTTTCAGCCAAGACAAAATTGCCCCTCAGGTTCAAAGTGAACCATATTGATGATGGTAAAATGGCATCCATCTTTGCTTATCAAAATGAGAAGCCCGTGGGGCTTGGACATGTTCGGGTGAGAGTTTTGTACATGATTCTGGTGCATTCCTAACTCCAATCTGCAGTACACTAAAAACCCCGAGCATCTGGATTCATCGCCATTTTTATGCCCGGACTATATAGAATTACCAGATCAATATCCCAACACATTGGAACTCGCAGAGTCAATGAGTGGTCATATGAAGATGCTAATGGAGGTGAAGTACAGTTCGACGCACTTGCGTAAACAAGTATCTCAGGAACTAAGCAAGTTTCCCCTGGAAATTCGGCCAATCGAATCTCCACTGTATCCGTCGAGTGATATCGATCGAACGAGCATGTGGCTGAGGATAAAACCAGAGCATCAGGGTTTGTTCATTCACACTTTCAGAAATGGCATTAAGATCGGATTGCCCAAACCCCAGCCCCCCCCCCCACGAAAGAAGGTCGAAAGACGAAAGACGATTCCTCTGAAGCGACCCTATATTTCCTCGAAAGAGGATCGCATTACTAAAGATGGAAAATGAAGCAAAAAAAACCATTTGTGTCTTGAAATCTGTATATGACGCTCTGATATGCACAAATCTCGACACCGAAATTATAAACTTATCGTTTCAAAAAATCAGATGTACTCAAGCCAACCGATGGCCTCTTCGTTGGTTTGTTCATCTCAGATTTCACAATTCTTCAAGTTGCATCCGAAATTTATCAGAAATCGAAGATCAAGGTGTGATTATTCGTTTTTGAAATAAAATCTCTTCGATATTAGATCAAGTCTGGGGCCTCTTTGCATCATACGGTATGGATTCACGAGCCCAATCTTGATGTAAGATTTATTTTCTTGTGCTTAATGAATATTCCACGATTTAGCCCTTTGGCTGGTATCTCACAGTGGTCGAATGCGAAGTAATCTCCCATGGAAGAGTCCGACTTGAATCGTACATTTTCAATGAAGAGCTGAAATGTGTCATCACTGTTGTGCAGGAAGGATACATCCAGAGAGAGCCAGCGGAAAAGCCAAAGTTGTGAATTTTTTTTTGAAAACATTCACTGTGCATCTTGTAACGTTTTCGAGTCGTTGAACTTTTTTTTCGTATAATTGTAACATTGCAAATGATCAAAGGCATGCACATGATAAACGGCAGTGCTCTAAATCCAAATTGAATTTGTTGGAAATATTCCGCTATCTCTTTCAGAACGCTTCTGTAAACACATATGCACATGGAAGTGAATCAGAATACTTCATTCAATCTTATGTCAGGAAAAAATACAATGTTTATGACTCGCAGTCGTCGATTCTCGATTGGAAATGATTAGAATAGGGAGGTGGTACGACAAAAGTGAGAAATGAAATTGGAAAATACCACTCGAGAAACAAGATTAGAAAATGCGACATTTGGGAAAAATTATCTTGGAAAATGACTATGAGAGAGGGAGAGAGTGAGATTGTAATCCTATGCAAATGGCCGAGAGAGCGTGGGATTAAGAGAGAGTCACATCTCCAAACAAATTTTTCCCAAATGTCGCATTTCGAAAAGTTGTTTTCTCATTTCATTCTTCCATTCTCGCTTCTCCCAGGCGGTCGTTTCCATTTTGATTTCTCTGATTTGTCGTACCACCAATAGGGATACACTAGACCAGATGAGATCTTTTTGATCCAGCCGAATCGAATCGAGTAAAAACTCTGAGGTATTACGGGTACACGTTTTCGAACGAGAATGGGAATCTTTCTCAAAGATAGCAGGGTTAGGGTCAAATGAGTTACAGTACGAATTGGAGAGCGAACTATTCGACAAACAATTTCAGATTATAAAGAATGCCACAAATACGATGTGTACATCAACTAGATGAAGCTACAGTGAAGGATAAGCAAATCGGTACAATTACGGGGGTTTAATCATCATCTGCTTCGAGATCAATTGCATGGCAAGAATGTTGAGGTTACTGCTGGGGAGGTTGAAAGAAGAGAAGAGATGAGTACGGAGAAACAATACACGAATAACAAACAACAACGGAATATCGCAAAATATGACAATAAATGGTTACATAACTGTGAGAAGGAGAATGTAGTCTAATCAATACAGTAATACGACCTGATAAATCGATAAATCAAGAGAGCGCTGCACGTTTCGCCTTGACTATCAAGTAGTGCTCATCTCCGCCAATCGGATTCTCGCGTGTGCCGCGCACCTGTCAATTAATCAGTCAATAATGTATGAAGAAAAAAAAACAATTCCGGTGTTCAAACGTGTTTGGTTTAAGTGAAAACGGGTGGGTTATTATCACATTTCGAGCGAAAAATCAACAAAAGCGGGTGGAGTTGACCCTCAGATGGGGTGGGGCTTCTTGCAGCTATAATGCCCACGTATGTATATTAGCTCACCGCACTCATCTCCCTTGTGTATCTCTTGATCGCTGTTTGATGCGCCTCTTCTATTCCGTAGGTCACCTCGAGCACTTTGGCTAGAGTCGCAACGAAAGCTGTTCGCGACGGGGCATCCTGTAAAGGTTGGCATCATGTGTGATGCCTTAAAAGAGAAAGACAGGTTTATAAAGGAACTTCTGATTATACCGTCCAAGTTAGACAGCTATGTCACCAAGAGGAATCACTATGAAGCATCAGAAGCGTAATTTGAAATTTCTATCTCTAACAACGTACTGCTATCTAACTACAAGCCATTCCTGTATCTTAAAGAATGAATAAAGTATAAGTATAATAATTATATCGTCCCGTACCTGCGGAATCTCTTTCGGCAGAGGCTGCGTTCCATTGGGTACGGTGGAGGTTCCTTGCTCGAGACAGCTCTTCCACACCGCCAGAGTGTTCGCCTTGTCCACGAGGACGGTGTGAACTGCTTCCAACTCCCGTTCGATGTCCACGTCCAGTGAGTGCAGTGTCGTATCTGAGGGCGTTTGAGGGTTATTCATTATTCTCCTGATGAAACGCTAGGCGGGAAATGAGGATCATAGGAAACGAATACTGGTGGTCGGCCAAAAACCGAAGATTATGTATTCCTTTCCTCATTCTTGTTCCATTTCTAATCCATGCTCATTCTAATGAAGAAAAGTGAAGAGACGGTGACCCGTATTTTTGAACTCTAATTAATACTGACCATGGGGTCGAGCAAGGACGAGTGCACGCTCGCGTTGTCGTTTGATGCTGTTGATCCTGTGAAGGAGTTCTCGGTTGCACCATATGACACATTATAAACCATTCGTTGAAATCAATAAAAAAATCTACCGTACCACTCTGTGCTCTCGTCCTGCGTCGCAGCTTCGAATATCATTTCCGTGCGCTCGGATCGAATACGGAAGGCTGATATCGTAGTCCGATCGATGGTTTTCAGCTCAGAAAGTGGAATGCACTCGCGCAAAGCAGAATCGCCTGAAGAAGGGAAGGTACATAATAAAGAAAATTTTCAAGCTTGAAAAGACGTAAAACTGAGGCGGGCACTAGGTCGGATGAAAACAGTCGGATAAAAACCGACTGGATGAGCACCTAATGAGGTTCTAGAGAAATTTTGGTATGCAATAGACCGAATATGCAAATGTTGCTCATCCATAAGGTTATCATCTGAATGTTCTCATCCGACATAATGCCCTTAAACTACTTCGCTGCTCGCATATTAGCGCAACTCCTCCGTACCTCTGGCTTTCTGCCAGCCGACCTCGACCTCCGTCAGCACGACGTATCGCTTCTTCTTTCCACTTCCTCCGATTATCCTTCTCAGCGTGCCCTTCTCGCTCATTGCCGGATGGTGCATGAGCGTGCTGCAATTTGGTCATATTTAATTAACTCAAAGTGGCCAAAATCGGTTGCATGCCATTTTCGAAGTGTCGATGTTATTACGTTATTACGTTTTTTATTGCGCGCTCATACATTTTTTTAATGGGAAATGGGCTGGTGAGTTGAGTTTGTGAGTTAGCGCGTTTGCCACACGGAACAGTTTTTTCGGCAACGAATAACAAGCGTATAATTTTGTAAATGCAGTACTAACCCCTCCTTCACAACCGCGATGCTCTCAATCGTGACCACATCTTCCTCCTCCTGTCTGCCTCCTCCCTCCCCTCTCCTCGCTCCGTCCACCGACGAGATCGCCTCCAGATAGACGCACATCGCGCGCTTGTTCTCGTCCGACGTCACGCGCGTCATCACTGGCACTAGCCACGATTCCTGACAAGAGAGTAGAGGTACCGTAGGACAGATATTGATTGACTCCTGACGAGAGAGTTGGGGTACTGTAGGACAGTTATTGATTGCTCGTGACCGAATACGAAAACCACACCACTTTTGTTACTACTTCACTAGAAACGGCATCAACTTCACAAACAGTGTCTCCCCCTCGAACTACAGACACCACAGTTTCTTCCCCAGAGCGGCAAGGCTAGTAGTTAAATCCGGAATATTGACCAGTTTCCCTGAGTGACCCCACATCCGCCCATTACCTGCTATTCTACGACGCATCATTGAA
>LS505141.1:741123-775988 GCA_900490845.1 Pristionchus japonicus | reverse complement strand
TATATATATATATATATATATATATATATATATATATATATAATTAGAGTTCAAAATACTAGTCGCCGTCTCTTCATTTTGAACACTCTCCCTTTCGTCTCTCTGACCGGTGAGAGAGTGTGTGAAATGAAGAAACGGCGACCCGTACTCTCCTGACAAGAGAGTAGATGTACCGTACGACAGTTGTTGACTATTCACGATCGAGTACTAATGATTCACAATGATTGATTGTCAAGTTTCGCTGGTGAAGATATATACAATCAAATGAACCGTACCTTGGATATCAAGGGCTGAGTCGACACAACACAGTTTGCCAGTCGTTGCAGCATCTTTGACAGCAACACTAGGGTGCGCCCGACGCGCGAGTCCTGTGAACAATAAGGAATTAAATAATGCACATCGTATCGAAACCTGAATGTGCACAATATTTTTAAATACAAACAATTTCAATCTCACATAGAGATAGCACCATACCTGCCCGGGCTGATCTCTCTTCACGCCAAATGATTTAGGATTTAGAATGGCGGGGGCAAAGAACCGCATCACAAGGAACGACGAGAGAGCCAACATCTCGACCTGCAGAATAAAAAAATCAGTTATCGATTAATGATGTTTGGGAACTTCTTCGGTTTCTGATCGATCCTTGACAGCTACGAGTGAAATGCTAAGCGGGAAGTGAGAATGATAGGGAAATAACACTCTAGGAATGAGGGTCGGCCAAAAACCGAAGAAGTGCCGATCAGGGCTGTGCAAAAATTTTACGATCTCTTACTTTCCCATACACTTTAGCTCCGTCTGACAGGCGAGAGAGCATTGTGAAATGAGAGACTGTTAAATTTTTGCACAGCCCTGTGCCGATGAATGCTCGTACCTCGTGCTTTCCAGTCATTTGATGAACAACGTTTCTGAGATCGGAGAAGATCTCGCGAAGGGGAAAGGGACACGCATTCGCAGAGGAGACAACGCGATCGAAGCAGGCCGCGAAGTAGACAACCAGGTTGGACTGAAAGAACGGAAAATGTTGATTAATTGTTGCGGAAATTTGGTCAGTTTGTAAAAAGCACATTCTCTCTAACATAAGAATAATGCACCGAGTCCTTCATTCCTTCGTACATCACGATAATCACTTGAGATTGCAAGCGTGAGATCAAAGGCATTGAGGAGCAGAATAGATACACTAATAAAGGATAATAGTGTAAGCAGACCAACCTGATTAGCCTCCAAATTCTCATCGGGCTGCAGCTTGGAGGGGTCCACCTCACAGCATAATCGATCGTCGTATATCTGGACAGTTTCGTATTTTGAGTGAGTGGAAAAGGGGGGGGGGGCATGACAAAACGGCAACGGATCATAACTTGCATCCAAATTTAGAATTCAATTTATGTAGTGAATCGAAACTTTGTGATTCCATACTTTTTTGTTGCCCTTCCCCTCCCCCCTCCCTCCCCTTTTTTTCGTTGCCCTTCCCCTCCCCCCTCCCCCCCTCCCCGAATGTGACGTATTCAGAGATCATGCGACTTTCCTTCATATCCCTATCAAAATTCGATCGACTTACCGCATCCAGCACAGGTTTGATCGTCTTGACAAGGTAGTAGTGCCCGTACACCCTCATCAGCTCGTTCATCATCTTGATCGCCAACGATTGCGAACGGAACAGCGTGTTCATGTCCTTGCTGGAAGCGGGAACCGATAACTATCGCAGATAAGGGACGACACCATACGTGGGCTTCATTGCTGCTAGATGCAATACCCTTTTAGCTTGAACTGAGGTACTATCTTACTCGGTTTTCGCTCAAAATGACGTCAGAGCCCACGTATGGACTACACCGAATACAAAGAAAGAGAATGAGAGACTCACTGACACTTGACGATCTCGTATTCGAATAACTTGCAGAGAAGGGGTCGAATGGACTGGGAGAAGGCAAAGATGTTCACCAGTGGTCGAGCGACCAGCGAAAGATCCGTCTAAACTAGTTGTATTTTTGAAACTGCGACAAAAAAAATCTCCAAAAATTTCGCTAATGATAAGCATGAGATCAATAAGATTCCTTACTATTTTTCTTATTCCTTACTATAGATCATTTATCAAAAAATATGTAACATGTATGAAGGAAAATGCAAAAAAAAGTCGTAGATGCATAAACTAAAAAGAAATATCAAACAAGCGATAACCTGTGGAATCTGTTCGATGAGCGCGACGAGAGACACAGCGAAGGGAGTTCTGTCAACCACCGCATCTGCAACGGTCTTACATGGAAAGGTCTGACGTTCATGTACGATTCTAAAGGGTGACAACCTATAATCGCATTTTCTGTATTATACACATTGGTTGGCTTCAAGAAACGTAAAAAAAATTGTTCCAATTTTTGCACAGAAGGAGGACTCTTGCGTAACAATTTTAGTTGGTCTCTCCAACGTGTGCCCCATAATGTGGACAAATTTACAGGCGCCCAGTTATCCCCAAAATAGATGATATAACTCGAATCCCAGTCCTACCCTGTATCGCATTGAGCAGGGGTTCGTAGACGGCCATCGGCAAGACGTGGTCTGCAGTGTACGACAGCCAGATGCGCATTTCACCCAGTGAAGACGAACCGAACGTCGAGGAGAGACCAGTCGAGTCCTGAAAGGGTGGATTACTCTTGTTGATTAAAGATAAGATAGCGAGCTATGAGCTAACAAAGCTTCAACTCAACAAAAAGAATGAGATAAAAGAGCATCGAGGTCCTGTCTCTCACTCGGGTGGATGTAAGGTTAATCTTGCTGATTAAAGATAAGATAGCGAGCTATGAGTTAACAAAACTGACCTTTTCCTTCTTATCTCTTTTCTCATCACTGCCTTTTTTATCGCTCTCGGCACTTCGTAGGTAGAACCATTTCGAGGGTGTATTCGTGCAATTCTCGGGTGGTAGATCTACTCGTACCTGACAAGAGATCGATTTGAACGTGAAATTAAACGAAGAAAGCAAACCAATGTAAATCTAAGAGAATAAATTTTTTTTTTCGAAAAGGCATCCCACCTGGCCATGGAACATGGCGTTCAAACCGCGCAGCATGTCATGCCACAGTGTCATCTGAAATATAGCGAGTGAACATGGCTCACAATGTTTAATGATCAGGAAAAGAGTACGCAAGATCGAAAAAAAAACGTTTCATTCGCATTCCATCACAGTAAACTTGAAGAACGCGTTTGGGATCTTTTTTATGGAGAGAGAACGATCCACCTTAATCTCTTTCTTTCCTCCTCTTCCCACGGTATTGTAATACGACACCGCCACAGAGGATTTCCCTTCCGCCGCTCCTAGATGCTCAGCTTGCCCCACCCACGCTATCCCCCCCCCCCACTTATTGCTTTGAAACTAGAACCTACTGGATGAGCACCATTTGCATATTCCGTCTATTCCACAACAACCGAATGTTCTCATCCGACCTAGTGCCCCACTTCCCCCTTGTTGCTTTGGGTATTGCTAGTAGCAATTTGCTAATCACACACAGAAATCTACTAGACAGTAAAAGAATCTTGAAATTATCATCAAATTTCAACACTAGGCACACTACCCTTTCCTCACAAGCACAGGAAGCTTATCATATGGAAATGCTCACAGATGTGAGATATGCAAATCGACGAAAACCTACTTTTATGTGAACGGGTGCGTTTGGAATGCACCGCATCTCTAACCAGTCATCCGATCCGCGCGAGGCGCTGATTCGAAGTCGGCGTGTCTGGAATGGCTTTTTAACATTTTCAAGGGGTAATCGAATCAAGGGAACTTCTTGGACATCTGGCCTAGAACAATCACTCTGATTGGCAAAAGAAGTGGTGAATGAGAATGGTAGGGATGCGCCGAATCGAGAGGACTCGCTCCATCTCTTATCGCAATGCTCACCTCTTTGCTGTCAGGTGTCACGAGCAGATAGAGCTCTGCAGAGTCCTTGATGTCCAGATCCGAATAGTCGATTACTCTGAACATTGAAGAATGGATTCAAGGGGTATCAAGATAAAGAAAGAACGGCTAATGAAATCCATTCAAACGCGAATTCGCAAGAAACATTAATACCGCAGTTTTCCCTTTGGGTGTGTGGGAGAGCTTGCTCAATCAAAATCAGAGAGTTTGCTTGTCAGAAAAATGCAATGATAGTAAGAGGTGCTATCCCTAAAATATCCGGGAATGGGGTAGGCGAGGGAGGGGTGGCGCTTTCGATAACTGTCTGGCATATCTATAAATGCAAGGAATGTACAAATGGAAAACTGGAAGATGAAATGATGAAAAAGATTGCTACGGGAAATGGAAGGCAAGTGGACAAAGGGACACAACAGGTGTGTCCATTGTGATTCAAGCGGAGAAAAAAATGATAGGAGAGAATATAGACAATGAATGGCAATAAGCATTCCCCATGACACTGGAACCTGTGCCTGGGAGAAGCAGAGGAAATCGAGAAGCTCAAGGCCTCCCACCGGAAGGGGGCGGGGCTAGCGGGAGAGGGGAGAAAATTCAGAGTGATAGGAAAAAAGTGAGAGAGAGTGAGAAGAGAAATGACTGCAAGACGGAGACTAGACAGATGTTGGATAGAGGAGAGTACTGGAGGAGGCGAAATCAGCAGATTGGTTCAACCGGAAACACAACAACTTCAGGTTGAGAAGAGGGATTTGATGGAGTAAAACGTTCTATTTTTTCACCTTTTGATAATGGATGGCGATTGAAATACGGAAAAATGTGCGTTCAACGTATCACTTCCGTCTCTCTCAAACCTGTCAAACCTAAGTGTTTCCGCTACAAGTGAAGTCCTTGGACGGAATTATCCCATACTTTTCCATGGTTTAGCAGTCTAATCGGCTACATGATCCCTTCTGCGAAAGGCGAATCGGCGCGTGACTTCTGACGTATATTCTACCTCATCCATTGAATAAAATGTAAGTTCTGCCGAAAATCTTTGTTGAACTTAACAAAGGAAACATAAAGGTCTTGAATTTCGATGGTTTTATGGAACTATAAAGATCAAAAGGACAACCAGTGAGCGAACCGAGGAGATCAAGCGCTGGGAACATCTTCGGTTTCTGGCCGACCCTCGGTCGCTCCGAATGAAACGCCAAGTGGGAAATGAGAAATGTTAGGGTAGAATTCCCGACGAATGAAGGTCGGCCAAAAACCGAAGAAGTGCCAAGAAATGAGGGGGCGAAATATCTGTGTGCTCACTAGTTACTGAGAAATTTCATCGAGAGATCAAGCATCGCAGCTGTTCTGCAAATAGTAGATGAATTTTTTTGTTGAGAAAATAGCTCTCTCTCTCTCTCTCTCTCTCTCTCTCTCTCGCACTAAGTTCATAAGAGTTAATAAAATAAAATAAAATGATTAGCGAGTTCGACTTGATACGTCATGAATCGGGCAGGCTAAAGAAGACATAAAGTGGAAGTTAAATTTATGGCAAGATAATGATAGATCCATAACAAGTGAATTATAATACGCTGATGAGAGAGTAGTAGCCCAGGGGTAGAATCAGAATTACACACACGATCGGTGAGTGAGAGGGGAGAGGGAGCGGGGGGGGGGGGGGTGCAGAGAGGTAAGAGTGTGTCAGCTGTAAGCAAGAAAGATATGGCGGAAAGGTGCGATTCTCATTGTGATTTATAATTAAAACAGAAATGTGGGGAAGATAATAGATTTGAACAGACCACATTTTCCCGATCCATAGCCAATGATAAGTATTACCAGTTTGGGGAGTAGGCCGCTAATCATTAAAGGGGATGAAGGGGATTAAGCGCGGGATTACAGAGAAACGCATCTCTTTTGTTCCATCGGAAGTAAATATAACACACTTCAACACTACATGGATATTAACACAGCGCTACCCTTAATTTTTCCTGTGTACTTTTGCCGGAAGCTACAGCGTACTACCTTCGCGCCTTCCGGCTGCTCCACTAGACAAGCGCGGTAAAAAAAGAGACGGGGCTTTTTTCTCCCCTAATCCCCTCGTTTCCTTGTCTCTCGCTAATGCCACCTACCTACTCGATTACGTGTTCTTTTTCGAAAAAAAAGGTGACATGAGCTCACTTGATCCAGAATCGATCATCAAGTCTTTTGATGTCCACGCAAATTTGTCCTTGCACGTCACGACAACGAGACACGACCGAGAGCGGCAGAGATATCTCTCCTCCTGTGTACCTGTTTAAAAGAAAGGATATCCTATGTCTTAGCTACCACATCAGATTTCATGATGAAATGTTCATCAAAGATCAAAACAACATTGATAAATGAGCTCACTTGGTGAGATCCTTCCTCTTGACAGATACCATTCCAATCGGTCTGGCACTCTTCGCAGGGTCTTTGTATCCCTCCAACACAACCAGATGAAGTTGAGAGAATCGAGTGACCTCTAGTGAAAACTCGTCGTTCAGTGTGTCGCTGAAAATTAATAGTTCACCAGAACTAACTGAGAATCCATTTTTGAGAACGAATCATATCTGAACGACGTCGGACGGCCATATGCGGACCATATACGTATGCGTATTTTGATAAGATACAGGACAAAATAAAGCTTGCTTCTAGGCTAAATGTTAAGACTTGAGATTTAACAGCATAACTCACGCATTTTTCAGGAACCCGCAACTCCGATGGATTTCTTTGTTATCCAGTTTCGCTACGATGAAAATCGGCTTGTTCGTCGATCCTTTCAGGCCTGAAAACGTTTGTTGCTTTGGGGTCTAAGCAAACATTTATTCGTCCTATGGATCGGATATTTCCCAAACCACCCTATCTATAGATGTCAGATAAAATTTGCCACTTTGAGTTTTTTTAACGCAATCCCGTCTACCTCTCCCCACAACCCACAATCCACCTGTGCCGATACATAATGCCCAAATATTCGACGAATTTTAATAGTATCTTATTCAGTCTGCATACCTTTAACGTTGAGCACCTTCACTCGAAGTATTTCGATGATGCGCAGATCGCCCACGCGCTTTCCTGCCTTCGGCACAACGGCATCTTCTGAATATTTTCAAAATTAAGCGAGGAGCCAGCAAGTTTTTACTATCTAGAATAATACCCAAGTGTTGGAAAAAGTTAAGAGGTGCTCATGTTTCGAAAACATTAGTTGTAGGAGTAGGAGGAAATATAGTTTACTAGTAAAATAAATACTAAAAGAAATACCGAGTGGTAATGCGCTCGAGGTGGAAGGTTGCGATGTGAATCGATTTGCAAGCTGAGGTTCCTGAAGTAAGCTGGAGTGAATTCTTCTCCGAATATTAAAGCTAATGGAATTGTAACAAAACCCAGGATCTTCATACGCAAGCAAAATGTTGGTACTTGTGGAGTTCCCCGGGTTATACTTCACTTGAAATATTATTGCAGGGATAGTGGTCGGGTAATGGATGGTGGATAGACACTGTTCCAGTGAGCTCCACAAGTATCCCATTGTCAGACCTTTTTTCTCTTTTCCTTCATTGCACTGTTGCATGCGACTGCGTTTGCTTCCTTATCCGCATCGGAACTCTCCTCTCCTTTGCTGTCAATCGTAAACTCGGGATGTTTCGACGGATCGTAGGCTGGCGGATTCTGGAAAATATTAATCGTTTCCGGAGGTATGAAAAAAAGCGGAGAACAGGTGCATATCCTTCGAACACGAAAAACCTCCAGATGTTTTGATAGTCCGGAGCAGGGGTGTGAAAAAAGTTTCACGCACTACTCTTTAAGCACGCTCTCTCGTCTGTTTCACCGCGAGAGAGAGTTGCGAAATGAGAGCACACCCTGTTCAGGAGCGGTTTTGAGAAAATATGTGAACTAGGAAAAGGAGAGAAGCGAGTTGAGGTGGTGGAAACGTCAGCCGGAAATGCTTCCGGTCTGCTCGCAGGCAAAGTTGGTGATCTTTTTCGCACGGCTAAATGTTGACTTCCTGTTGGAAAATCGACTTTCTTCTCCCTAACTACAACTGAGAATTAATTAGAAATGCTCGCGGTGAACGAGATTGTAGCGAGATTGACTTAGGAAAAGGCACCTTGAATTTCAATCAACATAATAAGTTCGGCAAAATGGTAAGTTTGTAATTCAAAATACGAGCGCTATTTTCAGCATACGAATGAAGCATCCGATTAGCAGATGTAATAGCAAAAAGTAAACAATTACATTCATCTTCAGAAGCGCCTTTATTGTCCCATCTAATTCGATATTTACTAATGGATTTTTTTCGCAATTATTGGGCGCGGCGCATAGAAACATGCAGGAGTTGCAACAAAAAAATCATTGACAGGAATGAGTCAATTTGGTGTGGGGGGGGGGGGTAATAGAGAAAGATAAGAGAGAGCAGGGGAGGGGAGGGAAGGGGTTGGAAAGTATACTCCTGACTCAAGCTGGCAAGCATACAAACCAGCCAAAGCGCGCAGAGAAATAACTATTGAACTTGGACAAAATCGTTTAACATTATGTCAGAGAGATATCGAGCAGCCCAACTCAATAATGCCTGAGATAGACAGGGAACAATGAGCAGCGCAGGACAGGAGTCTCTCTGTTCGGATCACTTGCAGAGCTTGTTTGGAGAGAAATGTCAAATAACTGTTAGAGTGCACAGCAATGAAGCGAGAAAGAGAACGGCAGAGAGATCAGAAGGGGAAAAGGTAACAGATAAGGGGTAAGTGAGAGAGGCGAGAGGCGAGAGGCGACGAGACGTCAGACGGCCGTCATCTTAGAGATATGTTGAAAGAGAATCAGAGAGAGAGCGTGGGGGTGAGGTAAGTGGGCAGAGGCGGATAGATAGACAAGAAACAATCTCCCTCCCGCACTACATTCGTAAAGATATACCGCAGACGTAACTGACAATGAGACACAAACAAAATCGCATTCATAAACTTATTACACTTCTTTACTTTACCTGCAGCACACGCGAAGTGCGAATGGGGTAGGGGATTGTCCTAATCGCATTCGCACTCCGCGTGCTCGGTCTCACGGCATGTAAGAAGTGCCAAAAATATTTCTACCGTACCTCAGAGCGCTTGCGCATGGTCGTTTCAAAGTGCTCTCGGTCGCTGGAAGAGGGCGAATCGTTGATCGAGAAGGAGTCCAGGATGTTGGAGGATTCAGAAGACTTCTGCAAAGCTATCAGTTTGCTTGTAGTATATTTTCACACCGGAAACGCTTTGTTTGTGCTTTCATCGTCTGGTATGATAAGCAACATCAATCGAGCAATCATATGGCACTAGGAAGTTCAAGTTTTCATCTTACCTTCCTTAGGACAGAATCCGTGGCCAATGTGGCTCCCTTCGCAGGGGCGGGCTGTTCGCTCTCGCTTTTCGGTAGAGAGCTTGCCGACCCGCACATATCAGAGCGATAAGTGAATGTCTGAAACAAAACCAACATTTACTGGTCTGCTAACGAAAATAAAAGGTTTAGAAAACGACGAGTATGATCGATTTACAAGCCAAGCTTGATTTGCTAGTTCTTCTCAAATAGTTGGGATCGAATTTTTGGGGTTGTCTTTGTCCGAATAACATTAATATATGCATCACTCACCTTGTTGTGCACGGGCGACGACATCATGGAGGCAGTGCCTTGGAAATTTCGAAGATCGAAGCACGAATCATCGAGCGAAACGGGCGAAACGAAAGAGGAAGAGAAGAAGAGACTGTTGTCACCCTTGAATTCATCCTTAACTCTCGTAAAGGGCGCCGTAAATCATTATTAAGCGGTTGCTAGTTACTGGAGGTTCTTACGCTACCAAAAATCTGAAACTGGAAAGGGGTTGCAAGCAATCATAGCGAGCTCGAAGGTAACCAAAGGAAAACGGCGATTGAAAATACCTCAGACGGCCGCTTCTTGTAGAGAAATGACGCATGCCGCCGCGATTCGTGCTCATCGGATCGAGTGGAAGAGCAAGAAGGGACGTCATCCTTAAGCATAATAAATAAGCAACTTTAGGGGAAGAGGAACAAACCCCAAGTTGCGAAATGTCGATAACTTCGGAGCTACAGTACTTTTAAATTCGAAATTATACAGTATGCCAATTGGAAACTGATTTTTTCTTAAATTTATTGAATCATTCATTTACCTTTGCTCTTTCTAAGAAAAACCGCCCGGGGGGGGAGGCTTGATTTCACCTTTTCCAATAATTAATGAAAATTAAATCGAAAAGTTTTCAGGTTCATAATTGAATTCTCATACTTACCGGGAAATCATTGCCGAAGAACACGGGCTTTTCCGGCAGGTCATCCAAGCTTCCGATGCTCTCATTCTTGATCCGACGCACGTTTGCATGCTTGCCCACCATCATATCGCCCGACTGAAACAGATCGTTTTCCGCTCTTCTTTTTTCCACTGTGCATAGATACTTGTTAATGTCAATCAAGAAACAATGACTATAAATATAATTAGTTGGTGATCTTACGTCCTCATCGGATTCCGAACTGTCTGCGGGAGCGTCGGCTCTTCGAGTGGGAAGAGGAATCATCTCCACCGGGGCGGACAACTGCAACAACCACACCTAATCTGATGGCACTTGGAATCAGGGAACTCTCTCATTTTCACACACTCTCTCAGAGCGACGAGTGGATATGTATACTTCCATGAATGATACCTTCCTATTCTGCTCGTCTTTCTCCTTTCTCAATTGTCTACTCTGGGGCGAGAGCACTCGTCGGGACGGGGGGTTCTTGGTGCGTGGTGAGATAGGATTGCGAGCGTTGCGAGATCGTGGAGACATGGGAGAGGGAGGAAGCTGCAGAGGATTTGTTTACTATCACATTTCGAGCTTGAACACCTATAGCAGTTCGACGTCTCTTCGTTTCACAAAATCCCTCGCCACTATGACCGGTTAGAGAGTGTGCAAAATTAGGAGACGATTACCCGTATTTCCATCCCTATCCTTACCGATGTGAGCTGCTTCACGGCGGCCTCTTCTTCCTTCGGTGCTCTTATCCTCAGTGCAGTCTTGTCCTTTCTCGGAGGCAGTGGGGGCTGCGCATCGTGCACTGGAGGAGGGGGAGGGTCAATCGAGGGCGGCGAGAGGGATGAGGTAGCTGCAATGGGCAATAGGCAATGAAGCACTCCTGCACTTTCCCGGACAACTCCAAGTAGCCCCGTCCCCTACCACCAACCCAGCGGGAAACCTTTTTGTTAAGGAAATCATTGAAACTCAATTAATTTTTACTCGATTGTCCGGGAAAGTGCAGAAGCGTCGGCAATCAGCCTATCGGCGCTCGTGTACATCACCGAACGAAAAGGTACTAAGTTGTCAAGTTTTTCCTTGTACCCCCCCCCCAATATAATGGGTCCTTGCAGGGTTGGTGGTCCTAGATGGGGATATGGGGAGTATTGGAATAAGGCGATGTACCTGTGAGCTGGGGATGATCCTCGAAGATACTCTTGGCCGCTGTGGCGGGCTCGTCTTCATCTGTAGATATCGTAATGGGCACGCCTGCATCATTTCCAGTGGTTAGTGGGGTGTGGGGTGGCGTGGTTGTCGATAGTGGATTCGGATTGGTTGCGTCATCTGCTGGGGGCGAAGAGCCGCGTCGCTCGGAGCTCGCGACGCGATCGGCGATTTCGCCCACGACGCTCGCAACTACTGCAGTGCTGCAGGGCGAGAGCGGCGCTGAGGCAGCTGATGACGTAATTGATGACGTAATCGGAACTCGGGACGGCGCGGAATGGGCGGATGTGGGTGCATCTCCGGTGCATGAAACATCCACGGATAGCTGCGCACTAGAGGGACGGGAGGGTGATTGACGGTATGAACCTGATGCTGCCCTCATATCGCATCTGAAAGCAATTGAGACAATTTGTGTTTTTATTTCTCAGCGTTTATGATGAAGGAAAAGAGGTTGCATGGATGATAAAGTGAAATGAACAAACTGAAAAGAGACAAGCAGTGAAAATGGAAAACCCTGGACGTATGTACATTCGATTGCATCATCAAATCAAGATATATATATTCTGCTAGGATACCCTAACAAGAAGAAATGTCATGGATTATCTCATTCTAAGTGTTTTTTCCATCAGCTATTCAACGCATAGTCTGCAGAATATTATAATTACTTAGAAGCAGAACAGGAAAGCAATGCGGCGTGACGTAAGTAAACTATTTTGGACAGTATCAGTCACAAGAATGCGCCAAAACTTTTTGCATCATTAGTGCCGTTTGAAAAATAATGTCGTTTGATGATTTTCAACAGAGGATAGCAACAGAGACTTGAATAAAGAAACAAAACATTATGCATAAATTGATGTATGAACATAAAGAGTTACGCTTATGACGTCAAATCAATGATTGGCGAGAAGTAAAAAAGCGAAATGAGCAATTAAATGCGGGGAAATGATATGGCAATCGATCATTTACTGCATTAATCAATAATGTGCTTGCACAAGGTGGGGTTGAATGATCTAAATGGGAACTCTCTCCTCTACTCTCTTCTCTCCCTTTACGGCTCCTCTTATCATTACAAAAGGAAAGCGGCGGCGACCGGAAGTGAGAGAGGAAGAGAGCACCGAATCGATTGATTAGCACGATCTGTGACGTCATCACAGCTGATCACTGCTGAGAAAGGTCTAATTTCTCCCCATTTTTTCCAACCGAGGCCGCACCTGAGAAGGTCAAGTGAGGCCGGATTGTGAGGAGGAATGGCGGATTTGCACTCCACATTTCGCGTGCTCTCTCGTACCTCGAACAAGCAATAGAGCACAGGCATTATGAGGAGGATGAGCAACGGAGTGGCGAGCGATGGGCGGGTGGGGATAAGAAGGGCGAGGCAAATCTCGCCGTGACCTTGTCAAGACGACCGCAGTTCACACGTTTTTGTGGAGCAGACATGGAGACAAGGGAGATAATATTGACGGACCTCCGTTCCAAGACGACTATTCAGAAAAATTGTAAATCTGCAACGTATCGGAAATAAATGAATGAAGGAATGAATGAATACATGAATGAATGGAACAATTTGTTTTCGTCATCAGAACAGTTTATTCATTCTAATTAGACAGCTAAAACAATTAGCAAGTTTTTCATTATTTGAAGATGGGAGCGACAACGTTGTTGGCCATTCCGCAGACGTTTGCGCCTCGGGCCAGCTGAGATTTTGCGAATTATGGTAATGCGTTGGGCCAAGGGCAACCTTGAAGTAGCCCGCGTCGCCCCAGTAATCGCCCCATGAGTTCT
The DNA here is from genome assembly GCA_900490845.1 of Pristionchus japonicus. Taxonomy (NCBI): domain Eukaryota; kingdom Metazoa; phylum Nematoda; class Chromadorea; order Rhabditida; family Neodiplogasteridae; genus Pristionchus; species Pristionchus japonicus. Next base: position 762,851 of record LS505141.1, on the reverse strand, counting down.
TGACCAGCCAATAGTCCTGAAGGTAAAGGTAAAGGTAAGGGTAAAAAAAGGGGTTGGCTTTTCCACGCAAGGGCGAGCTGTGCCACCCCCGAGAAATGAAATTAAAGCAAAACTAGGAACAGAAACAGTAAAGTTTCTAGGAAGAAAGTCTACAAGCATTTCAAATTTCGTTCACAATATATGTTTTTCATCAATCAATAATATCAAAATGTTCCATATCCCATACCTGTCCACGCTCGCTACCGTATCCAATTATCGTGAGTGCGTGCGAACCCTCCGACTTCTGCGAACAATCGGCTTCCGAGGGTCGGAAGACGCCCGACTTATAAGAATATAGACTACGAGTCACATTCATTCCTGTGAACGAGATGATAAGGTAATACGTTTTACTGCAAGCGTACTTCTCAGAAGCTCCTCTAGTGATGGCAAATGAAGAGATCGCCCTTTTCTCGTGAAATGAGGAGAGCTTCTCTTCATTTGCCACCGCTATACCTATCTGTGAGCCTCGCTCTACTGGAAGAAATAGAAGAGAATATAGAAGTGTCACACTTCTCCGGTGAACTCCACAACATTAGGTAGCATTGATGATCTCACCAAAAGTGATTGGTCCGGTAGTGAACAGCCAATCTGCCATTGCGTCCTCACTTGTTGATAGAAGCCGGAAGTCTTTTATAAACACTTTTGTCTGCAATATTCATTTTCATGATGTGAAACTATTTTTTCCCAGCCATAATGACAGTTACGCCAAAACTGTTTAAAAAAAAGAAATTCTGTCGCAAAATGAGAACACATTGAAACGCAGTTCATTTCTGCCGACTGACAATGCTCTTGGCACATTTTCTCTCTCTTTCTTTTTTTTATCTATATCTGTATTTCACATGTTATTGTTCATAATTGAGAATATAAGAATGTTGTTATTCTTCTTGATAAACCGAAAAATGGTTTGTTTATTCTCACTGCATTTCCGATGTGACACTGCTCTCCTTCCTTGGCAGTGTACGGGTACGTTGACTCGGGCACGAGACCATTCTGCACCACGAAACTGAAATGTCTTACTCCTAAATTGGTATTCGCGAAAGAAATGATGATGATGATGATAATGTGCGGGAAGCGGGAGCAGTGAATTGCAGTAAGCTTCAAAAGTCTGCATTATAGTTCGCAATACGGGTAATCGTCTTCATTTCACACACTCTCTCAGAGAGGTGTTAAATGAAGATACCGACGAACCTCATAGCGTATGTTCTTACTCCTCCCCTGCATCCAGTGTTACGAGTGTCACACTCGATCATTTCCTGCAACAAAAATCTGAACTTCCAATAAATCTTTTGTTATTATTCAATGATTATGATAAATGTTTTGTATGGCATATTACAATCTGATGCATACGGATGGTAACTATGTTACATAGAATTCGATTTGTGCTCTCTCGAGCACTCGATTCTCCCGGGCGCCATGTCCGCACAAAGTGGGCGGAGCTTGTGACCCCTAACTATGTGTACCTGCTCAGAAAGGGCGACGATGGGATTGCCTGCGAGCACATTCGCTGTCTCAACGGAGGCCACTGTTGCGAATGCCCAGCAGGAACCACAGGACCCTGAAATTATTTTCTTTCGAACGTCATTTCAGTTATCGCAGTAAGTACAACAGAGAATACTCGCTTATTTGATACATTGAAGAAAAAAAATAGTTCGAGGATGCGTTATCTTTCACTGATCAATGGTTGATCGCTATTCGAACTAAAAACTAGCCTTGATTTTTCACAGGAGTGGTCTTTTCCCTCAGAGAGTACTCTGCAGGTCGGAAGACTCGCTCTTCGAAACCCTCGAACAGCGTAATTCCTTCCATCGAAGGTAGAGAGTTATCACCAAGTGCGAACTGCTGAAAATCCTTCCATTATCCAACTTCTCTGGTTTCTCCCAACCACTGGGCACTAAAAGATGATTGGCCAAATATGCTCCGATGACAATTCAAGGTCTACTTTCGTTTAGAGGCGTGATCTGAATGTCACCTGACTGAACGTGGCGGAGTGCTTGTCCATCCACTGATGGAATCCGAACTCAACGTCGGGTTGTCGACTCCTTTCCCGGTCGAGGTCGAGCATGTTCTCGACAAAGATCTAAAATAGGATAAATCCATACATCCAGCTATCTTTTCAAATTTCTCCAATTTTTGCTCAACTTGTCAGAAACTGAACGTGTTATTGAGTTGCTGTGAAAACTATCGTTAGGTTTATAAATTCCGGCGAATTTACAAATGTTTCAAAAAAAACACATACCTTGTACATATCACACAGATCTAGAAACACGATGCACGTTCAACATGATACATTTTCTTATCAATAGTTTTGATTGAATAAAACTCACAGCGTATGCATTGTTTTCTTCCACTGCGCTTTCGTAAACCTTTCCGTATATCTCGACGAATCTATTAAACTCTTGCTGCAGCTGATCTCTCTCTTGCACAAGGCTGAAATTTGGTTTAGAAAGGATTTCACAAAATATAATTAATAGAGAAAATAGCTGGAGCTCCAAAGAACGTATGGCCGAAAAATCGAGATTTCATTTTTGCGGTAACTACTCCCAATCTCCAACATCTTGAACTCACAAAAAACACATCACAAGCATAAGGGCAAGCATAGTTGTGGCGATAAGACCAGCCATTCCCAAAATGCGAATTGATTCCCATAGGCTCGTATTGGACGTCTTTAGATTGGGCTGAAACAATTTTAAGCGACTCTACAATCAGTGTGGGTTTCAATGAGAAATATGTGAACAAACACAAAATTGGAAATACCTGATCTTCTAAGTTAACGATGAAAACTTCGCTCTCTGCTTTTCGTGAAGATGTATTCCATCGCGGAATTCTCATGGTGTCCGTATTGGCGATTCCCAATCTAGAAGGGACTGAAGACAACTGGCTATCAGTTTCTGGCTTTTTCTCTCTCATTCTTTCTCTCTTGCTCTTATCTATCTCTCCATTCGTGGCGGAGTGCTAGACAAATCTGTCGTTGATTATTCATTTGAATCATTCTTTATTCGTTGCTTATTCATGTGAATCATTCTTTATTCAACATGACAAATTCTTCAACTTCTTACATGATAAAGCTGTTCTTTGAATATGGAGCAACGAAGGGTTCTCGACATAACTAATTTTAAGAATAAATACAATAAATATAGATTATATATCCAAAATTCACTGCTGATTAGAAATCGTGACGGTTCCATAAAGCTTGTGACAGCCGATAAATTTCTGAAATTATTAGAATATATTCATAGTTTGCTTATCTTCTATTTTCGTTTTGCGGAGAGAAGAAAGAACGATAGTTATTAATAAATTTTAGGACCTAGTCGTCAAAAATGTTGGACTGTTGATGAAGAGAGTGAAAATAGACATGAAAAGACATTAACCTGTTGGCTTTTAATCATCTGATTGAACGGGAGATTCCAGTAAGTTGTGCTATCCAATTGATCCTCAGAATCCACATGTTTCATCTAAATTGAGAACATTTTTAGTAGCCCTTATTTTCGAGTTTGATTTTGGGTTTGCAAATTCCGCTTACATTTAGGAGATAGAAAATCTAACACAAGGATTCCCTCCCCAAACGAACACTGTTTCAATCACATTGCTTTTACTAAGGAAAAAGGTTAAGGTTATTCCCGTACTCAAGGCACTTGCGTCCTGCTGAAGCAGACTGCTAGGCCAGTGACTACTTTCTCTATCCATACCTTTCTTATTCTCTCCTCCAGCTTCCTCTGCGAAACCAGCAGCGATCGAACGTCTTTGTCAAAAACATAGACAGTAACAAATAGGGACAGCTTCGGAATGCCATTGCCGTCCTGAAATGTGCCAGTTAAGGGTAATCAATCATATCAACATTGAATATCAACATCGAGCCTCCAAACGATATGCATTTTTTTTTCAACTGAATTCTTAATTACCTAAGAATGGTGCTAGGGACCACCATCCATTTTTATTTATTTTGGCTCACGCGAAATCAAATAACTCGAAGGGATCGAAAGGGCCGCTTGTTCTGTTTTCGCAGTTTTTTAGTACACCATTAGAGCTAACTTTTCTCCAAAAATCAGACAAATCAATGGGCTCCCGATACCATTTTAAGGTCAAAATCTTCTAAAAACATGCTAATTTGGAAGACACAGAGTGAATAATGGGCTCTATCTTCCGTTTAAGCAGAGGGCCGCGACTTTTGTAAGTTTCCAGTGATATACTAAGGTAATGAGCATAACATATCCGAAAATTAGCCAAATCAATGGTCTCCCACGAATGTTATATAGGTGCAAAGTTTGGCGATCAAAATGATCTTTGATCTCATGAAAAAGTCGTGGGAGACCATTGATTCGGCTGATTTTCGGATATGTTATGCCCATTACCATGATCTATCACTGAGAACTTTCAAAAGTCGCGGCCTTCGTCTAGAACACATTTTATAGGGCTTTTGTAGTTTGTAGTCTCTCGTTATCGAAAACTGATTTTTTGTAAAATGCAAATATCTCGAGAACCATTGGATTTCGGTTGGTCTTCCGCGAACAAAAAATGTTTCTATATAACAGATCAACAAATTGAGATAGTTCATGGGGCATGAATTCATCATTTGCATATCACATGGTGGTCCCTAGAATGGTGCACTAAAATGTTAAATGTAATACCTTGTTCAAAGACAATAATTGCCAACACATATGCACTTCAGCTATGTTTCGAGATTTTTGAAACAATTCGGCATTTTACGGAATTCGTAGCGGAATTTTAATTCCGTACGATAGATGGAGAGTTGAGAGAGAATGCACATCAGAACCTTACCAATGAGCTGGCTGCGAGGATATTATCAATGGCTTTCTCGCTGATTCCCTGCCACTCCAACAGTGATTGCACGTTCGGAAGGCAGAATCGAAGCTCGACGTCGTCGTAGACACCTTTCTTAAGAGAGATAACGTCTTTAGGATTAGCTATTCAGAGACTTTTAAGAACTTAAAAGCTCATCGGCAATGCTCTCTCGTCGGTTAGAGAAAGCTAGAGCGTGTTCGAAAATGAGAAACCGAGAAATTTTAGAAAACCCCAGATAAACTGCAATGGGAGTCGGAAAACAGAGATCACACTGGAGAAAACTTTCCTTGAGTGGTTCGCATCCGGCGACTTTTCCGTTGACGATCAGCTGAGCTCCGAGCACTTTCGAGAGACCGCCGAGAGATTCGCACGGACGGCAGTAGAGACTCAATCGAATTATGTTTCTTGCACATTCCCGGACAATGGGGTGAAATTAAAATGAGATTCAGTGATTCTCTAAATAAGATACTTTCCCCATGGGGTGGCGGTCGAGGACGGAGGAAGTATGGAGATATTATGTGTTCTCCGGGAGTTCTCCGGGTGCAGGAGTGTCTTTTTTCAAACAAGGATTATTGTTGCCAACATCTACCGCTATGTACTATATCTACCACCGAATTCAATTAATTCGAGCAGTGAAGAACCCTGCCCTCAACAGCGCACGCGATATGGGGGATCTTTAAGGGCGAAAACATCTTTCAGCGTTGGATTCATGATCCCTCACTCCTCCTACTTTTTACACTCTGAAGTATGACATCATGTGGAAAAACGCAGCTAGCATTTCGTCTCAATCGTGTTGTATTATATTTATAGAACCTTAATCATCTTCCAAGGACGAGTTTATGCGTTTCGAAAAATGTCGTCCACTCACCAACTGCCTACTCCCCCACACCCAGTTTCTGGACTGGCATCTCTGCACACATCTGGGGGTCGGCTCGTGTCTCCCGTCGTCGAGACGGACAGGAAGATGAGAATCTCGTCGACGACGTCCTCGTGCACGTTCACGCGACCCTAGAGAATAATAATGATTGTAATAATAATATTAATAATTTATTCATTTCATGCGTTAAAGTTGAGATGAGGTAAGTTATAGCCAGATATTCAAATATTACGAGCAATACAGCGAAGCTGCGCACCAAAACTTGGAGTGATCATCTAGTCCACAAAAGAGAATCTGATAATAAATGGGCTACCGGCCCATTCTTCTCACATTACTCCGAGCGTTCGAATTTCTGATATGTATGGGCCAGGGGCATTTTTCTTCTGTCCATCAATCCCAGGTCAAGGCAAGATGTGGTAGGGAAAAAAACATCTTTGAATCCTGATTAGAGAATCTATCGTGCGATTTGAATGCTCAGCTCTGTCAAAACTGAGTTTAGCAATTTCGCAGAACCGATTCTTGACGACTGCATCATCGTTCGGAACTACTTACATGCATCGAGTAGCAGCCTGAATGTCCCTCAACCCTGGTCAGCTGCGCCCCTGCCTTACTGGAACCTCCTTGAAACTCGAGCTTCCGATTCCATGAAGAACCTGAAAATCGCGTGAAGTAGTTGCGGGTACTTGTGGAGTTCACTGGAACAGTGCTCTCCAGTCACCCCAACCACAATCATATTTCTAAAATGTTTGAAACACCTTCGTTCTTCCGGGGAACTCCACAAACGCCGAATTATGTTCCCGTGAGAGATTGCCCTCATTTCGTTGCGCCGTGGCAATTTCACTGGGCTTATTCCGAGTAACAACGAGTATCAGACCCTCTCATCCGCAGGGAGAAACGAGAGTCCTCTCTTTTCTAGTGTGCCGGAGAATTTGATGAATGTGCGAAAGTTGAAATGGCAAGGGAAAGGCCAAAGGTAGAAAGTGAAAACGAAACTTACCGGATTTCCAGCTGCACCCTTGGTGTCGGATAAGGTCCAACTTGAGAAATTGCGCAAGAGCAGAACCGAGCAGTGGAAGTATCAATATCAGTGGCTTCATACCTGTAGTTTGCCCAATAATAATGCAAAAAAACACGATCACAGTGAAAAAATCGTTAGAGAAGTGACACCAGAAGAAAACAGAACGAGATCCCATGCATGATACAAATAAATATTGATTGATTGAGGAAAGTCGTGCAATGGGCGCACTTTAATCGATGAGTGAATGAAGGGAGGCAGTTTGATTGAGATATTCCTCTTCTTCTCCTCATCTCTTCTCTCAATCACATTCGATTGTTGCTTGATTGCCTCTATCCATCTCTCCTCTTCCCAGGAACGTGCCTTTGTTCTCATTGTGGGGGAGTGAAGACCTTGGGATCTACCCCTGATCTAATGCGTATCCCCGAATAATACGGGTAATTCATTCCTCGCTCTCCCAATCATTCCGCGCGGTCGGGTTACAGCTATAGTGCAAGGATGAACTTGTGAGATGAACATGACTCGAATGATCAACAATCAAACTCCATTTATTGTGTATTGCCTCGAGTCGTGCGTTAAAATGTTGACATAAAGTGAGCTGAATTATGCATTGCTATGATTTTTGAAGTTGTGACAGATGGAGGAAAAAAGGGAGGAAATGAATGATGATGAGATCGGGTCAGCATTTGGCATGAGAAGGGTATTTCTAGTAAAGCTTCTTTACAATTCGTGCACCTAACGTGACATGATAACATGGGCGAAATTCGAAACGTCTTGGATATCTGGCCGAGATCAACAGATAGCATTGGCAAAAAGGGGTGGGAAATGAGAATGGTAGGGATAGAATACTCTGTGAAGGCTGAGCCAGATATTCAAGAAGTGACGGAACAGATAGGCATATCGCCTCCGATCTCTAATGACAATTAACGACGGCGTCCGAAGCGCAGGGCCAGATCGTCGGCACCGAATGAAGAAAGGCCGCCGCTTCGCTTTCCGAATCGCAGCGTCAGGTCATCCACATTGAACTCGCGCTTCGTCGCATGTCTTCTGAACGAATTTATTGGAATAATTTCGAACTTGGCTCTCGCGGCTCTGACCGGTGAGAGAGTGTGTGAAATGAAGAGACAGTATTTCGAAATTTCGAACTTACAGATGATCGGATGACGATCGCTTGATGGCCGATGGGAAGTAGTAATAGCCATCCTCGGCGTAGGCCTGCAGGGAGTCAATGATATAAACCGACAAATATTAACGATTTTTCTTGTTAAATTCTTCCGTTTTGTTAGAAGCTTATTCCAAGGAATCATCAACAATTGACAAAAATCTTTAGAAAAATCTAGATTCGACCCATTTCGAAAAATTAGTGTGTACACGAACCTCATACGGGAGGATGTACGCTTGCGTGAAAACGGCGAGCAACGACAGAAGAATGATCGCGAGTATCCCGGTTCGAGGCATGGTGTATCTGAAATTTGAGAGCTACAGATAATCTCAAAAGGAGTAAACGGAGGAGGGAACAGTGAAAACTGGACTAGGTCGGATGAGAACATTCGGATAACAGAACCTAACGAGGGCAAGGAAACAACTGGTATGTAATAGACGGAATGTGCGAATGGTTATCATCACTCCTAATGCCGTACGGAAGAGGGAACAGCAAAATCAAAAGGGGGTAAAGGTAAGGCGAAGAGGAGGGTCTAGTGGTATGCGTGGCTGCTTCCCAGGCATGTGCGCGCAGCTCCACAAAGGCGAGTCGGCGTCATGAGAAAGTGGAAGATGCGGGGGAAAACGAGTGAATTGAGGGGGTTTTGCGGGGATGAGTCATAGCGAGGATGAACTGATTTCATGATAATTTGACACATTTTGGAATCGTTTGACAATAAATTAACTGTATTTTTCCAACGAATATTTGGGCCAATACATATGCTAAGGCATCCGAGGAACTGACGCTATACACGACAATGTGCAATCCGAGAACAAATGAATATTGAAATATCGAGTCGTTCGAAGGGTGAAAGAGCGGAATGAAGCTAAACACGGATATGTTGTGGTGGGGTTCAGGTTGCATGTAACCATAATGATGAATGATCGTTCTTACTCAATGTTCCCGGCCATCTATATCTAGTGCTAACTGATCACAGCTAACTCGGGGTGCTCGAAGATACGAGATTCAGGTTTGTGCCACCAGTACAGAGATCGAACCAGATAACGCTTCGATGCTCCCTTCTCAGGAGAAAAGGGAGGACACAATAGAAGCATGGAAGCGCTGGTTCGCTTCACCGGATGTCGAAATGACTCTTCCCCCACCTCCGTCCTATCCATTCAGCGCCCTCCCCCCTTCTCCTCCATCCGAAGACAAATGACCAATTGTTGTCGAAAGAGCGATACCCCTTCAGGGCCTGGATGGATGACAGAATTAAATCGCCTGGCACGTCAGGAATATGTGAAACGGGTGAAATAACAAGTGACGAGGGCAGGCAGGGAGGAAGGGACTGTAGTCATCCTGTCCTCTAACATATCTCGCTGGAGGACATTGACGAACCCGCCGAAAATATGGGTACTTATGGAGTTCACCGGAAGAGTGCCTATCTACCAGCCACCCCGACCACCGACCCTGCGTTTGGAATTCTAGTATATAGAATGAGAGAAACATCCGGGGAATCTTCCGGGGAACTCCACAAGTGTCAAAATTCGATCATCAGACGACTAAAAACGGTTAAGTTTAGCAACCGAATAGACTGTAAATCGGATGGTTGGAAAAGGGAAATGAGTGTGGCTCTGATTACTGATACCGCTTATCAGCTCTCTGCTTGGACCTTTATAGGATCGGGAACTCCCCCAGATGACGCAGCCCTTCCGAGTGTGTGGGAGGGACGGAAGGGAGTGATTATAGCGAGATCAGAAACAAAGAGATGAGAAAAATATTGATAAAGGGATTAATTTGTGTGTTTCAAAGTGACGATATAGGTACACACAACATTCAAATATAGACAAAAATCTATTTTTGGCTCTTTTGAAGATGCAAACAATCTAGTTCGAGCAGAAGGAAGAAAAATGATGTCGAAGAGATGTGCTCAAGTACGTTCACAAAATGGGACTGAAGAGGAAACTCATCAAGTTTATGGTAAAATCCCTTTCTATGCATTTCCACACCCGCGAAGGGGCGGTCATAATGAGTGCACTAGGATGAACATTCGGATTATGACCTACTGGATGAGCACCTAATGATATGTAATGGCTTTCAACCAGAAGGTCATCGTCCGAATGTTCTCATCCGACCTAGTGCCATAATGCGTGCGAATGGATTGCAAGGAGATAATTCCAATGTTGCTCACAGTAATTTCGAATATACATAAAAGTCGCGTACTCGCCCTTTGAAACTGAGCGCGCTTGAGAGGAGTTACAACAATGCAAGAGTCCCGCCCAATGAGTCTCGGAGGCGGAATAGAAAATTAGCCGAGTATGTATCTAAAAGGAGAAATTTTGCGGATGTCATAGTACTACGAACTAACAGTAGAGTAGAGTTCGAAATACGGGTCGCCGTCTCTCCATTTCACACACTCTCCCGTCTCTCTGACCGGTGAGAGAGTGTGTGAAATGAAGAGACGATTACCCGAATTCCGAACTCTACAGTAGAGGAGTAACTACAACGTGGGCGCCCATGATTCCATCACAAACAAGCGGCTAAGAGATCCTAAGAGATCGGACTAATGGAGCTAGTGAAACTGGATCGCAGCCTCGCTAGGGCCCCGAATCATGCGAAATGCGAGTCTCACGACAGATCAGAGCTATTATATACAATGGCGTGGGAAGATCGAAAAATGGAGAAACGAATTTTCGGGAAGACGGGATTCCACTTGACAAAAAATAAAGAGTTATATTTTAGACTGTGTATTAGAGTTCGAAATACACTATCTTGCCTCTCAGACCGGTGAAAGAGTGTGTGAAATGAGGAGACGGCGACCCGTATTTCGAGCTGTACAGAGTATAGAATAGGGTGGCAGGTTCGGAATCGGCAATTCAGTTCTCATGAGAGATCCTCTTGTGAGCGATTGATCGTCACACCTACACTCCCGCTCTGAAATACCGACCGGATATGAAATGCAGATCAGAAATTCCGATAATATCGGCATTTCCGACTCAATGCCACTTCTCCTTCCTCTCAAACCGAAGATCTCCGATATTTAGTCGATTGTCATCTCCCATCTCACTCACGACTGTAAAATCTGACATTGAGCCAACATGGAACATGATCTGGGATCTCTATATTTTGCTCTCCGAGGAGCGGAGAGCTGTGGAGGAGACCTTTCGAACTGGTGGTCGAAAATACCGTCGAAGTCAGCTCTCGACTCTCCCTCGTTCTGTGACCTCGACAACTCGGTAGGAGAGAGGAACCGAGGCGTCGAAAATGATATCATCATCGAGATATATTTTTCGAAATAATAAAAGATGGGGGCGACTCCGTTCCTGATTACACCATTTTCTTCAAATTATTTTCAGCGAAGTGGGGTTGTCCACATTATCACAATCATTTTCATGTAGCACTTCTATTAGGAGGATTATGGATCAGGTATTCAAATTCACTGTTGCTTAAAAAAATTCTCAAGATGCCTTACAAGATGCCTTGTTAGATGAACAGTGAACTGCCCTCTCGTTGAAGATTAACGAGATGTTGACTCAGGTTTAAAAAATTAATATTATATTTGATCTATTGTCTATATCTTTCTGATTCTATAGCCAATGCCCCAATCTACACATGCAAAAAAAAGGCCTATCCGAGCACTAGTTGCAATACATTTCATTTTTTACAATACATTTCGTGATTCCCTGATCTGAGCGTCTACAGTAGTGCCACAAAAATAAGACTTTAGTGCAATCAGAATATAGATTGCACTTGAAAAAGAAAGAAAGATCGTTACAAATATGAAATTAATTAAGACACGAATATTTTCTCTGACCCAGCAAACTGAACTGGCATACGGTAATCATTGTTTTCTTTTCGACGGTTTTCTGTTTACGTATTTTCCGGCTTTAAGTTTTCGGGGGTTTTTGCTTTATATTTATCTGTATTGTTATCGAGCACTATCGATTGCATGTTGGAAAAGTTAGAACGTTAGGAAACATTCATTTAACGCGTGTAGCGAATAGCCGCTCACGCTGTGCACTTTTTATTGGTCCTTTTCGTGAGCCCGGATTCGCGTCTTTAAACTTCTCATGAAGTATCTAATGCTCTATCATTTACAGCTATTTTGCATGGTAACCACGCGCAGGAGCACTTCGGTGCGTTCACCTCCGGCTAAGGAGTCACCTACCCAGGTTGGTGCATTTAGCAGGGTTCTCTATTTGTTGCTCTACAAATACATTGATGCATCAATTGCTGATATAGAAAAAAACTAATAGGTCGTTTCTAAAACCCTAGAGTACTTTATGCATTCTTAAAAGTTAGCGCACTTTAGCAAGCCTATTTTTACAAATGTTGTAGCTGCTTAAACTGTAAAAGTACATCCGGGTTTCAGAACCCACTTATTCGGAGTCAGATTTATATTCGAGTTTCCATTAACATTACTCGACATTACTCAAATTGCGATTATATTTAGCGAATCTACCCCATACTCACGGACGCCGAGGAAACCTCCAACGAAGACGAGGAGGTATTTTCGGTTTTATCAAAATAACATATTATAAATGATTGCAGGATGACCATGAGGAATTTTCCACGATTCCTGATTCGTCCAAGATGAATATTTCGACCGATAGCTGTTTCAATTCCTCTTCTTCTTTTAATACAAGGTACAATCTAAATTGACTTGCCTTCACTAATTTTCACACTTAATTTGCTCAAAATGTCGTAATGTTTGCCCATACAAGGAAAGTACATGCGTGTAACAGTTATATTTGTAAAATCATGTTTTAATAATTTTTCTGATTGCAGTAATCAATCTGAGGCGACCATCAACTACGGCTATGTATTCCTTGTCCTTCTCCTTGTCTGCCTCACTTCATGGCTCATCTCCGGTAGATCACACGTCGAGCCCACTCGATCTGGATTTGGCAAACTCTTGGGTGCGGTACTCAAGGCGTATCCTGACGTCACTACTCACGACAAGGCCCAGCTGAGCTCTGCTGCAGACAGGTACTTATACTTGTACTTTATTCTCCAACTCTAAGTTACAGTAATAGCGTGTAGGGACAACAGATGGTTTTTGGGTTCGGGCGATCTTTTGGGTGGTTTTGGGTGGCCGTTCGTGTTGCAATTTGACTTGTGAGGTGGATATGACTAGTGCAATTCATCCGGCGTTATATGGGTTATAGGGTTACTGTATCGACATCGGGATAGGGATTCCCGCACGTTTAACCCTTCCCCGGGGTGCAATAATGGTTCAATAAAATGGTCCGAAACAAAGGCGATACATTACTAAATCGACTGTTCAGGTGGTTCGACAACTCGACCAGCGACCCCGTTGTTGTGATCGTCTATGCTACTGGTGTGTTGGATTTTCTCAATTTTATGTTGCTTTATATTAGCGGACAAAACATTAAAATGAATTTTTTGATCGAAAATGATACAGGTTATAAAGAACAGTAAAAACCGAGTGATCATACTAGAGACTAGAGACTTGATCACTGGGGCGACCACATGGGAGTGGGCAATCCTACGATACAACAATTATACATCTTGTTCAGAAGCATCGACACTGTTGGACGATCTGGCGACATCGACGGCTTCGTTTCTAGGAGAGAAGGCGACTGTAGTCACGTCATCTTCCAGCACACAGAGGGCACAGCTGCACCCGAATTTCGAAAGTGCACTCAGGGGTACGTATTATACTATAAGAAAAATGGGAATATACTCACGGTATTTTATTCCTATGCAAAATCACGGCTCCGTATTTTAAGCCCCTTTATGCCAGTTTTAAGTATCCGTATTTTATATTCAGCAGCACATTCGATAAATAACACTCAATAACGGTGAATAAAATTATGACGGTGCGTTTCTTGATTGATCCTATTGCAGGCGGCACTAAATCGACTATAGGCGTGCGATCGATCGAGAGGCTGTTATGGGACGCCCCACTGGTAAGTGCCATTTGTTTCGAACATCCGACATAAAAACCATGATTTACATAACAATATGACTGGTGTTTCAATCCGATCATGATAGCACTGGCAAAAAATGAATATGCTTCACTCTTTCTATATACTAGATTGCCTAACGCAGGGTTGGTGGTTGCTCGATAGACCCTCTTCCGGTGAACTCCACAAAAACGATCATTTTCATTTCTCTCCAGGTGCTGCACTCATTCGCGGACGCAGACCACGTCACAACGTCGCGTCCGTTCATCTGGTTGCAGGTATTGTTCTAAAAAAATGCATGTGGTGCTTGTGTATTGTCTTTCCTGACATGAATAGAAGGTGGATGTAGGGAGTTACAGAGTCTAATTGTTAATATAATCCAGGTGACTCGCGACGACTCACTTGAGGGCATGTCATGTGACGCAGCCATTGAAAGGTTAGTTTTGTGGTAGTAGATGGAATGTTGTTTCGAGAATGTAGTGGTTAAAACATTGTGTGTAGTCACTTTCAACTGTGTACATCTGATGAAATGTAGCTTGCAAATATTATAACAGGTGTACTTTTGATTTTTATATAAAAGTATTTCCTCTCTACTCTTCTCATTCTTCACCTTGCCAAAAAAATGAAGAAGTTCCGTAATGTCTGGCTTGTTCAGTACACTGACGTCATCGTGGTTGGCTTCTGGAGGCAATCTAGACAACGTCGCTCCTGTGATCGCAAGAGTGCTCCAATTTACAATCTGCCTCGACTGGTAAAACACGATTTGAGTTTAATCTTCCATATTCCTTTCCATATTAGGAAATCTGTATGATATATCCATGTTGAGCCGTTCTTGTGAATCCACTGTGCGATTATTGTATTTGATCCCATAGTTCTACTAGTAGTAATAGATCTCTCACCACGGTGTGCGCCCGTGAACTTTGTTTATGAATTACCATATACGAGTTTTTTTTAATCTGCGTTATTGTTGTGTACGGTTATCAGAAATATACATTTATTAAACAATATTCGAAGAAAAGGAAACATGAGGACGCTCAATACTTACAGATATGGTCGGTGCATGAGATCGGTTAACAGTTGGTTCGACTCTTTGATAAGTAGGTAATTCTGAATCGATTAATGTGTCTAGAGGATGAGAAAGGGATATTGTGCAATTACTACGAAGACGTTCGATACAATGTTCGAGAAGTTGGTCAATTAACTCATCGTTCAATTCTTATTCTTTGGTTCTATCAAAGGGCAAAATCTCTTGCTTCTTTACCAAAACCACGGCTTCCAGTTTCCGAAAAGCGACTGGCCACCAGCAGGTGCTGCTGGTGGCGTGGCTGCAGTAGTTAGTCGCGGCCGGGACGGAGCTGCTGCAGCAGCTGCTGCAGCCGTAGGTTGCTTCTAAAGAACATTTTTATCGTGTGTTTCAAATACTCAACAAAGTCAATACTGTGTTTAGCGGCTGCCTTACGGACTGTGCCGTTCGGAACACAATAATGGGAAAGTGAAACGAGGCTTGACTTTGCATCAAGCCAACAGTAGGAAAGAGTGCTCACCGGGTAGCAAGAGGCTATCAGCACATTGATCTCCTCACAGGTGGCGGACGGGAGATACATCTTTGCGAACGCACAGTTCGACTTGACCCATGTGAGCACATCGCGAACACCGTACATTCCCGCGTAGTGCTTGACCTAGAGTATTACGATTACAATTATTTAACCTCCAGGGTATTTTGGCGAAATGTGTATTTGAATACTGAGGAAAAGTTAAGAAAAACTGAGCAATACTGTTGGCATAAGAACGAGATAACACAATTTTTGTTAGTTATCGGTACTATGTAATCTGCTGTGATAGACAGTCACCTCATTACCTGGTTGCAGTGCTGTGGGGAGAGGACGAGTGGATTGCCGTGCGAGTCTCGTGGTGCTTGCATGGGAGAGATGAAGGCAGACGGCGTTTTCGGAGCGGCTGATATGAGTTTTCTCTATTTTTTTCATGTTCACCCTCTACGAAATAATTACGTTGATTTCTCGAGATACGATACCCCTAGGGCGGAATAAATATTGAATCGAATCGAATTTGAGTTACTGAAACGAGTTTCTCGAGGAATACTTGAAGCGCCAAAGTACATAATCCGTCGTGGTGAATTTCGTCTACGATTAATTTTTAACCATATCTAGGATTCCCTATTTCAAGCAATAACGTTCTATGCTCACGGGTGTATTCCTCTATCCTTGCCCTGGGCATCTCCATCGGTGGCTGGGGAAGGGGAACAGAGGCGGGTGGACCAAGTCGAGCCGATCCGATGGGCCGCAGCTCTTCATCAGCTTTCGACCATCCGCCGAAATTCTTGAAATACGGACTTTTTCATACATATTACGTGCTCGCCTCCCATTGCAAATACAATCTAGCATTAGTTATACAACATTTTTTTAAAATAAATTCAAAAAGAAAGCACTTTGCTAACTTGCACATCCTCGTCGTCCGTAATCTCGATGCATTTGTATCTGCAAGAGGACAGTTTTCGAAAATGTAAAAATGTTTTCGAAAATCACGAAATAAAACAAGTATCGAACTCACTTTTTCGTTTTGAGCGCATTTTTTCTTGCTGCAGTAGCTGCAAACAGCACAGAAACCACCAAAAGTGCAGTCGGTCGCATCTCCAGTCTCTCTACCAACCGCAACTGCAGCTAATGGGCAGTTGCCATTATCTCTCGTATCACTCTCTTCATCGCGCACACTATCTCTTCCACCTGCACTCTCTCTGATTTCCTTTGTCTCTGCCTGGTAACGCCCCCACTAAAGAAAGACGGAAAGAAAGAGGGGGATGTCCAGTATTTGCCTCTGGCCTAATTAAAAGTGAAAACGCTCAAGAGAAAGGGAAAGAGATTGAAGAAACTTGTTGATGAAGATGGAATTGATAGCGAAAAGAAGAGGAGAGAGAGGGTGATCTGCCGGTCTGACGCACGGATGTAATTTATACTGTGACTCACTTGAGTCTTGAGTGTTAATAATAAGTATTTGAATCCATTAGTAACAAGTTTAAGTGCGAGCTTTAAAGCCTCAATTTCGAGCGGAACTTTGCTCATGTTGAATCTTTCGTTGCTAGAAGGCTTCGTGTTCTTCTCAGATGAAATTCTTTATTTCTTGGATCAGCGATTTATGACAATACGATTCGTTCATACGTGTGCAAGATCAGGGCTACAACGTAATTTCTTAATTAACTTAATTATATTTCTTAATTAAGTAATCTGTTAAATAGTAGGAATGTTACAATTTACACTACTTTAACGGGTTGTTACGATGCTTTGGAACCTCTTTCTTTGACAAATGCAGAAAAAAACACATATTTGGATGATACCTGATGCAATACTGTACAATAATCACTCGAAGACAAAGGAGCTATTGTTGGAAAATATTTAGTGAACTTCAGCATATGGTATGAGCTAACCGTAAATGAGAATGTACCGATTTGGCATTATCTATTCAACGGACCATGTTCTTTGTCTTCGATTTCGGACTTTTCAGTATCGAAGGCGCGAAAGTGGCGTGCACACTGCACAACGATCTGCAGGAACCAGCAGTTGACGATGAAGGATATTCCGGTACCGACGGTGAGTACGGTAGCGATGAGAGGCACCACTGAGCGAGGATTGACTTTATATTTCGTTCGGTTTACTTGAGATGCTGAATGTGACATATTCGAAGAAGAGATATTGACAAATGATCAAAACTCCCCTATTGGGTATCTGGTCCAGACTTCACTTTCCTGTTGTATCTATTCCTGTAAAAGGTAAAAGGTATACACATATTGTTCTTACCAGTTTTCGATTGAATGGAGAGAAATGTGGCGTATGATTGAACGTTCTCGCGAAGTTCCATCTGAAAGACAGGCATTGAAAAGGGAGAAACATCACTCAATCGGCATTTCACTTTTCACACTTTTGATTCTTCCGTTTGAAACATCAATGAATGCCATACGCTCAGTTGTGCTGGTGGTAAGACATTCCGGCCATACGAAAATGAATGCCAACAATTCAAAAAAAGACATTTCGCGCAATTCGTTTCGGAAAATCAACTTTGCGTCAGTTGTTTTCATTTACTAATTCAGAATTACAGTTCCAGTATTATTCGAACTGTATCTATTGTGCAAAATGTCTTTTTTCCCAGAATGATTATTCCAAACAGTTTCTTACCCAGTGAATTCTGCGAAATGTACTTTTTCGAAAATCAATTTCTCAAAACCGATAGGGCTCGATACCACCGAACTTCCTCAGGCTCACCTCCAGATACTCCCCCGCATACGAGTGCCCATCGTGCACTGCAGTGCCGAAGAAGATGGTAAGCAGGAGCAGGAAGGAGATGGTGACGAGCTGAACGATAGTCATTAGGAGGTACTCGGTGAACAACGTCATCTTGATGTTTTTCTGATTCGATCTTCTTAGCTAGAGCAGAAGATCGAATCCGAACGACAGTATGACTAGAAAATAATCTTGTAATGTGCTGTGAAGGTGCTCCAGAAATGGCCAACTCTCGCTTCGGCACTACACCGGATGAGAAAAGCGAGAGTGTACGCAAAACGAGAGAAGCGAGAGAGAGACCATTCTGTGTAAGGAGTAGAGTATGAAATTCGGGTAATCGTTTCTATATTTCGCACACCCGTATTTCGAACTCCAGTGAGAAGCGAGGAACAATATGCAATTGAGCGTACACTTAGCAGGACGAATGGCTGCAATAGTGCTGCATTCTGTCTTCGAATGCCGAAGAAGAGACAGAGCACGGCGACCGAATCGACGACGAGAAAGAGCAGCTCCCAGTTCCAGTCCGTGTCCGAGTAGCCAATGGCCTGCAATTTATAACTCAATTGGGTGATGGAACGTTCAGGAACCCTCAAAAATTTTGGGGTTACATTAGGGGTTATGATTCAGAACATGTGGAAACTGTTTTTTCGAGGTTCCTAAACGCGAGATTTCTTAACGTCCAGATAAACGTGTAGTTCGTTCAAAATAATTTAACATAATTCAAATGTAGATGTTTCGAATAGAGTTGAAATACGGGCACCGTTTCTTCGTTTCACACACTCTCTCACCGGTCAGAGAAGCGAGACAATTTGTGGAATGAGGAGACGTCGACCCGTATTTCGAAAATAATGAATTGGTAAGACTTGCCTTCATCATGAGATTGAAGACGATGAGCACGAGTGAGAAGGACATTACGCCATCAGCAGCGTTCTGCAGAGAACGTTATAAGGACGGATAATAGTTCGTTCCGGTACCCCTACAGTTTGTTCTAAAGGCTATCTATTCTAGTTTCGGCCAAAATGGATCGATTTAGCTGATGAATTAGTCGAGATTCATTGATAACAGAACAAGGTTGAACATGGAATACTCAGATATTGAATTCCTAATAAACCTCCTAGTAGATGACAGATTTTCGAACTTGTATGAGTTTCAATAGGTGACCTACTAGGAATGGGCTCAGAAGGCTCATTTACTAGCTGGTTTACTAGGAACTCAGTACCAGAGTACCTAGCGTGATAGTACTTAGATAATGGGGTAATTCGTACCGTAACCGCCATCCTTCCACAGCAGCAGGCGACCGTATCCTTGCTACCCTCGCGACTCCGTAGCCGCCACATCTCGCTACGGTAGATCACAGCAATCAATCAATCGATAAATGTCTTTAATCGATAAAAATCCAGATTGCGGAGGGAGAGAGCGGAGGAGGGACACCCCCAGAGACGATAGTGCTCTGGTTCTCCCTGACTTCTCTGCACTCTCCTCACTTTCCATTGTCTTCGCTCGTAGCCTCGGGGCGACTTCGGTTAAGTCGACGGTCAAATACCCTCTCTCACTCCAGATGAGACTGAGCGCTATCTAACTTCCGACTGTTCTCTGGCTGAGTAAGAGACGTGCTGGCTATTCGGGGAGATGGTATGGAGAGGGAGAAGGTTCGAGGATATGGACATGTCGTGTATCGAGTCAGTTCGTAGGATTTTTACAGCCATTTTCAGGCAAGAACGATGAATGGACGAGAGAAAGAAGAAGGATAAACTGGGAACTGTACCATACACGGATGTGGAGAAGAGTGAACGATAAAGATCCGCATTTTGTATAGAGTAAAATCATTTTATTCGCGTAATTACAATCAGAATGATCTATCTATTACGCTAAACGATACCCAGTACTGAGTGGCGCAAGTTGGGATCAAATGATACTAGAGTTCGAAATTCGGGTGATCGTCTCCTCATTTCACACGCTCTCTCACCAGTCAGAGTCACGAGAGAGTGTATGAAACGGAGAGACGATTGCCCGTATTTCGAACTCTAAATGATACATTCTTGGTTACAGAACTGTTTAAATGTGAATTATGTAATGTAGGCAGAAAATATAAGAGAAAGCCGCATATGCAATCAAATTATCGGAATGGGGCACAGGGTGACAAAAATTCAAAACACGGGAGAACTTTGATAACATGACTAAATTTGGAATCGTTTGGGGGGATACGCGATTATAACAGGCTGTGGAAAGTGCATGTCAAATGAAGAGGTGGCTTATGAACATATGTACTAGTATGCTCGTCGATTAAGCTGAAAGCCTGAACGTGCGATGAAAAGTAGAGTACGAAATACGGGTCGCCGTCTCTTCATTTCACGCATTTTCTGTTCAGAGAGACCAATACATATAGAGACGGCGACCCCCATTTCGAACTGGAAAAGTGAACAACCGGACGAGAATTGTGTGACTATTTTGAGCGTGCATCGGAGGTACCAAGGGAATAGGTTAAAGACGTTGGCGACTAGATTGGATATGGATCAATATGTGACAGAGAGAGAGAATGTACAGTGTATCTACAGCAGTTAGTGGATTAATGATCAATCAAAAAATCGATATTGGAGTTACCGTAATCAAACGATCGGATTACGGTCGGGCTCGGAGTAGGTTATCTCATCCTCGATCGTTGGCGAGATGAGGTGAGCGGGTAGGGAATGAGTCGTGCGCAGACCTGAATCAGGATCAATCAATCAATATTCGAAAATGTCCGACGAAGTGGAAGTGGGGATCTTCAGTACTTGCGGAGGTCACCTGAAGAGTGTCTACCCACCACCCAGAATAGTGCTAGTGAATCTATACGATAGATCGGCTTTACAGAGAACAACCCATGCGCAGGTTCTGCTCGTGCCTCTCTCCCCCCAAAGTGGGTGGGCGGAGTTTGGCGTCTCTATCAATACCTCCGACTGTCGGATTGACGCTGCTCTGCTCATGGTCGCTGTCCAGCTCGCGTTCGTCTCTGCAAGAGTGATATCGTACCGAATTTATATTCCGGAACGAATCCGGTACAATACTGTATTGTACGGGATTTTTCGATACAACATTCAAAACACTCCAAACGCACTTTCATGGGTCATGTTTGTACTTGTTCGAGAGTGAATCGTTTGATGCAACTTATCTACAACTTTTAAAAAATCAATATTTCGAAAATACTGCGAAAATCGAGGTTAAAGTATGCAATATCTCTTCCACACCACGGTTCGCATGAAATGTGTACTTTACAAATTGCCTTTCCGTTGTTGTTCCTATTGTTTCCAGCTGTTTTGAACTTTTTGATATATTTATTGTTGATCACGTGAAGCGCACACTAGCAGACGACACATTTGAAATGGGATTACAGCCAATCAAGGCAAATACGTGAAGAAAACTTGCTTTTAAACGATCAATGACGACGAACAAGTGGAGTGGAATGGAACAAATGACGACGGAATCAAGCAATTCCTTTTCAAACGTGTCGTCCGCTAGTGTGCGCTTTACGTGATCAACAGTAAATATATCAAAAAAAGTTCAAAACAGCTGGAAACAAGAGGAACAACAACGGAAAGGCAATTTGTAAAGTACACATGTCACGCGAACCGTGGTGTGGAAGAGATATTGCTTACTTTAA
>LS505141.1:726099-741023 GCA_900490845.1 Pristionchus japonicus | reverse complement strand
TTAGATAAGTTGCAGCAAACGATTCTCTCTCGAACAAGTACAAACATGACTCATGAAAGTGCGTTTGGAGTGTATTGAATGATGTGTCGAAAAATCCCTTACAATACAGTATTGTATTGGATTCGTTCCGGAATATAAATTCGGTACGATAGTATGAACATTCCAAAGTTAACGATTTTTTTCCATTATTTTGCCCCAAACTTGCATAAACGAGTTCAATCAAAATCCTGTTCTGCGTTGCAAGTGCAGTTTTTGACCATTTGCGTTATTTGCAGCAGTTTTTTACGGGTTTTGTGATGGAGCACGATTATGGCGGAACCTCGTTACTCGCGGAATGATAAACAATTTTCCATACCTGCTTCTCCTCTCCTCGAACGCGGCATTGTCCACGCCTCTCGTCCATTCCTGTCCCTCCGGCAGTCTACTGGACGATGTCGTCAGTCTGCCAACGAACGAACGGATGGCTCTCAGCGTTCCCGAGACCGCACCTGCAACATGAGCCATTGGAAGATATACGCGAATACCAAAAAATAAAAGAGATCAACTTTAATCGAAATCGGATACACCGCATTGTTTCTGGCGGCAAAATCGCCATTTTTTGCAACAGAAATAACAAAAAGCCCGTGATAAAGTAGCCCTCTTGGCATGAGGAATGTCCTAGAGTTCGCGCTCTCTCTGAGAGAGTGTGTGCAACCTGTATCCGGCGACCTGTATTTCGAACTCTAGGTTCTGCTCACCTTGACTGGTGCTCATCGGTGCTCCATCATCCTCATCCTCCTCCGTCTCAGCCAGTCTCCTCTCGTCGTCCTCACTCTGCGAGTAGTAGTAGATCGAGGGCGGTCGGGAGGACTCATCGCCACTCTCGGCAGCAGCCGCAGCTGATGGGGCTGCTGCACTTGCTGTAAAAGGCAAACTTGAAAGTAATAGTGTTATTTCCACACCATTTAGTGTTCAGTCTGTCCTGAGTAATCAGCGACCTATGCGTGTAACCATTGAGAATGTTATATGGGTGCATTTTTTTGGATATCTATCATTCATAGAATACTCTCAGAATATTGCCTGGGCCAGATATCCAAGAAGTTCCAAATAATGTAGCTATATCTCACCATTCTGAAGGGTGTCTCTCACTGCGGTCATCATATCTTCGCTTGATCTTTCTGTTCCTTCCACTAGTCTCTCTCTGGATGAGTACACTTCCGCCTCGGCGAGCACGCGCGACGAGGTGGAGGCTGCAAATTACGATTATTGGAACTAGGTCAGATGAGACCCATTCGCGTATTCCGCATGTTACATAACTCTTGTCCCTCGCCCTCATCAGGTTCTCATTCAGTCGGTTCTTATCCGACCTAGTAACCGTTTGCCGTCCTGGCGGTTACCGTTGCTATGCTCAATATTCTTATCGTCTCTTAAAAATGCATGCATAAGAACGTACAAGAGGGTGGCACAGTTGATCAAAATGAATAATAAAAGAAACTAGACAAAAGCACTCACGAGTGAGCATTACGTTGCTGCTAGGTGTTCCCATTTCAAGTCTCGATGAAGCGATTGATGCTTCCTCTTCTTCCAGAGCCCGGTAGGGTACGGTGCGCGTCGAAGGCTGAAAGAGAGTTTTGAGGGGAGGCGAATGCGTTGCTTTAACTAATTTTAGTCCAGGAGAGTAAGAAACATGGAACATTATTCTTTGCTTGTTTGCATTATCCCTTTGAGAATTATTTTCGTATCTTTGGTCGACACTGCCACAATACGTGCTAGAGTTGGGATTCGATAGAGCACTCGTCTCTTCATTTTACACACTCTCTCACCGGTCACAGAGACGAGAGAGTATGGGATATAAAGAGACGGCGACCCGCATTTCGAACTCTACTCACCAGATTCTCGGCTGCAACGACCCGTGCAGCAGCAGCTCTTCTCGCTCTCTCGTCTCCAGATGATTCCGAGTCGGAGTTCTTCGCGCCAACGCGACGTTTGCACATGGGGCACACCTGCAACACAATGATCGAACGAATTCCACTTAAATGAAAAAAGTCTTATGTAAGTGTATTCTGCGTTGTCATTAAAATAAGAGGCGGTTGTGAGTTTGTGATTGCTTATTGCAGATTTGTCCACGTGAGCGTCATCACGAAAAGTAGGATATGATAATCTGAATTTCTTCTATCATATCATTTATAACTATCGCGCGACGTTCGTGGGCGGAGCTAAGAGTTTCAGGCTCTTTTTCGGTACGATTAATAGCTTTGCGTAAATATGTAATACTCACCTTACGATTGCGAGTGAGCCAAGGGTCGATGCACTTGCAGTGGTACACTGTAATGTTGCCGTTTTCAGTTTACTCGAACATGGAAACACAATTCATAAAGTCGTAGCACAGCTAGATAATATTAATAATCAAGTCCTCTTGATCCATATTGATGAATCAGATGTAAAAAGGCTGAACAGTACGAATACATAACTTAAGACTAGACTTCATGCACGTAAGCTAATTGGCGGCCGAAAGCGAGGCTCAACCCGTTCATAAAGAAGAGAATGCCCACTGTGTCGGCATGGCAGCACCCGCAGCTTCTCTCCCTCCACAAACTCGTCGAGGCAGATTGCGCATGTGTCTGGCTGATCACCTGATTTTGAAACATTAAGAAAAGGAAATTCTAAATGCGGGTAATCATCTCCTCATTTCACACACTCTCTCGCCTCTTTGACCGGTGGAGTGTGTGAAATTAAGAAACGATGGCTCGTATTTCTCTAGTGTTAAAGTCACCGTACCTCTCACGTATTTCTTGGTTGGTAATTTCTTGAGATGTCTCCTCGACAGTCTTTTCCTTGCTTGTCGGCGACGCTCACGGCAAATACGAATCAACTGCAATTCCAGGGTAAAAAATACGACTCTGAGGAGTGCCCATCGACTTGTGTAGTCGAATTTAAGTGAGAACGATACCTACTGTTGATTTCCCTTTAAGTTTTTCCCCAAAACGTTCCAATACTCAATCGAAACATATCGGATTAGCTTTCAATCAATTGCAACAGATGCGTTATTTTGCAGATCGTTTCCAAAGCTCACTTTTTCGATAACGGAAAGTATGTGTATTTCAGAAATGATGGGAGACACTAGAGTTTAAGGTAAGCTTATTCACCAGACTCGCAAGAAGGACGATGAAGCAGAATCCGATAACCACAACAAAGGGAATCAGATATCGGAAGAGATCGTAGTAGCCAGGCGAGAGCTTGATCTGAACTGCGTACCTGAAAAAGGGAGTTAAATTTTTCGTTGTACTTGTCAGCACGTTTCCGGTTCAAATTCGAAGTCTTCGAACAGTTTACATACGTTTGAAATATTCGAAGGGAGGAAGGAAGGAAGAGAGTTCGAAGTCTTCGAATTCGAACTCGCAACCCTAACGTACATTTATGCGTGCTCTGTATTTTAAAAATACTTCTAAGATGCTGACTGTAACACATGCTTTCTTTTTGCTTACGAAAAATCTTGTGTTAAAAATATATGAAAAATGGGCATGTCAACGACATTGTTGCTTATTTGGCACAGAAAATCAATAAACTACTATAAAGTATCGTACCCATCCTGCGCTGGATACCGCTCCAGCAGCCCCATCATGCAGTTGTAGCTGATCATGACGACAGGGATGCGGACCTGCGATGCAATAGATCAGAACCTGTCAGTCTATCCACTATTTTGGGTCCATCTTTCGTCTCTACTGTTCGTACCTGAGGGTTCCAGCGAATCCAAAGTATTTCCAGAGGATCTCACAACCCAGCATTTACTCAGAAATCACTTAAGTTGATTTAATCACTCACAGCTTCTGCGTATTTCCCTCCCGCCATCTCAACGGGTGCTTTGCCTTCGCTGTTGTAAACGATTAATGCATCGAACCCGCGAGTAGTCGATGAGTTTTGCACGAAGTATGCCTGAGGTCATGAGCAACTTCACAATTTTTCGAAAGATTTTGCAAGTGTTTACAGAAGACACTCAACAGATTAAAGGATTTTTCAACGGATTTTTTCTGTGATAATGAGATAATAGATACTTGAGCAGAAATCTAGCGTGAGCGTTCGAAATACGGGTCGCCGTCTCTTCATTTCATACTCTCTCTCTCCGGTCAGAGAGACGAAAGAGCGTGCGAGATGAAGAGACGGCGACCCGTATTTCGAGCTCTAGTAAGCTCTAAGACCAACCTTTTCTGAGAAGTTGCAGTTGCCTCTGGGCACGACTGCATAGTTTACAAGGCACGTCGTCTCGTTGATCGGATTCATCTGAAAAGATCTTTTTTTTTCTAACTAGTCATATCAACTTGGTGTCCTTCAAATTAAATCTTATCCGATCCATGTGGAACCGTGTGCATGCTTTCTTCATCTCCTCGAATACGCGCACTTTTCAAAGGTCATTGAAGCTACCGTGGCTACCGTACTACTGGTAACTATACCGTAACTGGATACCGTACCTTAACTGGCTTGCAGGCATCCTCTGGCGTGACCGTGAGAGCGCAGCCTGTGGCCATCGGGCCGAACGTGAATGGGATCACCTGAAGAAGTTTGAATGAGAATCTATGCAAAAGGGCCTGCAACGTTTTGAATATCTTTTTCCACAATTTTCGCTGATTGTCTTTGTTTTCTAGATTGAAGTTTCAAGAATGTAATTCTCCGCTGTCAAATCGCTTTGGTATTCTTTCGAAATTCGCTTATAGATAACTAAGCCTGTCACATTTTTAAAAAAAAAAACGTGGATGAATAAATAATATAATTTAAAAATGTTACATCAGCTCCGAAATTGGCGCCGGTCGCGTCGCATCTCTGCACTGTCCGACGCACTCCCAGCTTGGCCGGCTCCAACTGAAATAAATAGGTGAATTTTAATTACATCACTGAAAAGATACTACTCTGACAATAAGTACAAAAAGTACATGTCACTAAAATTACACTAGATTTTGTGTCCAATTCTATAAAGAAATGAGAGCAGGGCTAGTTTTTAAGGGTGAGACGTAGGGATGGCGAATGAAGAGATAATCGAAGAATGATGATGTCTTATTCTCTCCCTATCATTTGCCCTTCATGAAGAGCGACGCGGCAGCTCTCCCTTTTCATGAAGTGCTTTTTTTTGTTTTGTTTTTGTTTTGTTTGGCCCAATCCTAGCTGTGGCATATCGATGATGAAGAATGGTTTTTCCGACTATCTCGATCAGCGTCCAGAATGATTCTTCAATTAATTCATTCTACAACTGTCTGGAGCTGATTCAACTCGCCTATTGTTATCACCGCATGAATCAATCGATATGAACGCTTTATTTGGCTCTTTACCCACCACTTCAGAGAAGATTCTATACATTTCTCGACAGGCCCTGATGATCGATAAATGACTATTACTCACCACTTCGACAATGTATTGAGGAGTGGCACAGGCGAGGAAAAGAAGAACGAGCGCCGAAGAGCGGCGATCAGTCATCGAATCTATAATTAACGTTCGAAATACGGATCACCGTCTCTCCATTTCACACACTCTCTCGTCTCTGTCTGACCGGCAAAAGAGCGTATGAAATGGAGAGGCGACCCCTATTTCGAATCTGCGCGTGATAATCAGAGAGGGGCGAGCGCGATCAATAAACGTGCGGCAACCAACACAACAACAAGCAGAGGAGATGGCAATCTAGACAAACGTTCACTCGATAACACGACGTGAATGAACTAGAGATGCAAGAATACCCAATATTTTGACTGTATAGTCGCTCACTCCATCGAAAAATGAGGAATAAACGTCAAGATATTGGTCAATACAATACCAATTACGCAAAATATTGACTTTTCTCTTGGTACTTTTCCCTTGAATTGATATCGCTACAATGAACTTTGACAGTCAAGGCATCAAGCGTGTGAAAAAGAGGAAAAAACAAGAGGATGTAATCAACAAAGTGAAATGCGACGCGCGAGCAGAGCCGGCGGGACAAAGTCGGAAGACAAGCTGTAACCCCCCTGGGGACGATTGATAATTTTTTAGCAACCGATTCGTTCAGAGAAGAGAGATGTGTCATGCAATAAGCCTGTGGGTTAGAGTCTCTTACTAATAGATAAAAAATTAGTAAGAATTGATGAACGAAGAGATGGTTATGAGAACATGGAATAAGGTGACGTGGATCGAACAAAAGAATCAGAGTGTACACTGTGGATAGGCTTTAGCCCACTTCGACTTGACTTTATTAAAATGTAAGACATAACGAGAAAGCGAGTAAAAACGTGACCGGTGCTGTCACAACGACTGCGCACAATCAACCTCTCGTGCGTCAATAACGATTATTGACGCACTTTTCTACCTCTCGTGATATGCATTATCTATAACACATGCTGGCACCTGGGTTTCGATTTCAGAACTCGCATTAGCATCCATTAGCATCAGAACCCGCTTTACTGCATAGATAGTTACTAATTTGATTAGGTTGGTGCAAACGTTTCTTTACAAGGTGTTTCCAATTTTTATCTGTTCACCGTACTTTTCACCAGAATTTTCCCAAATTCTATTATGCAGTAATACAGCTCTCCTTCTAGCATCTGACCCCTTCAAGAATTGTTTCATTCGTTACTGGTCGAAGCCGAGAATTCGAAAATAAAAACATCCAACCTCAGTATTCGATTCACAGACCGCTCCTGTTGATGAAAATCAGGTTGGAGCTTTCTCCTTTTTTGAGGATCTTTTTCAGTTGCTCTATATTTCCCACGAAACCGATTTCGGATTCAGAGAGCATTCCAAGAAGGCTTAAAGATACATCGATTGCATAGTGTATGAGTGAAAATGTTTGATGTCTACCATGGTCCAACAATCAAAGTGCAAACTGAAGTGTCATCTACTCCTCACATTTCAATATGATCTTGCGAGTCCTATGATTCACCAAATAAACCAGCAATGTGTTGCAGGAGGGAAGAAGACCGTGAAGGGGAAGAAGGTGGATTTCAGCCTCGATCCAAGATTGAGAGAGAGTGCATTGCTCTGGCGGAACGGAAGGAGATGGAAGTGAATTTTGCACTTTCGAAGTGCAAATGGAGGGAAAGCAATCGGTCCGGATGAAATCCCTGCGGATTGTTGGAAAAGCATTGGAGATTTTGGCTTAAGATGACTCACTCGGTTGATGAACCGAATTTTCAGAGAAAAGTGGGATTGCGTTGGTCATCGAGGGAAAGGGAGATGTGAAGGCGTTTAGTAATTACCGAGGAATATTGTTGCTATCTCATGCAATGACGCTGGTTCGAAGATTGTGAGAGTACAATACTTTGAGCTAATCTCAGTTCGGATTCATTCGACTTCCGAATCGATATTCGCACGGAGAATGTCGTTCGAGAGCACAGTGAGTTTGGAAAGCCGGTGAAGTCTGCATTTCTGAATATGGATAAGGCGTATGATCGCACACAGCGGAGGCAGATTTGGAGAACGGTGAGGGATGGCCGTGAACTATGATGTATGCACTGCGTTCTATGAGGCGGGAGTAAGAGAAAGAGAGCACTGAGAAAAAGAGGGAAAACTGAATCACACTATGAAATTGGCAAAAATCCAACGGGCACACGGGTCTCACCACGATTTTCGCGCTGGGCGAATCCGGATCGCAGTGGTATAAGGATGATGATGAGATCTGCATTGCTGAAAGACAACATGATATGGTTCTGGTGTTGAGTTGGGCTTGCGAGCAGAACCTCAACGAAGGAGTGCGAAATGAGGCGATTCATACCATGACTAACAAGTGTCCCAGTGTTGTAAAGCAGAATGAAAAGATATAAGAGGGTTCATATCAGAGGGTTTGGTTATAAGAAGAGGGTGATGAAGCATTTCATCAAGGGAAAAATATCAGTTGGTCTACCAAAGTTGAAATGTCCAGATATGATGAGAGATATCAAGCAATATCACGACTGAGAAAATGTAGCCCCACCATCCCCGGCCATCTTCCCATACACACATGAAATAAATTATTTTATTTGACCTTCCACAAAAGATGGATAGACTTGCAATTATAAGAGATTCAATAAAAAATAAGGCAAATCATCTATGAACATAACCGAAACCATAGCATACCAGATAGATTGACAACACTGGTACAACTGTGCGAATTCGGCAATAATAGCAAGTTGACAAAATCGATAAAAAAAGGATGTCCTCTAATAGATACACAGATCACGGGATAGACAGATCGGAACTTTGCTGTTTTTTGGACCACGCTTCACCGCTCCATCCACATGTATGTTGTAGCAATGACAATGGTAGGGAGAGAATACTCTGCAGGGAAAGGTGGGGCCAAAAAACAGAAAAGTGCCGACAGATAGGCAGAATACATGAATCTACAACTTGGCTGCAGCCAGAGGGTCGAGGAAGAAGCGCAGCGTCCCATTGGTAGGGTGCACGGCAGAGGAAGGATACTGCGGGTCTCGATCGAGGACCGCCTGAAGAGAGTGGGTGAATAGAAGAAAAAGCACCAAAGCCAACGCCTTTTTTTGGTTTTGGGGTCGGATGAGAACATTAGGATGATAATGAGGGAGAGAGAACAATTGTTACATAATAGACGTAATATGCAACCGACGCTCATCCGTATGTTCTCATCCGACCTAGTTCCTTGGGCTAGCCTCACTTTTATGACCGCCGCCTTGTCCTCTCCAGTGCAGATGAAGGCGACATTGGCGCACGTGTTGATGGCCGACATGGTGAGGGTGATGCGCTGCGGGGGCGGCTTCGGCGAGTCGTCCACGCCCACGAACCACGCAGCCGAGTCCATCTGAAACTTTTGTATTGATTTTTTATTGAATTGGTTTCTACTTGTTGAGCAGAAAAGAAATAGATAGAAGTACAGAAAATACATTCCAAAGTTGCGCAAATGGCTTCCAAAGTGATGTGCGCGTTTTCGACATATTTTTAAACCAAAATCGTTGTTTCGAGATGTCTCATCACCCGAAAATCAATACGTTTGCAAGCCCCACCCCTAACAAAACCGTAGAAATACGACCGGCGTACCTTCAACCTGTGCAGCTTCGAACCGGGGAAAATGCTCGCCGTGTGGCCATCAGGACCCATGCCGAGGAAGAGAATGTCGAACCTGCGAATTGCATTTTTTTAATTAAATATTTATTTTATTTAAATAAATGTTTGGCCACCGGCCTTGAGGCTACTTGCTTCCCAACTATGCTAAAAAAATCCGTAGAATCTCATTTGCTCATATTTTTACGTTTTTAAACGACTTTTTTTTCTGAGGTTCCTAAACGCGAGTTCTAAACCGTAACATCGCCCATTTTGTTCTCGCCAAACCCGAGCCCAAAATACCACCTGTTGTTCCTACATGCTATTCCTGTATCTTAGAGTTGGTGAATAAAGTATAAGTATAAGTATAACCTCGGAAGCCGTCCGAACATCTCCGGTCCGATGTGCTGGTTCTTGATCTTCGTTTCGTACGCAAGCGCAGTTCGGCCAACTGCGAAAGCACAAAATTATCACGTTAATTCACTGTGAAAGAGATAAGTTGCAAAGGATCAATAATGCGATATCTTTAGCGATTACGCATCCAGGCAGTACCACTAAACAAAAAAGGCGGCCAATCCGGCACTTCTTAAATTTTTGGCCCAGATTATTCTCACAGAGTTTTCTCTCCCTACCCTTCTCATTCCCATCTTTACTTCTCACTCAACGCGGTCGAGCCTGGGTCAAAAATTGAAGAAGTTCCGCCAATGCCCACTAACCATCATAAGAGACTGTGTCCTTGTCCGGTCGATAGGGCACGTCGACCAGCTCAGCCGCGGCAAGGCACGCGTGCATCTCCTTCGGCAGCGCTGCGATCCACTGGCCATAGTTCGACTCGGGATCGGTTATCTCGACCTGTCAAGCAATCAATCAATTAATCTTCAGGCTCATGCTGGGCGTGGATTTCCACCTGTGCATGCATTCATTGCATATTGTTGCACCTTTGGGATGCGAGTTGCTCAGAAATTCGTCAACTTTGAAATTTCGAACTATCTGTTTTCCTCTAGTCAGCACAAATGTTTGAACGATGTTAAGCCAATTCGAAAAAAAGAGCTATTAGAGAGGAGATATAGAGAGAAAAAAACAAAGCGAAACGAACGATTCTTTCATCGGCCAGGAACATACGAAGCCTGTCCGGGTCGATCTTAAGCTTGTGGAAGACAGGTCCGAGGATCTTGGGCATTGAACCGCCTGACAAACCGATGGAGATGAAGCCTGCAATGAGAAATCGAATTAAGCGCCTCCCCCATTTCATTCCGAGCAGTCAAGGGCCGGCCAGCTGCCAGCCGCCTTTTAGACTACCCCGTTCCTTCTCACCCACCTGGATAGCGGATCTTGTCGTCGACGACTCTCTGGATGTACTTAAGCAGCTCCGTCTGCATCTCTTCCCGCGAGGGAAAGACAGACGTCTCCGCACGGGCTCCCGATGGCATGCTCAAAGATCAAAGATCATGATCAACGATTTGACACAAGCGAGGAAGAGAGTAGACTTCGATAAATAACTAAACAACTAGCTGCGCAAGATGTAAATTGCCCACTCTTGCA
This sequence comes from Pristionchus japonicus, assembly GCA_900490845.1. NCBI lineage: Eukaryota > Metazoa > Nematoda > Chromadorea > Rhabditida > Neodiplogasteridae > Pristionchus > Pristionchus japonicus. The sequence continues at coordinate 730,499 of LS505141.1, read as the reverse complement.
AGAATGCAGAGATTTCCTTTATGCAACTAGTTGTTCAATTATTTAACGAAGTTTATAAGAGAGCCTGGATCAATACGTGCCCTGAAACGTGTCGAAGATATTGCACGCGGTCTTGAACCGATGATATACGGAACACACATTATCAAATATCAGATCAATTAAACTTTATGCATATTCAAACAAATTGTGATTTCAGCGCTGCAATTGATGCAATCGCAATTGAGTATATGGAACCCGTCGAATTCAACATCAACAAAAAAACAAAAATAATTAACAATGTCAACAGCTATCACCAATTACATTGTTTGATCTAGTAATCGGTAGTGCATAGAGTTCAAAGATTAGAGAGATCAAAGATCAAAGATCTAAGACGACTACACATCTTCCTCGGTCGCTTCAGCACGGATTTTTCGCACGACTAGAGATGCAACTTCAGTTGCGACGGCAGCTTTGAGAAGGTCGGAAGTCTGTCAAAGAAAAGTTTGTAATTGTGTCTTCGGCCAATCAATCCGGTACTAGTTCGGATGAGAACCATTTGCATATTCAGTCTATTACATTACTCTTCGCCCTCGCCTTTATTAGGTTCTCATCCGACTTAGTTCCGACCCCAAGCCCTTCCTTTGCCTACCGAATGATTGGCAGACAGCTCGTATGCTGCCATTATCGTAGTGTCATAGATGGCGACACAGTGTGCTGCAAGCAGTCGCACGCAGCCAACCAGACGAGCCATGATCGCACGCGTCTCGAGCGGAATCACCTGATGAGATGATTAGATTTGGAGTGGTGTGGACCTTGCCCAAAAATGCAAAATCAAATTAGCATTCTGTTCCTGAACCCATAATCTCTAAAGAGAGAGGCAGCACTTTCGGTTATGATCTTAAATTGTCAAATTAACATGGATTTCCACAAAAACAGAACAAGCTGTCCAAAGAAAGAAGGGCCTGGGCCACAATGTAGAGAAGTTCGCCTCCTTCGACGGGCAGGTCAGGTTGATTATGAAATACTTTTCGATCACTAACGAAAATAATCGGACCCATTTCCGAACACAAACCTCCTCCAGATCCTGGTTGTATCCTCCATCAGCGTCTTCTCTCAGTTCGGGCGCGATCCACACGTGGCCATTGCAGCCTATCACCACCGCGGCTCCGCAGGGCAGCGAGTGAAAATGCGCCTTGCGACGCTTCACGAGGTAGGAGGGCACCTGCATGCAAGTGAACGATTGCATGATAATTACAATTACGTTTAAAATAATTTGCACGCTAGTCTCTTTTGATCTTTTAGGCGAATATTGGTGACCATTACAGCAAAAATACTGCGAGGAGAACCGCTCAACGGAAGAAGAGACGCTCCTGCGCTCACCTGAACAGAAATTCCCTGCGCCAGCTTGCCGTACTTTAGATTGCGCGTGTGCAGCTGCAGACTGCCATCGTGCTGCACCTGTTGCACCTGAAAAAAAATACAGATTTATAAAAAAACAATAATAATAAAATTTAAAAAAAGAAGAAAAAAATAAGTGAACGATCTAAACATAACATGTTTCGAGCAAAAGAAACGGTTGCATCTTCACCTCAGCCGATATGAGATCGCCTTCCTTCAGATAGTCCCTCATCATGAGTTCGTCCTGAAAAAGAACCCAAAATTGTAAACAGAATCTCGAAAATGCACCGAACCTCAACACTCTTCCTCCTCAGCTCTCCACCCGGAAGATTCACACTGCTCAACTGCAGGCTCGAGTCTAGACGCGAGTTCGTGTCCACCTACGATTCGAGGCGAATAGAATAGCATTAATTGGCATCCCAATACTTCTCTACCACAGGTGTCCACGCAGAGATGAAAAAGTCATGTGATGAAATTTTTGGTGACCCGGGTACGTTTATGATTTTTTTCAGGGTTGCTGTACCAACAGGGTTCTTTGCAAGAAATTTTTTGCCGCTCCGCGGCGTTATTAGGGGAAAATGGGAGTTACATTAAAAATATAAACAACCATCATTGAGACTCCACTTTCTAGTTAGGGTTGCCTAATAAGCGATGCTTATGCAAGTTTGCGTTCGCTTCGAAACATTTTTCGGAGTTCTGTGCTAGAAAATGACGGAAGCCGATGATCCAATTTGTCTAAAAAAATCGTAATGCGGAAGTTATGTATCACGCCCATAGCTCAAAAACATTCGGTTTTAGTATACATTACATACCTCTTATATAGCCTCAAATGCGTCCTGGTTTTCCATAAAAATCTCCGTTTGCGGGACGATTTTCTAAGCCCGCGGTACGATTTAATGATTTCTAGATGCTTTTCGAATCGATTGTGACCAACCACATCATAAACGATTTCCATACAAGGATGTGCGGGACGATTGAATTTTTACATAGACCGCTAAAACATGGTCAGCCCGATAGGTTTCCCCCACTTTCCAACCCGGGTATGTTTACGGATTCTATGTGAAATTTTACAATCTTTTTCTAGTCTGTGTCCACGCCGGCGGCTACCTCGTTAAAAAAAACTAAATACAATGTACAGTGTCTATGCTTACTTACTTTTTTCGATACTAGAAGCAAAAAAAATTCAACACATTTTTCCTCGCATAAGGATCCCCCCTATGAGAGAATTCGATAAAAATTCGTCTAATTTTCGCCTAAGTTGGGACCCTTACGCGAAAAAAATTGTCTCGAACACCTATGAACCCTGCTCGTCACAATCAGCATACCTTCCACCTCTTCTGCTGGACGTCTACTACTCGGCCGACCACCACGTCACCAACCTCGCCGTTGTATCTGAAAATTATTTTTAATTTGCCAAGATTTGGAATACTGCTAGATGCGAAACCACAAACACGACTGTAGAAGCGGAGATGAAGTTCGAAGACAAAATCTATCCAAGTTATATTGAAATGAAGGACATTTTCGCGAAATAATATCGCAATATAACTTTTTAAAATTTACATATCCCAACGTATCACCTCGACTTCACAGGCTTGACGGTGATGAGTCTGTTCACTTGCTGTACACTTCCAGCAAGAGTTGCAACTAACTCGCCATCCCTTGTGAACGTGCCGTGGCCTCTGTAATATAAAAATGAAAATATATTATTCCGGATTTGTTATTCCGTTCCAACGAATGAAAGAGTCGCATGCCATGGTGCAAGTCATACGGGGGTTGCTGCTAATATTTGAAATCGAGAGGGTCTGAGGGCATTTCGAGCGAAATCAAGTGGGGTTTCTAGCGATACCCACAAATGGTGAAAGCAGAGAATGACGCACTAACCGCATGAATCCGGTCGTGCTGCTGACTGCACTGCCGGGGATGACGAATTGGTCGGCCGCGTCGTCTCGGTCGCCAGACAGCTCAAGGGCCGCGGCTGCGGTAGTGGCGGGAGGCGCGGAGATATCCACTCGAATGGACGTCAGAGTAGCCATTTCTCTGAATTCGGAACGATAAATCGTGAAGGCAATTTTCAGAAATATTTCCGAATAAGTGAAGGATTTGATGCGCCGGAGAACATGATAGCACTATCGGAGAGGCCAATATTCTCGAGAATGAACGAAAAAGCGTTGGTTTTGCTTTCTAGCGCTTTCCAATTCTAGAATCGAAAAGGAAACACATTTTATCCAAGTTCTCATAACTTTCAAATACCCTCGGCACTATTACCTTTGCTGGAAACTAGATAGGCTAGCAGAGATTCTCCAAATAGCTTCAAGCGAATAAGAACGCTTTCTCTCGGCTTCGCTGGATATTGCGAAAACGTTTAAAAACAATTTATCATATTAGCGAAGAAGAAATAGGAAGACAAGACTTCAAGAAAATTTAACGTTTACTAGAACAAATACCAACAAGAATAGAGTACTACTCAAGACAAACCAAAAACAGAAAATATTCTCATCATTATTCTATTCATGAAAAATAGAGAAATGCAATTTGTTGGAGAAGAGTAATACAGAAGAAAGGAGCGATAATTCCCTCAATAATGATGATTAGATGATTGATTCTATGGGCGAAAGTGGAGAATGAACAGCGATACAATCTGAGGGAAACGTGGGAAATGGAACAAGCACACACGCCTTGTTCGGTGACTATCGATCGGAGCTACCGTCAAAGAATAACATTCTTCTGCATTATGGTACTGCGCGATCAGATCGACTGTTGTGGGAAAGTGAGCGCACAGAGATGGCTGCTCTGCTAGCAAGACTCGGTATCCTAGTGAAACGGCGTGTAGGGTACCTAGCTGCGAGGGATCGACTGGTTGGGAGAAGTTGTGGGTGATGAACAGGCATGCTAATGGAGACAGGCGTCGTAATTGCTGCTCCTAACAAGGAGATAATCGATATATCGATTGGTTGGAAGGAAGAAGGGGCGGGGCGAGAGACTCAAGATATGCGCCAGAGAGTACAAAACGCAATGGGATAGGG
>LS505141.1:695092-718629 GCA_900490845.1 Pristionchus japonicus | reverse complement strand
GAACTACCAGACTAACTAGATAACTGACGAAAATATGCAACGGGAAATGTACCGCGCATATTTCCTACCGTATGCTAACAATCGTGGTGAGAGATATTACCATTTGGGGAAGTACCGTAATTTGAGTGCGGTTGGTCACACTCATTATTAGCTATTAAATATTCGTGTATATAAATAGAATATATTTACTATACAACACTAAGCAACTCAATCAGCCCGTTTTCAAAAAAATCATGTGTGGAAAAGGGGGCGGGGCTTGGTTGCAAACATGGAAAGTGACAACTCACCATACGTGGGCATCATTGTTGCTAGAAGCAATACCCGCTCGAATTTGAGTCCAAACCCCACCCGATTTTGCTGTTTTTTTACTTTGAAAAGTGTAGTAACTCACCCGTTTTTGCTCAATCTCATCTGATACCCACCATATTCTAAATTCTGACAACAACTCCTGCCCACGTATGCAACTGACCATGGGTCCGGGGATGCCCATCAGCGTGGGCAAGCACATGCTCGCATCCAGCCAGGTCGATCGGAATCGCTCATCCTGCTGCATGCCCGGCGGTGCTCCGCCCATTCCACCCGCCGGAGCAGGAGGCATCATGGGGAAGCCGCTGCCCATCGGTCCTGCAGCAAATAGTATTAGTAGTGACTGACGAACACACAATACATCCGCGTGTTTCGCACTTCTGCCGTGAAATCCCCTACCCCCATTCATACTCTGCGTGATCGCGTGACCGGTAATGTAAAGAAGTGCCGCCTAATTCCCGGCTTCCTACCTCTCAACATCATGGGATGGACGGCGCCGCGAGCCGCAGCCGCAGCCGCTCCTCTCATCTGCATCTGCATATTGGGCATGCCTCCTCCTCCGCCGCCTCTGTAGCCGCCGTTGCCGCGCATACCGCCTGCAGGGAGATTTCACCTTCATTAAGCTTCCACTATTACTTTATTCTAATCAATACGGGCTGCAAACCATTCGACAACGAAGAAAGAAGCGGTTCCTCAGTTAATTCATAAAGCTAAAATCGACTCCGTGCCCGTAATCTCACCTCTCCATCCTCCACCGCCTCCCTGCATTCCCTGCACACCAAACGGCATCATCTGCAAAACACAAATGGTTGACCGTCTGGTCGATACACTTCAAGCGCGCCAGTGCCCTCTACTCACCGGGAATGCGCCAGCGTCGCCTCCCTGCTGGACCTGGGCGACTCCCTCCATGGGAGGGCCTCCTCTCCACCCTCCTCCACCTCCTCCTCCACGATGCTCTCCTCCCGCATGCGCCCCTCCATCCCCACCCGAACGATCTCCGTACGAGCGTTCGCCTGAGATGGTGATATCAAAATTAGTTACATTAGAAACAAAATCGCACCGAATCCTCCACATTTCTCGACATTTTCAGTCATCTTTGCACCGAATCCTCCACGACTTTCGACAACATCGACGGGCTTTGCACCAAATCGACCGCAGTTCAAGTCAAAGTGCTCATTGATTTCAACGTATTGCACACCAAATCCGCCGCATGTCTCTTGCATCATTTCATCGTTTCTTCTATGCTTCTGATGCCACCCTACGAGGCATCCATCTCTCATTGTTCATTGCATCAATTCGACGCTCTCGTCACCAACCTCCTCTTCCCCTTCCTCTGCCCCCTCCTCGTCCTCTGGGTGCTCCTCCCTCTCTCTGTCCTCCTCCATTCATTCCTCCGTTGGTGTCCATTCCAAACTGTCTAGCGGCTCCCTCAGCACGGCCACCCTCGGCACGCTCCTGCAACAATTCACAAATATAACACCTGTGAGGACAAAAATTAAATTATTAATGAATCACTCTCGAACCATCACTAGCAGAAGCCGATTGCTTAGGTAAATGTTTTAAAAAATGTGAGTTTTTTTAATTTAAAAATGTTCAAAAAAAACCATCTCGGAGCGTATAAATACTTTTTAAAATGATTATTTGACGTCACAGCCTCACCTTGGCCCCCTGCGCCTTCTTGAGCCTCTCCTCCCACGAGAGCACGGACGCTCCGCCGTCCTTGCTGTTGTTGTACCCTCCGTCTCCTCTGGGCCCTCCCCCTCCTCCGCCCTGCTTGTTGCTGCCTCCCATCGGCGAGAAGCCGCCCATCGGCTTGCCTCCTGGAGAAACTACCATTTATTCAACAACAAAAATGGGGGAAAAGCAGGCATTTTTATCTCGGCCAACTTGGCCCTCGAGTTAGTAACGGAGCACACGGTGATGGGACGTTTAGGAACCTCGAAAAAAAAGTTTCCAAATGTTCTGATACGTGCCTCGTACCACAAAAACATTTATTTTTGTAGGTTCCAAACGTTCCATCATCTAGTACACTCGGCACTACTTCAATTCACCGGACCAGCCTCTCATACCCTCTCCCTCTACCTTCTACGCAGGGGCAGAGCGGTGGAATGAGAGAGATGCTGGTCCGGTGAACTGCCCCGATGACCTACCCTTCTGGTGGGCGTTCTGCTGCTGGTGCTGGTTCATCGGCTGCGGCGGCAGCATCATGAGCGGCTGCAACAATGATAACAATATAACGTGAACAATCGACGGAATCCCGGCCCTTCTTACCAGAACTGTGCAAAAATTCAACGGTCTCTCATTTCGCATGCTCTCACGCTGGTCAGGCAGAGAGCGAGAGAGCATAGGAAAGCGAGCGACCGTCACATTTTTGCACAGCTCCGCTTCTCACTCCTACTTACCTGGGGCGGGTTCTGGCCGAGGTTGTTCGTCTGCCAGGCATTCGTTTGGAACTTCTGCAAAGACCGATTGTAATTCAGGTGTTTGACTAGAACAACTCCGGCATTTGTGAAGTTCCCCGGAAGACGGTCGGAATGGGTGGTGGATAGACACCCCTCCGAACAATTCCACAACTACCAACACTCGCACTCACAATGCCCTGCTGAGGGTGGTTCTTCTCGGGCGAGTTCCACTCCCCGCCAGCCGCCGGCACTCCCGAGTTGTTCCCGAGGGCCGCCGACGAGTACGACTGCTGCAACACACTTCAGTCAACTTGCCTAATTACGAATAAAGAGAAGAATTTCGTGAGCGAGCGGTCTAAGGTGAGCAACAAGGAGCATCGTGAGAGGAGCGGTTCGCATACCACGCCTCAGCCATACGAATTGTGGGCATTTGACAGCGTAAGATGGGATACTGCGCATTGGACGGGGTCTGATGCCCATCTTGACACAGGATGCGATGAGGGCCAGAGCTGTCTATCCCCCTCCTCCTACCTCACTTTGCTCACTACGATACTCACTAGGGCTGTTCGCTCGAGCATTGTTCGACGAGTACCCGCTCTCGAGCGGTGTTTTCGAAATGACTCGCGAGCAAGAATGGCTCGCGAACAATTTCGAGAAGCGATAGAGTATTACTCACGTGGTGATGGTGGGTGGTCGCATCGTCCATGCTCATGCGCGCGAACTGCGAGTGGTCGAAGGGGGTCGACTGCCCTCCTCCTCCGGCGCCGCCTCCCGAATGGACTGCCGCGAACATGTTCTCGTCGCGCTGAAAGAGAAAGAGACGTGAAGGTAAAAGGACATCCCGTTAATCTGGAGATCACTGCTAGTCCAGAGATTATTCACTGAGACAGAGATAATCAGTAGATAACATAGCAATGGTGGGCAAGCTTCCGCTAGTGAGAGTGGGTTCCTGCGAAAATCAGGAAATTACGGCTCGGAGTGCGCAAATTTTCGCGCAATATCGGTGGTCTGTGAAATTTTCTTTTTTTCCAATCTGATGACCTAGCAGATTATCAGTCCACCCTTGTAACATAGCATAAATCACTTTTGAAAAGCATCCACAAATTGGCGAAAAACGAACAAACCTCTAACGCTACTTCCATCGCGATCGATCAATTAACTTCACAAAAAAGGAAGAACTAGTCAGCTACACAACCTCTACTCGAGTGAACGACTACACGAAATGGAGGGTGAAATGTCGGCGAGGCTCACTCTCCCTCAATCACACTCCATTCAAATCGCGCAATTTCAATTCATTTTCTCAATCAGTTCAACTTTCTATTGTTCCCATATAATCGCGCCATATTGAAATCAGGTAGATCAAAAAAGCAATTCCGCAAATCCGCAACCTGTCCGCAGCCCCTTATGCGAAAAACAGGCGAACTCCATCATTCTCATACAGGGGGAGGAGGAGTATGTGAAAATGGGCATTTGCTTGCTGCTTACCCTCTCGCCCCACGTTCCGCCGTAGTCGGCTGCAGTTGCAGCCGCCAGCACAGTGCCGCCGCCTCCCGGCTGCACCCACTCGTTACCGGGCACTGTGCCGCGAGCAGCCGTGTGAGAAGCTCCGTGGTGGTAGAGATGAGCGTCCTGCAATGTATAATTATTAGTCTTGTAAAATTATTTATGAAAATATTAAATTATAATGGAACGGGCTTCACGAGACAAAACATTACTAAAACCATCACCCCTAATACTTACGCCACCCTTACATTAGCTTAGGTTAACAAACAAATATAAGAAAGAAGTACTCTAATATGCTTGATCAACAGTAGGGACAAACCTGGATGCTTTTGCTGTGCGTTCCGTGACCTACCTCAGGAGATTCCTTCATGTCAGGCGGGAGAGAGGAGGTGGAGCTCACCCACGAAGCGGTGTACGCTGCAGACGACTGCTGGTTCTCGAACACCGAGAGAGGAGAACCTGCGGGATGTTTATTTATTTATATTTGCATTCATTTATTGTTATGTTATCACAGTGCGGTATATGTGAGCCAACTGCGAACAATGCCTACTTTAACATTAGCTAGGGCGACTTTTGATTCCAGATAAAATCAAACAGAAACTAATGAGAACGAACATTTTTCAATACCACAAGGCTAGACACCTACCAGAGATGGAAAGGCATGTCGAAAAGTACATAGAATCCGAAAACATACCCGGGTTCCGAGTTTTGACTGTGGGTTATCATACTTCCGGGATCTTTTTTCTCCTAACCGTTATGTTTCCTATGTTATTTGGAACTCTAGCTTCAGTTCAAGCATACTTGTGTGGGATTTGAAGAAGAAAAATGTTTCGAATGGAGGGTTTTTTTCAAAAACATACCCGGATTAGCACCTAACCTTTCCATCTCTGACACCTACAATCGGCAACATTTTCGTAACATGATGAAAGCTGGCCAAGTCGGGTGGTCGGAGACATATATACTTAAGAACCTTATCGGAAAAATGACTGACTGGGAAAAAGCATAATCATGTCTCCTCACCATGGATGCCTGTCTCTCCCGTCTCTCCCACTCTCTTGACGGCGGGAGGCGGGCGGGGATAGCCCTGGCTCTGTGGAGGCGGCGCTCCCGGGTTGAAGTTCGCGGCCGACGCACGCTCCGTCATCTGCAAGCAGTCGTCTACTAAAAGAGCACTAGGTCGGATGAGAACAGTCGGATGATAACCTACTGAATGAGCACTATTACATATTTCGTCTATTGCATAACAGTTGTTCTCTGGCCCTAATTAAGTGCTCATCCAGTCGGTTATCATCCGACCTAGTACCACTAAAAGTATGCCAAAAAACCTCGATGACGTCCCCTCCGAAAATACCAAGAGAAAAATGTTTACGTATGCGCGACAAAGATTCAAACAGTTTTTAAAACTATTATGGCAACTTCTACTTCATGTACCAAGTTCAATTATACCACACTCTAGTATTAAGAGATTGAGAAAAGACAAGATCAAGAGGCAATAAATAGACATATTCTGCGAAAAAAAGAAGAGTCAAAGAATAAGAAACGCGAGCTAATAACCAATATCCTCCTGCTCCACCCTTCTCTCTTTCTCTCTCTCGTCTTCTCTCCTTCATAAAAGTGCACGTCACCTCTCGCCTTCCCTCTCTCCTCTCTCTCTCTCTATCTCCCTCGCTTGTCTCTAAAGGAAGCATGAGTACGTGAATCCTGAGATAAACCAAGAACTAGGCAGATAGTAAACTCATTGAGTGGAGCTGCTTCCCAAATTTTCATTTAAAAATCGGATGAAATACGAGTTACTGAGCGCGGTAGGAAGATTTCGTAATTCGCACAAAGAAAACGGAAATAGGAATGAGAGGATGAAGATATATCAAATCGGCTTTCTCTGTCTCTCGCTCTCTCCTTTTTCTAATGATGAATTTCTGAAATCATAAAGAGCGGAGAGAATGTGCGAGGTGTGCGACTCCATGCTCCGATAAATGTGTTAACAAAAAGGAAATGAGAGGAGGGGGGATGTATTCCATCCCTAAATGCCCTTAGATACGCACACTCGCTCGCTCTTCCTTGAATATCCTTAGCAACAACAGCGCCCCCTCCCCCTGGAAACACTCAAACGGTTTTTCAATTCGGAGATTTCCCTTGAAATAAAGTTACATTATTTGGCAATAGCGGCTTATGGATCCTAAGAAATATTGCTGGCGTGAAACCTATTTAGGAATTACGCTATTTCAAAGTCTAGCAGCTATCACCACGATGTATATGGGCATATGTGAGAAGGGGTTGCTATCAATATTTTAAATCGGGTGAGTCTGAAGTAAAATAGAGCCGACAGCCAGATTTTGCTCAATGGCCAAACTCAGTACCTGCTGGCCGTAAGAGGCGACGGCAAATTGCTGCTGCTGCTGTTGTTGCTGCTGTTGCTGCGCTTGCTGCTGTGCAGCGAACATCTAGAAGGCAGATTTAGGATTAGTTTTCTAAGATTAGTTTGACAGTGAATTACCGGGTTGGAGAACTGCTGCATGTACTGCTGTTGGGCGCGCTGCGAGGCGTAGTACTCGCTAGGATCGACCGCCGCATACGTATAGCCTGCAACATCTGAACAGGGATTGGACAGTGAATATAAATTATGCTGGTTTACACACTTTTTTAAAAAAATTCCGAAAAAAATAGTAGACAAATTTCTAGTCTTACCTCCGTTAGCAGTCTTGTCGTATTCGCCAGCCACACCGTAGGCGGCGTATCCCATATTCTGCAACGAATCGATGAGTAAAAAAATCAGAATTACATGCCAAATGGAAATTCAGGAACGTCACCTACCGGGGTAGGTTGCTGCCAATGCTGGTTCTGCTGCTGCGCGTACGCGTACTGCTGCTGCTGAAACACATAATATATACTCAAGAACATTTCATTGTGTGGTTCGTACCTGCTGCATCATTAGTTGTTGAGCCTGAGCTGCTTGCTGCCGATCTGAAACGAGACATAGCAATTACGGAACAGCGATGAAGGTAGCTAAGCTTGGATAGAGAATATTCTTTCCTAGGAACACATTAAAAGACGTCGTCAATTGGCAAGCCACCAATTGAGAAATGAGACGCTTACCCATTTCGTGGGGCATTCCGTGTGCTGATCAGCCAGTGACCAAGTGAGAGAGGGCAAGCACGCTTCCTGAAGCAACTTTGTCCACATGATAGTGCCTCTGTGCACACGCCCGATCATAACAGGATGTGGATATGGAGCGACAATATAAGATAATTTGTTTCGAAATATGAACATGTTTAAATAAAACCGAGATTAATTCAGTTTTTTTGGAGTTGACTTGCGTAGAAGTGGAATGGCGCCATTTAAACAGAAACATATCGCGCTTCAGACAAATATCAAATTGCCACGAACAGAGCACGAGACATGGCCATTGCTACAAAGAGAGTTTGAGGAGCGCTTTGAACCGCTATCAATCACTTTACATGCAACAGGAATTAGCAAAAACACTCAAAAAATCAAAAATAGTTATATCATCAGGCGCGTCAGCAGCTCAGCAAAGGTGTCAGCATCCGTAAATTAAACAACAGTTTTCAAGTCCGCACGTTTACGTTTACGTCTGCTATTAAATTTCGAAAACATTCGTTTGTCAACGCGTTATCTCGTTCGTCGTTCGTATTCGTATTTGTATCGTACGAATTCGTTTGTACCTTTCTTATTGTGCAGTAACGAGACCAGGTTGTGAAGATGTCGGGCTTCAAGCAACAGACGCCCGTTTCGCAGCTGATCAGAACTGGGAAAGGAGGAGGAGGCGTTGATGAGCGCAAGACGAGGGATTCTTTCCGCAGAGAGAAGGTAAGTGACCGTACATACTATCTTGAGTGCTCATCCCCTAATTAAGGATCTCGAAGAAGATCGTAAGCTCGGACTCGAACCAGCATGCGTTGACGTCGATTCCGGCCGCGATATCAACCCTCACATCCCACAATTCATCACCCAGACGCCGTGGTATGTACCAGCGGAGGGACCCACTCTCAAGGTATGCGCCATTTTCATTTACGTGTCTTTAGTACAGATTTTCTGTGATTTCACACTAAATTTTCTTTTTGAGTTCCTTTTTTTTAAATTCCAAATAATTAATTACAGCATCAACGCCCTCATTGGGAGCGACAACAGGAAGTCGATTCTGGCGTAAATGATTGGTACAACAGAGGAGTGAAAGGTATCCAATTTAATACAATTATGCTTTTCCTTTATAAAGTATGACTCCCACCACCTCCCTACCCTTTTCCCCTCATTCACTGGAGCTATGTTTCTCGTTTTTCTTACTTCTCACTACCGTGAAAGTGAAATTGTAGTCCAATTTTCGCTTTGTAGAAACGTCCTCGAAACCAGTCAAGTTCAAGCCAGGATCATGCGAGAATTGCGGTGCTACCACACACAAGAAGAAGGACTGCTTCGAGAGACCGAGAAAGCTCGGTGCAAAGTGAGCTAGCGAGTGAAAATTTCTTGTTAATCATTCAATAAATTGCAGACATACCAATGATGACATTGCTGCCGATGACTATGTCCAGCCGAGCATCAGACTCACCAACTGGGAAGCTAAGAGGGACAGGTATGATATCTTTAGCAATGGTGGGCTGATATTCTGATAGGTCATCAGGTTGCGGAGCCCCGTGAGGAAGAAAATAAATTTTTCGTATCTCCGAAATAGTACAAGTCAAAATTTTGCGCAGCCCCCATGTATAAATTTTCTGATTTTTACGGGACCCCCTCCCCACTAGCGAAAGTTAGCCCACCGTTGATCTTTAGCTAATGAAGGCCAACCTCATGTCAGGCCAAAAGAGTATAATTACAGTGCATGACGCGGCCTTAACGATATCTCCTATTTAAAAAAGAGGTTGCATAATTCAGATGGAATGGCTATGACAATGCTGCATACAGTGAAGTAATCAATGAGCATGAGAAGCAGGAGGAAGTGAGAAAGATCATCAAGGATCAGAAGGTATGTTTGTACACGTGAGGTTTTACCGCTTTGTTCAACTTGCTATTTTCCAAGATTTTCCTCCGGTAAACTAATTTAAGATATCTTTTTGCGAGAAATAAAACTCGACAGTTCACTTATCTCATACTGTTCATTCTAGCTGAAAGAGGAAAAGGCAGCGGCCGAAGCGGCCAAGGAGAAAGCCGAGAATAGTGCAGATGAGGAACCAGAAGAAAAGGTGAGTACGGTGGCCGACTTTCATTTTTTGAGTATTCTTTCTCGCCAAGCTTTTCAATTGTTGTTGTCATTATCCGCCAGAAACCAAAGACGTTCTGGTGCGCGTGGTGTTTAGATTTTCGAAAATGAAGTGAACTTGTTTATTAAGGTTCCAGAGGAAAGAAAAGAAGGCGACGAGGATGACGAAGATAAGTATGCAGAGGACGCGGACATGCAGACTAGTGTGGATATGGACTCGAGAACGAGAATTACCGTAAGTGGTCCCGTTACGATTATCGATTATTATCGAAGTTCGATATTCATTTCCGCTATTCAGGTGCGAAATTTGCGCATTCGTGAAGACACAGCCAAGTATCTGTACAACCTGAACGAGAACGCTCCGTATTACGATCCCAAATCGCGATCGATGAGAGAGAATCCTCTGGCTGGAGTGAAAGGAAAGGAACAGCAGGCAGCCAAGTTCAGCGGCGAAAATTTTGTCAGGTAAGGACAGTTTTTCGAGCCTTGTTGACGGCCATCGTTCGATATAAGTCAATATCGTATATCTGTGTAGCAGCCCCGCATAAATACTAGCGCATGCATGGGCGTGACGCCATTTCACCCCTCCCCCTATTCATATATATTTTTTAAATGTGCAAACCTCGTACTTCAGATACTCTGGTGAAGTGGTTGCTGCGAACGAAGCACAAGTGTTTGCCTGGTCTGCAAGATGCCAGGTGATTTTGTGTTTCACTTCATATTGTGACACTCACTTTGCATGCACCTGTTATGCAGGGCAGATTTTTTTCTCCGAAACAATTTGCGCATTTTGGTTATATTGATAGATTGTAAACATTTTATTCAGGGAATCGATGTACATGCACTGGCCGAGCCGACAAAGCTGGAACAGCTGCAGAAAGACTTCAAATCCGAGAAGAAGGATGTCAAGGAGGAGACGAAACAGGTGTGGACGAGAAATGGGAAATGAGAAATTGAAAAAGTTTTAAATATAATTGATACATTGCTAATGTGCATATCAAATCCTTGCACATTAAAATTGAAATAATTATTGTTCTCTACAGAAACTTCTCGAAAAGTACGGCGGTGACGAGCATCTGCAAGCGCCTCCGAAGGAATTGTTGCTCGCCCAGTCAGAGGCTTACGTCGAGTACTCGAGAAAGGGAGCCATCATCAAGGGAGAGGAACGACCACTCATCAAGAGTAGATTCGAAGAGGATGTGTATGTTATTTCCTCTATAGTGGACTTTAACATTATCCTCGTGTGTATTTTGTGACTGTATAATTTTGCAGATTACCAAAGAACCACACTGCTATTTTCGGATCCTACTGGGCGAACGGACGGTGGGGGTTCAGGTACGGCTTGATTGCTTCAAAGGAGCGATTGTTTAACGTTTCTGACGTCAATCATTTCAAGGATTGTTCGGGTTCTTTCGATGTTTCTCCTCAGAACTCGTATTCATTCAGATGTTGTCACTCGTTCGTGAAGCAGTCGTACTGCATCGGAGAGCAGGGATACGCAGTCAACGACGAGATGGCTGCCCTCCCAAGCATGACTAAGAAGGAAACCAAGGGTATGCTAAATAGAATTCCCGGCCCTGCCGGTCCGGTCCAAGTCTTGCAATGATCAAATAACTTGAACCTGTTCGGGTATGACTTGCGCAAATCACTCAGAACATGCCAGAGGTAACAAGAATAGATCATGGTTTGGAATCTATTAAAGCTAAGGTTTGGTAAATACTGGAGCCCTTCAGTGGAGCCAAAGGAAGAGAAGAAAGAAGAAGTGAAGGAGGAGGAAGCTAAGAAGGAGAGCTCCAGCTCGTCGTCGTCGTCTTCAGATTCGTCATCGGAGGACTCGGAAGAAGAGAGGGAGAAACAGAAGGTACGGCATGATCAGGGAATACTCAGTACTCTTCGTCATCGTTGTAGAATATCTTGTTAATTCTTAGTAGAGCTGAAATGGGGGGAACGAAGAGTAGGGCATGGCTATCGAAGGTTGGACAGATCGTCATCATCGTTACTGAATGATTTTTAAGTATGCAATTTCGGGGGTCATACATTTTTCCATTTTCTTCCTTCTGGGGCTCGGAAATCTAATAATCTAACAGAATATCAGCCCGCCATTGAAGGAATTTTTTTTGACACCTTTGACTGATTTCAGAAAAAGAGAGATGAAGAGGCGGAGGAAGAGAAGAGACGGTCGGAAAGAGAGGCTCGGAAGAGAGACAGAAGACGCGAGAAGAGAAAGAGAAGGGCAGAGAAGATGGGAGGAAAGAGAAAGAGGAAGAGGTTAATACTTTTTCTTTCATTTTTTTCTGCTCATCCAATATTTTATCGAAGATCCCTATCCCCTCCCCTAACGTAAGTTACCATTCTGTCAGGATGAAATGTCAAAAGGTCAATATTTTTTCTAATTCTAAAATTTGCAGACACAACTCGAATTCATCGTCGGACTCTGCCGATTCGTCCGCCTCCGAGAAGGAAGAGGACAACGCGGAGGACGCGAAGTTGCAGAGAGAGGTCGCCAAGGCACTCAAGGAGGAGCAGAGAGCCAGGAAAGAGGCCAAGAAGGTATGCTAGAATGAATGTTGGCGCACCTGCACTTTCCCGGACAAGAGGGTGAAAGTGAAATGAGTTTCAATGATTTAACAATACATAAAATGGTTTCTGGCAGGGTTTGTGATCAGGGAGGAAGGAGGTAATGAGGATATTTAGAGTTGTTCGGGAAAGTGCAGGAGTGCCTGAATGTTGAATCGATCTGAATCTATCTTGATCTATCTCCAGAACGAGAGGGACCGCAAGTACAACACGAACTATGAATTCAAGAAGCCGACCGAACTCGAGGTCGAGGCGTATAAGCTCACGCAGGTACGAGATAGGAATATTATTGTTCGGCACTTCTTGGATATCTGGCCCAGGCTTTACTCCCAGAGTACTGTATCCATACAATTGTCGTTTCCCACCCTCTTTTGCCAATCCAAGCTGTTGGTCTGGATCAGATATCCAAGAAGTTGTTCTTGCTAAATTATGAATAATATTGATCTTGGTAGATTCTCAATAATCAATAATTGCAGGTGCACGCAGCAGATCCTATGGCCAAGTTCATGGAGGAGAAGAGGAACAAGTAAAGGAGAACGAAATACCTCACCCGGATATTGATTCTGTACCTGTTTTGTTTGTATTCATGGTTGCTTCAGTCGGAAATAAATAAATGAATGATTGGATACCCTGAAGATTTTTTGCAGTGCAGGTGTAGTAGGGCACTTAGTTATCTCTTCTCAATCAACTCCGCTCAACAATTTTGGCAATTTTAGACATCTCATTTTTGACGAATTTCATAGATGCCGCAAGGTGAAGATTGGTTCGACACTCTGATGAGAGTCGATGAAAACATCAGTGGAGCAATAGTGCTCCCGTCACGGTAGGAGAATCTTGAACATTTCGCAGTAGCATTTATTCATGAAATATTATCTAGACGCCGGAGAAGGAGTATAGTTTTCGTTAAAATAATCTCGGTTTATATATTTTGCTCACACAGGGTACGTCCACTACTCAAGATAATAGAATACGCGGTTCACGGATTTCCCTGGATTATCGTATCTTCGATCACTTCAGTATTTGCATATGCATATCGGTATGTCGAAATTTTACTTCAAAGTCAAAGCTGTTCGATTATAAATGCTCGTCTCTCAAGAAAACGAAGAACGTGACTAGCGAATACTAACTTGCATCTAATTGTGAACTAGGAATGGATTTGATCACAGGTCTTAGTAGTCTCGCCATTTCGCATCTGCACATTTCGGAATGTCTATATTTCCAGATGGAACGACAATCTACAGTATGGGCTTCTTGTGCTGAACATAGGTCAATTAATTTTCATTTATATTTTAAATATTATCTGTAAAGACTAATCATGATTAATCAATACAGTGCAGGTTTGTTGGCGGATCTTGCTGCAGTGGGCACGATCAAGATTCTCGTACAACGTGAGCGCCCGATCGAGAATGTCGATGACCAGGTATTCGGGTGTATACACACCTATCGCTTCTGATCCAATTCTGCTGTTCTTCTAACTTTCCCCAATCCAGGTCTTCGAAGCACCCATCGCCGATCAATATTCCTTCCCGTCGGGACACACTTCACGAGCAGCC
This sequence comes from Pristionchus japonicus, assembly GCA_900490845.1. Taxonomy (NCBI): domain Eukaryota; kingdom Metazoa; phylum Nematoda; class Chromadorea; order Rhabditida; family Neodiplogasteridae; genus Pristionchus; species Pristionchus japonicus. Next base: position 705,079 of record LS505141.1, on the reverse strand, counting down.
ATGCTGGGCGTCTTACTGTAAGCATTGATAGGTGTATGAGTAATTCGGCTTGTCGTGCAAATAGGATGCTCATGTACTCAATACTGTTTGCACAATGGTAGTGTGATTTATCGAATGCCTTTTTGGTCGATTTAGAGATCTAGATTTATGAGGTAGCCTGGACTGAAATAAGTGAAATTATGAGAAGCGCAGTCATGATTCGATTACAGAAGCTACTTCTTTCCTCGATTAACTCCTATCGGTGTATCTTTCCCACTGCTAGTCGCGTATTCACGAGTGGCCATGGGGAGGCATTACGTCACTGATGTCATTGGAGGTGAGGAGCAATTTTTTTACGACCTATCGAACCTTTGAACCTTCGTAATATAGTTTGTCTGAAGATCACTACACTACGGTGATGTCAAATGTTTAATTATTGTCTTTTGAGGCCTAGCTCTTGGCGGAGTGCTTGGAGGTCTCGTTCTCCTGACTCCAATGGCTTTGAATCGATGGATGATGAAACTTTTCGCGTGATATATATCGTATCCATTTTTTTTGGTAATTTTATGACTATGATATAAGAACTGGTCAGTGACCGTATCAATGATTCCAGAATGCTGGCTGGAATTGACATGTTGTTATAATTTGAAGTATCCCGTGTATGTTTAAATGAGGTGTTGACTAATATGCAAATTCGACATTGCATTATCGGATAAATCATTATGTAATATTTTTCTCGAAATATTTCAGAAAAAAATCTAACGAACATTTTTTGGGGGTGCTGTCACAGTTGTGCCTTGAGAGTTATCATACTATTCGTTATCACAGGGATCCATTGTCTGTTCGATTCTTGAAAGTATGGAAATTTAAAAAAAAAAGTATTTATTTAAAAAAAAAAACTAGATGTCAATGAACGAAATATGAAATCCGTGCTTCGACTTACCGTAGTTAAAGTACGGCTCTGCTTGGAAGTTTTCTTTTTTTTTAAATTTCGGCCATGCTTGACAAAGTTGCTGCTTTTTATGACATTTTTGACTGCTCAAGTGAGGTTTTGCGGTACTTTCCATCAAAGTGTCTGCGCTGAATGCTGTTGCACTTTCACCATACGTTTGAATCACTCTCCTTAGAAACGGCGCGCGTTCTTTATAGTTATACGACCTTGCTTCGTTTATCTTTTTCAAGCCAGTGGTTTGCATTTTTTCTATTTCAGGGTGATATGTTCCGCGTTGCCGCTTCTCGAGCTCTTTCCACTTCCGCCCGCAGAGACGCCGACCTAGTCCAGCAGGCATTCATCAAGAAGATCAAGGAATTCGGACAGAAGGGCGGAGATCTCGTCAACACCAATCCCGAGGTGTCTCTTTGCTGCATAATTTTCGCCTATACTTGATTGTTAAATGGCGGAACGGTACTTAGTTCTTTAATTTTCAGGTTAAGAAGGCTCTGCAAGATGAGCTGAACAGGCTAGCCCAGAAGTTCCATGTAAGATCTACTTTTCAGCGTTTTAACAATTTATTTAATTATTTTTATTATGTTTACATTGCAGCTGGCCAACGCTGACATCGTCGGAAGAATCCCCACCAACTTCGAGGCAGCCAAGGTATTATTTTATAGCAGGTCAAAAATCCGAGGTTTCCTTTTGGAGGAGAACTTCGCGGCAAAATTTGTCACGACCGGGCCCAAGGTGAATCGGTGGTTAAATTGCGAAGTTGATTGGGGCGTTTGAAGTAAGCAGCTTTGCAAAATAAATGTTTGTTCCGGAACTTCTGTACACTGACTCGAAAATGTATTAAGAATTAGTGTTGGAACGATAGGGCCAGATTAAAGACAGTATTAGGGTTCTGATCGTCATTTTTGATTTACTTAGAGGCTGCTTAATGTCGAAAATTTATTTCTCCTGTGATGTGCAGAGGAAGCTCCTACAAAATCCACGATAATCGACATCGGGGCAGAGTCGTTCGTTTGAGAGGATTTGAAATGCAGTGGGTTGTAGCAAAAAAAAGCTCGCTTCACATTCCCCCTCCCCTCTCTCTAGACTTCGATAGTTCTGTGTCGCAAATGTTCATACAAATATTTTTCTTGTTCATGAAAATGACGATTGACTGCTCAGGTTGAGTCATCAGTCGGCGCCCTCCTCGAAGGCAAGTCCGTCGCTTCTCTCTCCGAGTCCATCAAGAAGGAGAAGGTAAACATTTATTTCCATGGCTTTCTGTGTGTTGCTGTTGCCTATTCTCGCTCCAATTCTGGCTCGATGGTGAATGCGTTGATTCGTATCCACAAACTAATTTTTGCCTTTAAAGTTGAACTTGAAGAATCTTCAATTGTAAGAAAATAAACCAGCGCACTCAATTGTAAGAATGCAGCGAGAGAGTGTCTTACAGCTTCTACTGTTATTGTGGTGCTTACAGTTACATTAGTTCATGGAGACGGAACCCACACATTTAGCCTGTCTAATGTGACTAGTAAATACCCCAAACTACTATGTTGCAGTCGGAGTACGTTGCTGCTCGTGCTGCGAAGAAGGCCGCCGAGGCAGCAAGAGCCGCCGCGATCAAGGGAAATTGAGGAGTGACGATGCCCCCTTCCAATGGATAGATATTGATTGTTCCCCTCCATTATTCGATTAGTTTTTGCAGAGAGATGTATGAATAAATTGCGTAAATCTATTATGATCTGCTACTTTTTCGTTTCTACTGGTATAAGAACCTAGCGAGTAATATCTGACATCCATACCATAGTCTGGTTGTTCCGTGTGAGAGAGCGCAGCCTCTTGAGCGTCCCCTCGATCAATGGGATGGGCGTGGTCTGGGTAGAGAGAGAGAGAGAGAGAGGGAAAGAGCCTTCCCTCCATCTCTCTCCCACTCTCTCGTCTCTCGCTACCCTCTCTCTATCTCGTGAAATGACCACCGACTGAGTGACCTTCCCATCCTACCTTTGGCAGTCTTGTACTACAAAACGCTACATTCACGTTTGTGTAAGATAGAATGCGTGTAATTGCGTCGTGCATGAGGAATTTGTGCTTCTACTTCACTAATGGTTTTGCGAGAGCCACTTTTACAGCGTTTGCGCTTTTAGTTATATATTACATTTCTTGTCCACAGAGCCTGGAAGTGATTATTTAGACTTATCTTATGCGTCGTTTCATTAGTATCGCGCGAAATGATTCACTCCTGCTGAAATGTCTAGGGGAGGATCCGTTGTCAGCACGACCTTTCTCGCTTTTTCTCTCCTTGCATTACTGTTTCTCCTTTAAACGAGAAAAAGAAGGAAGCTTACTTTTTCCCATTCCTGTCTTTTCGCTCCCTTACTTCATATAGTTCATTTTTTTCAATCCAATTGTTATTGCTGCGAGCTTTGATCTCTACACGACTTTTCATCCTAATTATTTTAGCCAAGCCGCTTCTTCCGTATCCTTTAGTGCCATCTGTACAAGGAATTCGTCCCTCCTAATCCCTCACACTGTATCTCCTTCTTTCCCGTACCCATTTGACATCTCTCAATATTCAATACACTCTCACCCCATCTCTCTCTTTCTCTCTTGCTCTTCCTCACAGTCATCTCGATTTTGCGTCTAACGCCTTGAACCCACTAATTTTCGAGTTAGAGATACGGGGTCGGCTCGCGTGGCCGAGTGGTGGTCTCTTGCTCTCTCTCTCTCTTCCTACCGTCTTCTCGATTGTATCCCTAGGGAGGAAAGTGAAAGGGAAACAGATAGAGGCAATGAATTATCACCCCTCCACTTTGCATCCATTCATTGCATTCATTCATTCATTTCTCCCCATCTTTCCTTCCCCAACTCTCGGCCTTCTCTCATCCTTCTTTCATCCTTTTAAACTCGATCACTCATTGTCAGTGCGCTCGAAATCCTTCTTTTTTTCTCTATAATTTAAAACGAATGAAATGAGGTAGTATTGATGAAGACGAGCTAGCGTTTGAGAAGGTCTTAATAATAGCATGACATTGCTGGTTCTTTTGATTATTATTCAATACTTGGTAATTATTTAGGAAGATTGCATAAGACTTAAATAATAATGTCATTGCCCATGGATTCTAGTTCACTCCAATCCTATTTCTCTGCTGTGCCAACCATTCTGGCAATTACACCCATGATTCTCTCTCCCTTTTCTCTCGTCTCTCAACTCCATCTCCTCTCTCCCTTCCCATCCCCTTCCCTCTTCTTCTATCTCTCTCACTCGACTATCTGGCCCCCAGTGTCTACCCATCTGTCCACGCTGCTTTCTTCTCTCACTTTATCACCCGCACTAATTCTCACTCTTTTCCTCTTATTTTGACGGGTTTTTTGCCTCGTTATTTAATGTTTTCTGTTCATTTCCGAGTAGTTTCAATTTCCTGTGTATGAGTCAGTTCCGATCAACTAATTTTTATTTTGTGAGTGAGAGAGGCGGTTCGGCTGGATGGTATATATAGTAGGTGGTGTCACTTGAATATGATTGCGTTGCTATTTACTCGATCCCACATTGATTGTTTCAACGGTGTTACGGATGGGCTTTCACAGTGGGAAAATTGTGAATGAGGTCATGTTCTGTTCAACATTAGGCTACAAATTGCCCCCGTAGCCTGAACATACGGTTTATCATTGTCTTTTGAAAATGTTAGGCTTATATCACGGAGCAGTCAGGCTTATGCTTATCCATGTTTTTCATAATTACGGGATTGTGTCATCATTATATGCGCGGTCATCTCCCATCTTCCAATTTGTCTCCCTGATCTGATAAAAGCAGACAGTGGAATCAATCGATACGCTGTGTCGTCGTGGAGTTGCTCTTTATCTTGATATCTGTGCCCGATTGCTATTTCTTATCTCCTCAATCTATCTCTATTCATCCCTTCCGTTATGCGTCATCCGGATTTCCGTTATGCCACTGTTGATTATCGAGCTTCTGATTGTGTGAAGTACTGCTAGATTTTCAATTATTCATATCACCGAATATTGCAGTGATCAACGAATGACGTAAGAGATTGGGCGACCACAGAGGCCAAGATCATCAAAGGTCACGAAGATCAAAGATCATCGATCACGAAGACGCACCGTAGAGTGTAGTAGAGAAGCAAGATGAGGTTACGACTCGTGGTCCTTCTGCTGGCAGCGGCAGCAGTCGCCACATCCATGGTATGTTGAATTGAATTAGTAAAAAAAGTTGAGTCGGCATGGCTTTGAGTTGTGAGTTGAAATTTATCGAAGATTGGGAGCTCTTTCCACTCCTTCCACCTTCCCCTTGGATTACAAGCTTGGACCAACAATACAGTGTGTTAGAGAGTGAGAGATGCAATATTTTCTATAATGTAAGAGATGAGGTACTAAAAATAAGATAGGCAGGGACAGACGGCATGAACCGCCTCCCAAGGCCATTCCCCCATTCCACCCCTCTCCCATTCTCATACAAATCACCCCTACTGATGAGAGGGATGTGATAGGGGAGTAGAGAGAAAAAGAGAGAGATACTATGATAGGAAGGGAGAAGGAAAGTAGTTGCGAACCACAAGTAGTAGAGGTTTTAAACAATATAATTGTAACCCTAACCAGAAGCGCTTCATTCCCCATGCTTTTCGCTATTAGAGTGGTATTCACATGTGCGTTGATTCGAATTTTTGAATATTAAAAGTGCAGATTTGGTGTTGACGATTTACTTCCTTTCTTCTAGGAACAGATCTTCTGTAAAATGCCTGTCAATTAGGGAACCAAGCGTCTTTTCGTTCCTCTCCTCTTACAATAAGGTAGAGTTAATGAGATCAGATGGGCAGAGGAAAGCCGAAGACCACAAGTTACTGTCCGAAAACAAGAGAAGAATGGAATTTAGGAAAGACACCGAAAAAAAGGGAAAGAGAGACGATACACTAGAATGCCGTTCACCGTAGACTAAATAGACATATGCCAATAATATATTTTTACCATGGCGATCTGCTTAGGCTGATGAGACTAGCCACGTTCTCGAGGTGGAGAGGCAGCTTGGCCTTTTAGCATACCTAGAAGCGTGTATGAGGTGATGTAAAAGTTGAAAGTTTGCCATAGAGGGGGGGGGGGCGTGCCTCTAAAGTCGACTCTCTTACTCAAGTTCCTTCCTTGAGAGGGGTCTGTGTGATGGGATTAGAGTTGCGTGACGAGGGGCAAGCCCCGAAGAGAAGAATGTAGCGGGCGATGGAAAAGAGTAAGGAGGAGGGGGGATGAGTGATGAAAGGGACGAGTCGGAGAGAACGGAAAGCCATCCATATTTCATTATTTTTTTGTTAATTAAATTTAAATTAATAAATTGTATTCTGCAGGTATCGTCACCCTCAAAGCGAGCCATCCCGAACGCGCCCACTGCCGCCGCAGCCTCGCAGAAAGATGTGAGTTAATTAATTAATTAATTCTCATGGATAGGCAATATAACAATATTAGAAGTGATCGAGATTTCCAATGGCACATGATATTACGATGTCACAACAGGATGGCAAGGTAGATAGTAACGCCGACGAATGTGATGAATCGCCCCCAACAGACACTAACATATCTCTTTCTTTAAAAAAAATTCCTTCTGGAAGTTTTCTTTCGATCGTTTCCCCTCTTATCTTTCACGCAAACGCTTTCAGTTTCCTGTGAGTCGTATTAGGGATGAATCGCATTTTGCTAGCTATTCGAAATATCCTGAAAGTTTCCTGAAACGTTGTGGCAGAGTACGTTTGATCCATGCTTGAATGAGATTAGGGAGAGTGTTTCTCCGATAGAGTCAACATGAGCTGGGGTGGAAATAGGAGGACTGAAATTGCGCCAATGTTTGGTCCTTACGTCGTGTTAGTGTAGCTGGAACGAAACGAGAAAATGTCAGGCTGAATCTTTTGCATGCATCTATTCACATGGATGTCATCTGTGTTTGAATGTGCAATAAGGTCCATTTTCTTGAGACAAGCAAGACGCCATAAGTGGCCTGCCATGCACATCAGAGCGTGCTCTTGATAAATGTGTCAAAATCCAAAAACTCTGTTTGCAGGAGGTGGAGGGCTCCGGTGATCCGCCCAAGGCGGGCACCGTGGACACGGACGCGCGCAAGTCGTCCGGATACTCGCCCGACGACGAGGACGCCGTCGAGGGATCGGGCTCGCCCCCCGACGTGCCCCCACCCGCAGTCGGACCTCCCAAGAAGTCGCCTGCGTCGCCCGCCCCGCCTCCCCCGCCCACTCCTCCCGCGGACAGTGATGACGAGAGCGTGGAGGGCAGTGGCAATGAGAAGGTACGGTATTACAGGAATAAAACGTTCCGGACATGAATCTGTGTGCGCTGATAAGTGCGCGACTCATTTGGAGAGGGGAGGGGGTCTTTAGGGGATACTTGCTACGGTATAGTTATCGATCGATGAGGCTTAAAGTGCTTTATGGTAGCAAAAGTTGAAATTCGTTTCTACTTTTGCAAAACCGCTCGATTTCACACTGTTAAACTGAATTAGGGTTTCCGGAACGAACATTGCCGCACGAAGTTCGAACCCGGGACCTAGCGCGTCGCACAGTCGAGCACCCTACCGACTGCGCTATCCCTTCCATTTATCAATCGATTGATTCGCAGGACGACGCGGGCTCCCCGTTCACGCCGCCCTCCCTCACGACGACGACCACCACGACAACGGCTGCACCCAAAGTGGACGGAGGGTCGAAGACGATGTGGGAGACGGTGGCTGTGACGGAGGTGAGCGATATCGATTTATGACACTTCCTTACTTTGGGCGCCAACTGACTGTGGGATGCGAATGGGAGTAGCCCGTTCTGTTGCCTTGACGCCTAATGCAGAGAAGGGGCCATTCCGGCCAGACATCGCAAACAAGCCTCGACTGGGGGAGTAATGGAGCTGGCTCAATTGTTTCAGTGCCCGTTCTCAAATCTCTTTCCTGCCAAAGCTCGCTTGTTTGATATTTTCTCTCTTTCTCTCCACCTAGAGCAGGAGGTGAATACTTGGCTGAAATAATCGCTTTTTCGTCTGCCATGGATGGGTAGGGGGTTCACCTCTCTCGCGCCTTTAATTTGAGTATGTGGTTCCCTTCATTAGCACTGGCAAACTCGCGTTTCATCTGGCGGCTATCCAGACCATAAGCTTGTTTGCGGCTGCCCGACGGCCAGTGTTCATTAGTCGACGGCGGCAGACATCGACCACTCGCTAAGCGCTATTTTGGTCAGCTTTTGGCGGCGGGAGATATCCGTTTCGAGTACTCCCTAGAGGGCCGATCAATGCGATGCTTGAAAAGCCGATTTTTCATCCTTCCCGCCAGGCTTTCAACGCAACACAGCTTTCGCTATATTTTTCTTACATTCCTGCACTTTCCACTTTCACTGGCGTGAAAATCGAGCTCTAGAAAATGTTTACAAGCATGCTATATTAGATAAACGAGCAATTCTCGATTCGATTTCCAGACTCCCGTGCTCACGACGCGTAGCCCCGTCTTCGAGCGAACGACTCCGCCAGTCAAGGAGAAGGAGAGAAGCACTGAAAGGACTCCGACGAGGTACGCTAGCATACGTGGGCAGGGGCTGAGGTCAATATTTGAAATCGGGAGGGGTTCCGCCACATTTCAAGGTGAAAATCAGGGAAAACAGGTGGGGTTGACACTAAGATTGGGTGGTTGCTTCTGGCAGCAATGATGCCCACGTATGTACGCTAGTTACAAAACACCACTTCCAAATGTCATAATGATGGAGGCGAAGTCTTGCTCATTTTACGAAACCTTTCTTGGCTACTTCTATTTGCAATGTTGGCTCAACACATGTCATAGAGAGGTATAATGAGTTTTCTATGTGCTGATTACATGATTTGTTCGAGTGCTGAAGCACAACTGTCATTGCCATCAACAGTCATCTGAGAAATTACAGGCCTAACACGACCGAGTCGCCAGCACTCTTCCCCTTCCACAGCATGCTCAAGCCAGGCATCTTTGCCGGTAAGTCCCTCTAGCATGGATTGAGTAATTATCTGCCTTTCTTTGCTGTAGCATCATGGGTTAGATTGGTTGAGAGTAGCTTGCGTATACAAGGCATGAGTAGATGAGAGCTTGGAGAGGAGGGGTAGAGGGTATAGGAAGAGAGGAGAGGGCATACGAAATATGATATGAGGGACATGATGTGTGTTCAAAGCAGTATCGAAGATCGGGGGTTGAGTGCTAGATGGATGAGGGGGGGGGGGGAGGTGAAAGAAGGAAAAGGCAGCACTATCACTGATAACATTATTTTATCATATGTGCTAGCTCCTTTCTGCCCCAACTGTCACAGCTGATTGAGTGACTACTGGGATATGATGAATGACATGTTGTGTGGATGGACCTTTCTGTCGCTGTGTTGTGATGGAAGGAAGATATTGAAGTCCGTATAGCCGATTCGAATTATTTTTCGGCCCATACATATCCAGGCTTTCCTGTTTTTTTTCTCTTTCGTAGGTAGCTGTCAGAGCAGGATGGGAATATGTGTTAGGTTAAGAGAAGCAAGTTATCTTGCATCTCGGTTTCATGTATTCCAGAGGGGAAATGACTATTATCCTGATCGATTGATTTCTCTTCTCCATTAGTTTCCTTCTCGTGTCCTCCCACTCTCGTGCCCTCCGCGTTTATCTGTTCTATCCAATCTCGTGATCATAGGAAAGGAGAGAGAGAGAGAGTTGGAGCAGCCGCCTCTTCTCCCAAATGGCTGTTAGAAGAATGTGTGCAATTTGTATCAAGGGGGAAAGCTACGAATGTTTTCGCATCGATCCTTTTTGCACCATGATTTTGGAAATGCATGCTGCTGTTTTTGAGGCATGCACTTTTCTCACTCACTTCTCCACCCTGAAGCCTCGAGAGTGGTACTCCACGCTCATTTCAAAGAGGGGCATTGCACGATTGGGGCTGAGGAATGGAAGGAATGGAATATGGCGGAGAGAGGTAGAAGAAGGAGGGCGAAGCATTTGCATTGCTGACCAATGACCCGTAGTGGACTAAGACCTACTCACTCAAGATGGAGTGGGGGAGGGAGGGAGGGAAGAAGAGGGGTGGTGAAGGG
>LS505141.1:682932-694026 GCA_900490845.1 Pristionchus japonicus | reverse complement strand
GCCATCTCAATCTCAGCGTTCCCTAACTGAAATCTCAAGAGAGAACAGTGGGGCAGAGTTGTATAGCAGTTGCACAATGGACTCACTGCCAAACATCCTTCCCTCCTCCCCCCCCCCCCCTCTCCTTCTCATTAGGTCGTAGTGAATTATGCGAGAAAATGAGGGAGCATCTCATACGTTACTGCCAAGGCTAGCCCTCTTATGGTGGTAGGCAGTGGTTCATAGGAAGGCTATAACTCAGAGTAGTATCGGGCGGGACTATGTGTCATGAACGATTTCCTCATATTGGAGTATGTCCAATCAACCTGCATTGTCTTTTGGATTTGCCCCATTACGAGAGGGGGATTTAAAGGTCTCCCTCCCCTCATCAAGACCCCCCCCGCGCCCGTCCCCAGGCCCTTTGTGTCGCCTTTGATCTTCCCGCGTCTGCGCCCAATAGTTCTCTCTCTCTCTCTCTCTCTGCGAGATTTGTGGCAGCCGGTGCCTTTGTAAGATACACTGCCGGATTAGCAGATAGGAAAAGAAGAACAGAACACGCATGGGGCCCACCCCTCTCCCGTCTCTTTTTATATGTAAGAAATGCAGGTACAAAAGAGAATGAGGAGGAATGTGATTGGTGGTGAATGAGAATGGGAATGGGAATGGAGTGGTGCAGATGGGGACGCGTCTTCGACCAACCAGATGTGTTCTCATTTCGATCTTCTTTTTGCGAATGCAAAACGGTCCAATATCGAGCCGACGAATGACGAGAAAAGGCGAAAAACAGGGCGCATGCGTCTTGCTAGGGACCAGAAAGCCATGTTTCGGATATTTTTTCTCTTTTTCGGGTTGGGGCTGTTCAGATTCGGAATGTGTTCTTTTTTTTGCCAGTAAAACATCAAAATTGTGTTCTCCGGTTAGATTTGAATAGTGTAGTGTGCAATGCCTGCTTTCTTACTTACTCCTCCTTGTGTGTTGCCGGGATTTGCCTGTACATCGATAGTCGAAGCACCAACAGCGGACGAGAGGGGATGAGGCCTTTCTTCTCCACAATGTTCCACAAAGACCCACTACGAGGGGGCGACGGCACCCAGGGGTTTAACGAGGGGCGCGCTGCCAGCCATTGTGCAGGTGTAGTAAAAGCCGGATAATATACTAGGGCTTTGTTCAGTTTTTGCCGTGATTTATGAATATTCCATTCTTTCCCTTGATTTATTAATATTCTTGGCACACGGGATATGTACATTTGAACTTGTCCTACTCTAGTTTCGCCACAGTGTATAACGCCTCCGCTCCTCGTTTACAGAGATGAACGGACCCCTCCTATCAATACATCTCGACCCCATCGGGAATTCTATTTGTATTTGAGAGAGAGAGAGAGAGTACAAAGGCCGAGCACTTCCTGCTAAGGGATGGTATTACCTCCCCTCTCCCATCCCCCTGCCTGACTGATGTGATGGCTCTAGCAGGGAGGCCAAGAGCCAATATTAGACTGGAGACACGGTCTCTCTCTCCCTCTCTCTCGTTGACCGGAGTCTCTCATAGTTAGAGGGAGGCCAGAAGTGGTGACAGATTGCCTAGAGAAGAAGAGAGAGAGGGAGCAGTGACACTGTCAGCAGAGGAGAAAGAGAATATGTGAAGGGATCAGTAACGAAGCGGGGGATCTGGGAACAGATTCAGTGGCTGGCCTATTTCCGTTTATGTGGTAGCGGACTATTTACTGAATTTATCAAAGCGTAAAGTGATTTGAAACGTTGGATCAAATTAAACGACTGATTGGCAATAGACCAACTGCTGGACCTTTCTATCCCTTTTTACAATTAGTTGCATTCTCCCACGTTCCTTCATTCCGATCCTCCTCTCCCCCCACCTTCCCTCTTCCTCTGCGAAGAGTGAAAGGTGATAAATGGGTGGTGGCCTTCTCTTGCGGTGACAGGACGGAACTGGGTGAGGGAGATTAGTGCTAATTGCGCCTTGTCTCTCGGCCAAATTCCGGAGCCGCCGTAGGTCTAATGTTGTCGATAATGTCAAGTCCCGCGCCTCTGCCAACTCAACCGACATGTTTGCATTGTTCAAGAGTGCAAACGAAACCTTGATAACGATACGGGAAAGGAAGTTTGACTGTGAGGGGAATGGAGAGGGACCTGATTGTATGAGGGAACAACAGGGCATATGGCCTGATCGAGGGAGCGGATGAGACAGTGGAAAAGGGGAAGGAAGGGTGACAATGAGGAGCATGCACCATATGTTGTTATTATTGCTCTGGTGAAAGATGAGGATGGAGAACGTAATCACTGAAATTGAGGCGTCAAGGCACAGACACTATCCTCCTCGAAATTAGAACCAAATTGAATTCGGTAAGGTTCGTGATTGTTTTGGGTAGTGAGACTTCGAGGAAAGAAAAGGGGATGGCTCGAGTTGGATCCATTTGCCAGGATGATTAAAATAGAGTGCACATCGCAGGTGCTTCGGTAGCATATGTGCATGACATGAAGCCACTTATTGGGTAAATGAAGAGGGGATAAACGGCTGCTGACCCCCGTGGTGTTTGATCACCTGTGATGGTCAGGGGGTTCATATTGGGCAAGATAATGTAGAGGGGCATTGGGGGAAGTTCTTCCGATGTTTAAATGTCGCTGATTAGTCGAAATAGCTTAACGTTGATGGGCTGTACAAATGAATTGAAATAAGGATTTATACTACGATGATAATATGATGGTGGCAGGGTTGGGTTTTTACGTTTACGGATTTTACTTATTTTTCAGTCCTGTTTTTCTTCCAGTCAGAGTGAATTTGTCGACGGAGATAAACTGGCATGAGCAGTGGTTTTACATTGACCATATTAAAAATTGATACTATGAATACATAAAATACATGAATACAATACAATAAAAATACATAACACATATTGAATACCTGAATAATCGATTGCATTTGCAGCAGTGGTAGGCGGCACGGTGGTGGGTCTGCTGATGGCCATCCTGCTCGTCATGTTCATCGTCTATCGAATGAGGAAGAGGGACGAGGGAAGTTATGCTCTCGAGGTCCGATAAGTTCATCTCTTTTTAGTTCTTTATTGAGAACTTCTTCAATTTTTGGCCCCGACTAGACAGTGCGGAATGAAAAGCAAGGTGAAGATTGAGAAGAGTAGGGAGGAAATACTCTGTGAAAAAAGTCTGGTCCAAAAATCGAAGATGTACCCTATATTGATATTCCTGCTAATTCCGTGTGCCTCCGATTTCGTATTAGTTCGAGTCGATTTCTCAAGGTAGAAGATGAGACTAGTCAGTGACACTGTTCGCGCCATTAGCGACAAAAAAGTCAGATAAAACCATTTTATTCACTGCCACAAAATTATTTGATTGTTTGCTGGTGTGAAGAGGAACTTTGACGAATCTTTGTTTCAAATAATTGTGATTAGTGGTACGTGGTGACTGTAAATAATGAATTTGTCTTCAGGAGCCGAAGCAGCGCCCGTACACTGGCTATGCGTACACGAAGGCATCGAGTACGAAGGAATTCTACGCCTGAGAAGACTGCAGTGACCCCTCCTCTCGCCTATTAGAGCTAATCTATTCATTCTCTCCGATGCTAACCGAACCATAATATGTGTCCCTGTCGATTATATTTATAGTTGTGATAGGTGTCCATTTTCGCCTGACTTCACTTTCATGATTTTTGACCTTCTATGTCTAAGAACTTACTGCGCTCTCTTCTGTTGCTTGAACGCACACCGAAAAGCGACCGATCAAGTTTAGTTAAAAATTTATTTGAGTCTCTCGTTTCTCCTCACTTTCTGGGCGCTTATTTGTGTAGATTCGCGGGTCCATCGGTTTCTGCCCCACCCTGCTTCCTCCCACCCTGCTTTTATTTCGATTTGCAAGCTGACTCTGTCATTCCTCATCACCGTATATGCATAAGAACTTGCTACGCCGAGTTAGCGACCTGACTAGAGACACACGAAATCAAGAAACAAATTGCTCTACGCATCTCCCCCGCACTCTATTCAGGCACCACAATTCTCTATTCCTGCCGCCGCTTTTTGCTGATATGACACACCATAATATTTGACTCACCCCCGCCGTGTTCTTACCCAGCGCTTCTGCTCTACATTTCTGACATACAATCTTTCATCCACCCCACCAATGGTTCTACTTTCACACGTTGATCTACCACGCCCTGTCCCTCAATCGACCGATTCCATGTACTTATCTACACCTCCCCCCCCCCCTCCACGAATTGTACCATAGCCCGTTAACAACGCAAGTTTGATGCGATACTACAGCAAGCTCGATCACAGTGCTCGGTTGAATTGTTCTGTCCTTCGTTCTCCGTTCAGTTACTTATTTCCCCTACAATGAACCAATTGCCATCCAACATCCATGTATTCTCACTTGACATACTTTCATCTGCTCATGAAATGAGTTAATAGATTACCTCCAATTACCCCTCACTATTGTATGCTCACAGTTTGAGACGCCGCCCCTCACACGCATTTGTTTTTACCTTTGCTTGAAAGTGTTATTAGAGATTGATTCGAGTGTATCGATCGATTGCCGATTGAAAAATAAATAAGTTCGTGATGAGACAAGAAATGTGTTAAATGCACAAAAAAGTGAAAGGCTGTGTTGTCCTATGTGATGTCTGGTTGTTGTTACTAATTGTTGAAACAAAATTGCAAAAATGTAAAAATGTACAAAAATCAACTTGTAAAAGCGCTACAGACATCAGGAATGTTCGGTAGTAACACAAACCAGGGAATCTGTTGAGATCATAGAGCGGAATCTGACAAAAATCGGTTCCCTGACCCTGACCCTGCGACTGTCTTCTGTCGGCTGATCTATATCCAACTTCTTGTCTCTCCGATTCCTATTTTCTCTTGTCTCCACCATATCTCTGCCCTCTCCACTCATTCCACACTCTCCCGCGTACGCAAGTGTAATGCCTAAGGGAGCGCGTCTTCCGATGTGAGGGAGGGGCCGGTTGTAGCACTTGAGAAGAGGGAGAGGAAGACGGGAAGAGATAGAGAGAGATCTGAGCGATTGGGAATAGCCCAGAAGCTTCGCGATCTACTATTTTTCGTCGTCTAGTCACTCTCTACTCTCTCGCAAGGATTCTAGCGAGTTCTACGAGATCTTGATATTATTTCTTTCGCATGATGAATTCTGGGGCTAACTAACTGAATATTTATGGATTCTTCTGTTGAACTGCCGGCCGTTAGCTTTTTTCTGTTTCATGCTACTGTAAAGATACGTTCAAATCACTTTTTCGTATCCGTCAATTTGTACTGCTCTTGAGCCTCGTGTTACAGTATGACAGCTGAACCGACGATCCAATCGGCGGAGGACCTGAAGGATGCGGGCAACGCTGCCGTGAAGCGAGGCAGTTGGAGCGAGGCGCTGGACAGGTGAGATCGGGGAAAATGTTTGGGAAAATATGTTTGAATGGCACAAGGACGGGTGATCCTCGTTGGATGGGAACCATTTGCATATTGCATAGCTCTTGTTTCTCGCATGTATTAGGGTCTCATTCAGTCAGTTCACATGCGACGGTGATCATTCGAACTAGTTCCGGTTGAAGACAACTTTGAAGATTTTATGTCATCTAAACATTTGAGGTACACGGAGGCGCTGGAGTTGGTGTCGGACGACGAGGCGGCGCTCCGTCTCACTCTCTATCGCAATCGGTCGCTCGTTCGACTGAAGCTGGAGGAGTATGAGGGCGCGGAGGCAGACTGCACTCAGGGTAACGGATGTTTTGATGATTTTTCTAGGAACTTCATCGATCGTTGGACCAAGTGAGAAGTGAGATAGGAATGAAAATGGTAGGGAGAGAATACTCTGCGGGAATCGTCCGGACCTAAAGTCGATTATGATTTCTCTTTTTTTCCGTCGCGATTCAGAACCGAAAAGTAATTCCAAACGAGAGTTTTCGAGTGGGCAAGCGAGTGGGGATTAAATATATTTTAATATCAATATTGTTTAGAAAACCGTATTTCAGTATTGGAGAAAGACGGAACAGACACGAAAGCACTGTACAGAAGGGCACTCGCAAGAGAACAACAAGAGAAGGTAACGAGGAAAATCTATTTTGAAATTGTTCTTTTGTTCTTAGTAGTGTCTCTCAGCTTGGTTTGACTAGGTAAAACTTATGATACGTAGTGCTTGCAGAAACTTTACCTACTGTAATCTTGATTAGGTTATTCAAGTGTTGTGTTTTGGGCGTCCATGCTAGCAATTATGTAGACTCATAGGATTCAGATTTTGCAGAATATATATTATAAATATATGATTACAAGAATAATTACACATGCCAATTCCAGATCGGGAACGCGCTCCTCGACTGCAAAGAAGCTCTTCGTCTCACTCCCAATGACAAGGATCTCAAGGTATGCTACGGGAACTTGTTCGGTTTCTTTTTCTTCGGTCAAAAATACCAGTCAGAAACCGAAGAGTTCCATACTTCGTGCTGTTAGAATGGGCACTTGTTACTGTAGGCATCAAAGTATCTTCTCTACACCATTCTATCGTATTCACAGCCCACGTGTGCAGTCTGTTGCCGTATAAAATAAAGAATGGTCTTAGAATGAATAGCAGAAACTGTAATCCACTTATAGGAGCTCTTTCCCCGACTCGCAAAGGCCAACAACGATCTGCTCAAGAAGGTATGTCACTAAGATTTAAGCGGGCCGCAGTCAGTCAATTTTTTAAAATTATTAAATCAATTATTGTATTTATAAATTAAAATTCTTAGACGACGTCGATGGAGCATCGCGTCGGTGAGATGCACAAGCTCGTGTTTGACGGGCAGGCCAAGGATGCGGAGCAGAGAATGACTGTGAGTTTGTTTAGTTACAGTACAATAATACACAGTACACACACACACACGACACACACAAAACTTTACAATGTATTATATTGTGAGTTACAGTGATGCCAGAGAAGGCAGAGAAGGTCCGTAGAAAATGATGGACATTTAACTAGGTACGGTAGTGAGGCAGCTAGCATGCATGCAACAATGTTTTCAGGCCATCAACAATCTTCTCGTGCTGGCTCGCGAGTCGGAAACAGGCGCTTTGCGGGTCTGGAATGAGGTAAGGACGATCGATCATAGATACATTCAGATGGGATGGAATGTCAGAGATCGTTTAAAAGTTTAAAATAAAATATACGCATTGAATCCCAAGTATTTATCAGGAGCTAGGTAAACTAACTCTTCTATCTCGCCTTTACTCGGGTTTTTTTGCCCTCTTGGGGGACCAGAGAAAGTAATATATTAGGTTCTCACCCAGTCTATGATCATCCAACGATGATAATAAGACACCGACCATTTACCAAAGAATTACACCTACAAAATGGACTTCAGTTGGCTGAGCTTGTCTAAAATTTCAACAAACATGGTTAACTCTACGTTCTCGCAATCGATATTGTTATATTGTGAAAAATCGTTTGCTATTCAAGGGTCGCCTCGTGCCTCTCGTTCTCTCGACGATCACGTCGTCCGAGACGCCCGATGAGTTCGCCGTCGCCGCCGTGCGCGTACTGGATGAAGTGTGCAAGAACCACGGAAGGGTACGGTAGTCTTACGGTAGTCTCCTTTGCCCAGGCTGTTCTCACAGAGTACTCCTCTCAAAAATGGCTTATGCAGCCCACATGCTCAACATTTTCCCTAACAAGACAATTGGGATCTGTTCCCCACTTAGGGCGCGCTCAGGTTGCAGCCAGGCCAAAGAAACAGACAAGTTCCGTCGTACGCAGCAATAGAATCAACAGAGAAAAATTGCAGGCGATGAAGCTGATCGCGATGCTGAACAAGGAAGATGGAGCGAAATCAGTCCAGATCGCAGTGAGATTGATGTGCGCACGGCCCGCGAAGGTATCTTATACTTATGCGTATACTTCATTCACCAACGCAGGAATGACAGAGAATGTTCAACAGGCGGTATTAGGGCTCAGGCGAACGTAGGATAGGGCTTCTCGTGAACTTAGGGTCGTTGAATTGGATTGAATCGTCGTAGTGCACATACTATACGATTCGTGCTCATTAGATCCTGCATTTTCTCAAACAATCGAATATCTGAGTCTGTTTCACAAAAGAACTAGGTCGGATGCGAACCGACTAGATGACTTGATGATCCTGTCGGTTCTCATACGACAGTTCTCACCCGACCAAGTTCAGAATAATGATAAGCATAGCAAATCTCTTCTCCACAGGAATACGTGGACGCGACGAGTCTGATCATCCAGCGCTTCTTCAATGCGTGCTGTCGCATGGACAGGCAGAAGGAGATCAAGCCGGATCCCGAGATCGCAGAGGGTAGGGTGATTGCGGAATGAACTTTAACTTATCTAGTTTGTAACCCTGCTCTGGGCTTTTCTGATATAGAGGGCAGTTGACCGATTATAATAGTTTGAGGGTTTTAGATAGCATTGTTGTCACAACTTATTGGGCTAAGTGGAGTCGAGGCAAGAGGGTTCCCTTTTGCAGCGAACAAGCTCTGGATCGTCCGTCTCATCCTCGAGCTGCAGTCGATGCTCACGGACAAGAACGTCGCCGTGCATGTGCGTTGATTGGTCTTACTCTCCTATCACGATGCTTGACACAATCATGGCTTTCTCTCGTTCTGGAAGCCCTAGAGTACTTTATGATCGAACTAGTTGAAGTTTACCTCAACTTTTGAGATATTTAAATTTCACGCGCACGTAACTGTTAGTACGTGAGGCTTTCCGGTCCGGAATTTCCAGAGCTGATGCTGAGCCCTCCGTTTATGTAGACGGTTTGTCACTATTCGTCATTGTAGGTTCGCGAGACGGTGATCGATCTGTTCGTGAAGAATCTGATGCACATGGACGGAGGAATCCCGCGAGGATGGAGTTGGCGATTCGTGGAGGAACGAGGTACTCCTCTCTTCTTTCGTTTGCCTTCTCTGCATGGATTACTTCAGTAAATATGGATATTAGACAATTATTTAGCAATTGTCTAGTTCCCCGGAAGAATGGTTGAGTTTCACTAGACACTCTTCCGGGGAAGTAGAAAAGTAATTATTTTTGGGATTTCTCATAATCACCAAATGTATTGATGTTCATTCAGGTCTCCTTACTCTGCTCGATGTCTCGACGCAATCGCCCGAGCAGGCGGACTACCCCGTCAGCCACGAGACGCGCCACCATCTCGCCATCTGCCTCACCAAGTGCGGGAAACTACTTTTTTTGTTAGGCACAGAGAAAAAACGTTTTAAATAGACCCTCACTTGTTAGACTTTATGAAAGTTTGGCTATAGCTGTAAAGTGTTGGTATCCACAATTTGAACGAGTCTGTTCGCAGTGAAATGGTTATTTTTCCAGGCTGCACGATGACATGGTGTTCGACACGAAGAGAGTCATCTTCAAGGAGAAGCTCGATCTGTATTTCAAGTGAGTGTCGGATGTCCGCTCGCACGTTTGCATGCGTTTCCACCAGTCGATTGCTGTCAGATGGTGATAATCGCACAAAATGTTCAGTGATCTTTTCGTAGTCGAATGGAAATTGTAAATAATCTATCCTGGAATTGCAGCAACCTAATGTCGCGCAACAACGAGCGCGATTATCAAATCAAGATCTCCAATCTGCTGTGTACTCTACTACAGGTGATCATAGTAATAGTAGAATTTTTTGTTCGTTGTGCTTTTTGATAACAAAGATTTCGTATGTAGTCGAATCACATAATTTGGAATGAATCGAAATAACGTGGATCGTGATTTCATTCAATTTGGTTCTCAGGGTCCGGTCGATCTGGGCGTCAACCTCGTCACCAACGACCAAATCACTGCGATGATGCTGCACATGGCGGCATCGGAGGACTTGACGCTTCAGGTTGGGTTTGAAGCTTTTTTATGTTTTTTTTTCACTCATTACTGATTTTCAAACAATGGTGGGCTAACTTCCGCTAGGTGGGGAGGGGGTAACGCAAAATTCAGAAAATTTCTACTTAGGGAGCGCGCAGAATGTTAAAGTGTTCTATATAGGAGGTCCGCAAATTTTATGTTCCTCCCTTCGGGGCTCCGCAACCTGATGACCTAGCAGGTTATTAGCCCAACATTGTTTTCAAAGTTACGCTTACATATCTGTCCAGCTTAGAGCTCATTTTTCCTTACCATGGGCGCAAAACTGGATCGCTGGCGCAGTGGATCTGAATAAATGTATTATCCAAAACTAATTCCTTTTTTCAGGCGGTTGCTGCCGAGTTGATCGTGCTTTCTGTGGTGAAGCATGAGCGTGCCTCCAGCATGCTTAAGGTACGTTAAGAAATAATTGAAAGTCATAAAAAATCCAACAACAAATCCAGAGAACAAAATAGATTATGTAAAATTATCTCAAAATTTAAACTTGCAGAACGGTCTGCCCATTCTCTATAAGCTCTTCAACTCGGAAGATGCGAACGTGAAAGTGCGCGCACTCGTCGTAAGTTTCGCCCTATTTATTTATTTTTTAATTTAAAAAAATATGACGCTTTACTTCTTTCACGGAACTTCCCAACCGATCGTTTCCCAGGGTTTGTGCAAGTGCGGTTCGGCTGGAGGTGACGATTTGGCCAAATCAACCATGCAGGAGGGAGCTACGCTCAAACTGGCACAGGTACTGTGTAATTTATGTTTATCGTTTACTGAGTTTTAAAAAAAAATTATTTTAATTATTTTTAGTACTGCAAGAAGTTCCTGCTGGATGTGAACACGTACTCGATGGAGGTGCGAAGGTAAGCGAAATGTCCCGTTTTGTATCGTTCTCATTTTCGCCCCCCTCATTCTCGAGTAGTAGGACCCGTCCAGTCGATTTGTCTCACTAAAAAATGCGTCTAGGCGGTGACACTGACACCTCCATAAAATTTAAAAATAGAGTCAATAGGGAATACTGAGTGATTCTCGACATCGTAGTTGTTATACTGAGATCTTCTTAGTAGAGCGATTAATTTGACGAGAGGGGAAGAGAAGGAGATGAAAGGTCTTTTATCATCTTTATGAGACGTTTCGGACTATACGTCCATCATCAGTCAGGAATAACACATGAAAAGAGTGAAAGTTAGCAGTGAAAACAGCATGAGACGACTAAACGGGTGAGTGAGAAAACAAGTGAGGGTGA
>LS505141.1:600991-624302 GCA_900490845.1 Pristionchus japonicus | reverse complement strand
TTGAATAGCATCTCATACAGGACGAAAATACAGTAGGCGCCGCAGGTAATTTCATGAATCTGCTGATGCTTCTCCCGATTGAAATGGCAATAGCGGAATTGCATGCAAAAATGCAGAATATCCTCTACTTTAGGCAATCCGCCAAATGAATCGAAATAATGGCAGATGCCATTTCGTACGACGATGGCTAGCCAATGAGCCCCCGACTTGTCCGATGGATCCGTATTGACAATAAGACCAAATGTTCCCGATCTATCCTTGATATCGGGCAGACAGTCTGAAGGAAAAACGCCCAAAAAGTTTGGAATATGGCCCAGCAGCGAACTGATATCAGTCGAATCCATATCAATAATGATTTATCGGTTCAAGTACTTGCATTTAACTACTCCATCGACGACAATAAAAGTCAAGTTTGAGCAATTACGTTGAATAAACGTAGTTAGGTCTGTCTTAGGATTGTGACGAAGGCCTTCGTTTATATCGAGAAGAATGTCAGCGATACTGCCGATGGAGATTGGTCCTTGCCGCAGGAAAACGATTAGTTCGAGAAGACGGGCCAAGCCCTCTGCTCCGTCTGGATGAAATGCCTTGTACAAGTCGTAATTGGGGGGCAAGGGAAATGGAGAAGTCCAACCACTCATCTCAAATGCAAGCTCAAAGAGTGAACAATGTTTGGGTTATCTGCTGAATTTATACCTTTTGTATCACCCTGTATTACTCATGGCCTCTACTCAGAATGAAACAGTAGACAAGCAAAGCGATATTGCCCGAAACACTGAGAAAAGTCAACACTTGTTGAAGAATGTGATTGTGAAACCTAACAGGCACATTATCATAGGAAGAATAGACGAGACCACCATGCTTGTAAAAAATTACTTTGGTGATATTATCAAAAAGGTATCCTTGAATATTCTCCAAAAGTCTGACTTGATTCTCCTCGTTGATATGAAAGAGGGTTCCCTTCTCGAGAAGGAATGATTCCTTGTCGTTGATCCATTCCTCGCTTGCATGCGCAAGAAGACAACCACCAAGTAGAAGGAAGAAAATCATGACTAATTGACAGACGTAAGCTAGAAAATATATAGCGTCTAGCTAGTTCGCTTGGCGAATGGTATGCAAGAAAGTGAAAGTGATCGGCCAGAGAGTAGATGGAAGGTTGTGATAAGGCCCAAAAGGTCAGATGAAATTTTTAGCCTGTAGTAAACTACGGCAGGCCAAAGACTACGGTAGGGGATTACGGTAAGTCAAAAAATTACGGTAGGTCAAAGAACTGCGGTAGGTCATAGTCCTACGGTAGATCAAAGATTAAAATTTGAAATAGAATTAAGGCGGGAAAGATGTCAAGATTGATGTTTGGCTGGCGGGCTGGTTGGCTGATCGATGACTAAGCGGGTTGATTGATTGATCTTTGGCCAATGACTAAGCGGGCTGATCTTTGGTCGCTGACTAAGCGGTTTGGCCGATGACTAAGCTAGGGAAAGAAAATGACCTTGAAAATGGCGAAGGTCGAAAAAGAAAAGGGCCGGAAAATTTTTTGTGATTTATCCGGTACAATTGTACCGGATGAAGTATAATAATACTACTCATACCATCTCTACAATCTCTCCCTCATCACCTCAACACAATGTCTGATCCCCTCAATTAGCATGATCAATCTCTTCACTCTCTCCACACCAATCACATTACCATGTCTGGCTCCCCGCCTTTATAAGGCGCTCGTTTCCCTCCATTCCTCAGAGTCGCACTGAACCTCTCCTCGCTCATACGCGAGTCCATCACTGCGGCTTCACTGTGCAGGGAACACCCCTCACAGATCTTCACCACACAGAGGGTCCAAGCTCTGTCCCACATCTACCGTATCTCCACTCCAATCTACCGTATCCAACCACATCTCGTCTACCGTACCACCACCACACAGAGGGTTCGATCTCTGTCCCACCTCCACTACAGTATCCTCAAGGATACTCACTACAGTAACCACGTCGATCCCCTCATATCCCATCCCTTCTTCCCCCGCCTTAGTATTGTAATAATAAATATTTATTGTTACTCTATCTGACCAACCGCACCGTACCGTACACCGACTACCGTACTCTTCGCACCTCAACCACTAGCGTTCTAAGCCCTTCCCTACTCTCTTCTGAGTATCGTGGACTGGCTAGTTCGCATATGGTGCATACGCCAATTCAAGAACTCAAGCCGATTAAGACCCGCGTGGCAGGACCCCTCTTCACACCTCCATCCATCCACTGAACCCACTACGACATACCACGATGGCCAGCATATTTGCGCCTCGATTCAACCACATCCGATCACTTCATTCCAATATCAGAACATCCAAATCTGATTTCCGATCCATCCTCGACTCATGCGATTCTATCAAGGATTATGACGATCACGCAATCAAGGAAGCAGAGCTCAACAGAGCATTTTCCCATCTCAAATCCACCATTGATATCTACAGCGATGCAATCGAGAGCCTTCCACACAAGAAGGATCGCGATCTTTTCAATGTGATCAGCGATGATCTCGACCAAGATGTGGAATACGACCATGTATTCCTACAGGATGCATTTCTTGATATGCAGAGATGGAGAATGGCCGACGCACTCGAATACTCTCGCAGTCGAATCGATTTTCGAATCATGAGAGAGAAGTCCATGCGTGAATGCGCCTCCCTCAACCCGCAGTACTTCGCCTATCGATCTCCCATCAACTCAATCGATGCCACTTCAACCCAAATGGATTCATCCGTTGAATTCCACCAGAAGACCATCGCGATAAATGGCAATATCGCAGAATCTTCCAACGATGATTCCAATCAGATTCAAAGTCAAACTGATTCCAATACGGTCTGGCAAACCGCACAGATCAGTCCTTTCGAAGTGATCACTTATCACACCCCGACGAAGTTACTCTGGATATTCACGACTTCTCATCCATCAACTCGTCCATGAACTGCGATGATTCAACCAATGAATCACTCACCGACAGCTTCACAACCCGACCTTTCAAGGTCGTTCCTATTCCGGGCACAGCCCCTAAGAAGAAGCTATCCCATCATTCATCAATCTCTCGACGCATTCCATATTTGAGAGAATACATCCATTCCCCATCCAAAGGCTGGCGCGAGGGATCTCGACCAGTCTCGATCAACAACACCATTGAATCCATCGCTGCTACAAAGCACCCGCCCTATCCATTGGAATCTATTCCATCTCCCATCCATCTCTCTCAGTTCGATTTCAGCTACATTCGAGAAGATCTCAGTATCTACAACATCAAGCACATGTACGACGATCCGTGGCCAGATGATCTCGACCACTCGCTCTATTGTATGTTTCTTGTCGCCCTCACCCTATTGTCACCCCTTAGTCGTCCGTCTACAATTTCTCCCATCTCAAGGCCACTTCAATTGTTCACTCCTCATCTTCAACCCATCCAATCTACACCATACCACTTCAACTTCAAACCATCAATCCACTTCGTTCCATGTTCTTCCCTCAGGCGGGAGTGTAGCGACTTTAGCCTAGTCACTACCCTTTTCCTCATTCTCACGTCAATCCAACTCATTACCATACCATCTCTACAATCTCTCCCTCATCACCTCAACACAATGTCTGATCCCCTCAATTAGCATGATCAATCTCTTCACTCTCTCCACACCAATCACATTACCATGTCTGGCTCCCCGCCTTTATAAGGCGCTCGTTTCCCTCCATTCCTCAGAGTCGCACTGAACCTCTCCTCGCTCATACGCGAGTCCATCACTGCGGCTTCACTGTGCAGGGAACACCCCTCACAGATCGTCACCACACAGAGGGTCCAAGCTCTGTCCCACATCTACCGTATCTCCACTCCAATCTACCGTATCCAACCACATCTCGTCTACCGTACCACCACCACACAGAGGGTTCGATCTCTGTCCCACCTCCACTACAGTATCCTCAAGGATACTCACTACAGTAACCACGTCGATCCCCTCATATCCCATCCCTTCTTCCCCCGCCTTAGTATTGTAATAATAAATATTTATTGTTACTCTATCTGACCAACCGCACCGTACCGTACACCGACTACCGTACTCTTCGCACCTCAACCACTAGCGTTCTAAGCCCTTCCCTACTCTCTTCTGAGTATCGTGGACTGGCTAGTTCGCATAGGAATGTACTGTTACAGAATGTCGGAAAAAGTGTAACAGACCCTATTTAAATATTATTTAAATAAATGCAAAAAGACTCACTGCAGCGATCTTTCAAATGCCTTCGCAACGCACCAATTTCAGTGAATCCGGAATCACAGAAGTCACACTTGTAGGGTTTTTTAGAAATAAGATCCTCTGAAATAGTCCAAAAAAGTGAAGAAAGTTCAAGAAAATGGTAGGTCTCACCACTACACTTTTTCTTGCTTATATGCAAATTAAGGTTTTGTGTGTTTCGAAAATTGTATCCACACATTTCACACTTGAACGGCCTCTTGATAGCAGCTTGGCTAGGATCGTAATCATCTGAAAGTAATTTTCACAGATAATATTGTAAATATACACGAACCCAAATGATTTTCGGAATGCCTCTTGAGTTTGTTGCTGCTCATGAATTTCTTGTTGCAAATTTCACACTCGAACCTTCTCTTAGCGGGATCATTTTCGGCTGAAATCAAATCATAATTAATATTTTAAAATGCTGAAAAACGCACGTAGATGCGATAACTTGTGCCGAAGCAGGACACCCGACTGAGTGAATCGCTTTCCGCACTGATCACATTCGAACGGCTTGTCCGCAATTGTTTCGTCTGAAAACATTTTTCTCTTTTCTCCTTTTGGCTAAAAAAACATACTATGATGGACCAGCATGTGTCTTCGTAGATCGCACAATGAAACGCCGCATATTTCACACTTCACCAACTGTTTAGCCTTTTCTTGTTGTCGATCGATGTTTTCTGAATTGCATTCTTTGATAATATTATTACGGCTACCATTTCGCTTTTTATTAACTCACCGCACTTTTTCTTGTGACTTTCTGTTTGTAGGTGACGCTTCACTTTGGTATATATCATCTTTCCACAAGGTTTGCATTCGAATCCTTTCTTCTTCTCTTCTGAATCCACCATAATGAGGAAAGGCTTGGCTGTTTCGTCTTTTTCATCTTTGGCAATCTTTGAAAACGGGTGAGCCTTGTCTTCATAGAATTCATTCATTTCCTCGTAGGAAACTTTTGATACATTCGACCTTCTCGATCTCTGAAAGAACACCATCACGAACTGGAGACATAACGATTCGATAGAAAGTACGCACAACGTTATTTGTTTCCGACTTTTTCACATCTTCTTGATGGAAAGCAACGTGATCAGATGGATAACTCGGTTCATTCCATTCATCGAATTCTTCTTTCACGGGGTATACCTGAGAAGCGAAATCAATAGATTCTTCCTGAGACGTTTCATTTTTATTTTTGACATGAATGATATTTTCGAACAAAAATTTGACAGTTGCAAGCTGCATACCTCTTCTTCTTTAGGAATCGTCATCTCTTCTGGATAAGAATGGTCACCCGGAGAAATCAATGCTCTATCAGCATATGAATCCATCGGCTCCTGCACAAAATATTATCGATTGGAGCGACGTCCATGTTGATAAGAACAAACCATTTTGACATCTGGAAAACTAAATCGGTTCTTCTCCCTCTCTCCTATCCATTCCATCGTCATTTCCATTGAATAAGAAAGACCATTCACGCAATGACTGAGTCGATCCAGTCTGAAATCGGTCCTCGAATGTTAGGCTATTCGAGTAAGAACCTACTTTATATCGTCAAAATCCTCAATCCGCTGGCGTTTTCTTGCATTTGATGATAAAGTAACCATTCGTTTCTAAATTAGCAATAGTTAATAATCAACGATGATTATCAATACCTCAGAGCCCGCATCGCTCTTGATCAATTCTTGCAACAGACCAATGGAGTCTTGTACGATATCTCCGATTTTATTGAATGTATGATTATTGAGTGTCTGCAAGTGATACAAATATCACAAGCGAAAAAAAAACTTACTTTCTGTCGGGCTGCTTCCAATAGGCTCTCTAAATCGACGTTCTCAGATTGATTCATAAATCCTAAAGTGTGATGGGGCAAGATAATGCCTTGAACAGTAGACAGAGGAAAGGAACCCACAAGCAATACTTCTCGATATGACTGGAGAATATTGTGAACGAGTAGTGGAAGTGAGTCACTTCACTCGCAAAAAGTGGGAGCATTGCCTCCAGGTATTTCGAACACAACTTCATGTATAGAAACGTCCCCATAATATAGAAAACGGAACCGCAAGTTAATCGAATTTATACGCACATTGTTGATATGTTTACAAAGAAATCATGGAGATTGCAACACGATGTTTTGCCGATGAAGGAGGAGATGAAACTGATCACTGCTCGAGAGGGAGGACAGTGGTTCCTGATAACTAATTAAACTTCATTTACATTCTCTCAACGCACCTCCAACCGCACTCTGAGCATTACGCGCAATCTCGCCATAGACATCACTGAACATGTATTTTGATTTGAAAAAGGTAATTTACATACTTGGCATCAATCAACGGCATCTCGATCATTCTCATCGTCAGTTCCAGTTGAATTCCATTGAACTTATCGATGTCCGATTGGTCGATTGGCTGAAATGATTAGATCTTTGAAATTATTTAAGAGGTTCTAACCACTGATGAAGTCATCTTAGCTCTCATGCTTCCCACGGCTGTTCGATAAACGCTCAGCGCAAGTTCGAGATTGCCGATTGCGGTCTAGAACGTTAAGAATAATAGTTGGCAAAGGAAATATTATATTTGCAAGATACCATTTGCTGCGCGATAATTTGGTTGTTGGCCGAGTTTGCTCTATTCAGAGCCCTAACGAACTCTGCCCTCTTAGTATCAACCTGATCCACTCTCTTGCCGAGGCTTTCGAACACGATCTGAATAGAGTTAAGCGATCATTGAAAATGTACAAGCTTCAAACCGATGCCCGGTCGAAGTTGAAATGATTCATGGCGATTTGCGCCTGGAATGCGATTTTATATCAGAATTAAGCCGTTTTGACCTGCTCAACAGCATTGTGGTGTAGAGTTCGCGTCTCGGAGAGTGAATCACGTAGCGAATTGGATAACTCGATGATTGAGGCGGTTTCTTCAGAATTTTTGAATGTTTTTTGCGTCTCGAATAAGATAAACCTCTGGAGTTGGCTTGGCTGATGGTCATATTGATAGCGGCGGAGGCGAAATCTTTGATCAATCCGGCCTCCCTCTCATACATTCCTTCGAGCCTGAAATTGGGCAGATTCAGAAACAACAGCAACATTGAATTAGGTACTTTAAGGTATGTTCTTTCTGATCCAAACTCCGAGCATCATAAACTTCCTTCATCTCGACTCGTTGCTGCTCTGCTTGCGCCAACATCAATTGACCGCACTCTCGAACCTGAAAATATTCTTAAAATGTAATTCAATGGGCAAGTTCTTCATTAGGTAAGATTGAGCGATTCGTATAGACGTTTCGATAGTGATGCAAAACTCATGTAATCCCACCGTTTCCAGCTCCTGCCCATTCAGCCTCTTGACTTCCTCTTGCATTTCGCTCATTTTCAACGTGTGCTGGCTCTGAAATACGCAGATAAAAGTTTGTGCAGTAATTTAACTTCTAACATTAGCTTCGCGCATTTGGGCTTGGTTCTCCTGAAGAGTTCTTCGAATCTCCTCCTCCTTTTCCTGAAAGCAATCTGGTTCATTCGGACTCGAGTTTCCCAAAACCTTGAGCGAACTCATCGCGCATCGCCTGTCGTTCCTCGATCGTTGCCTTAGCCAATTCCTGGAAATCTGATGACTTTGAATAGTCATTGCTTATCAAACCTTCTCCCTCTCCGCTTGCTCTTTCATTAGGTCAGCCATCTGCTTTCTCTGCGCCTCGTCCACCTCTTTTGCGGTAGTTTGCATCTTATCGATCTGCGAAAGGATTGTATTTTTTTTGCACATCTTCTTTTGCAGCGTGTATGCAGAGAATTTTCGAGAACCAATCATACCGTCTCCCTGAACGATTTCGTGCTCTCCTTCAGATTCTCCTGGGCTTGGCGCATCTGTTCCTTCGTTGTCTCCATAATGAGCTGCAGCAACAAATTGTCATAGATCAAAGCGTAGGCGATACCTTTCTGGTCTCCTGTTCTCTCTGCTCCCTCTTGTCATTCGCTTCCGCAGCGATTTTCGCAGCTTTGACATTTGCATTCTGAGCTCCGGTAAGCACCTGAGTGGAACTGTGAACTTTTATGAACCTCTCATTTATGTAGCAGGTCTAATGTACATAGTAGTATCGTTCGATTCAGAATAATTCAGTAACTAGATCATTCCAAATGAATTAGGTATAAGGAAGCTACGCTATTCTGCGCACGTACGTAGCAATCATCAGATCTGAGATATTGCGGGACGCTAACTGGAATCAACCGGAATCACTCACGTTCCCGAGCGTCTCAATAGCACTGATGACGATTGTAGCGGGAGTGCTCGCAATCTGAATAATTTTGGGATTATTTTGAAAAAAAACATGATGCTGACCTTTAGCGCGGAATCAAGTGGATCCATGATGAGCCTGTTCTGAATTACAAAAAAAATTTTTGGGACCTTTCTTAAATATTTGGGACCTTTCTTAAATTTTTGGGACCTTTCATTTTTCTTGGGACCCGTCTACTACAACAGAGCCGTTCACACGACATAATTCTTGTTCAACTAACCTTCTCCTTCTCCGCTTGCTCTTTCATTAGGTCAGCCATCTGCTTTCTCTGCGCCTCATCCACCTCTTTAGCGGTAGTTTGCATCTTATCGATCTGCGAAAGAATTGTATTTTTTTTGCACATCTTCATCGATTTGTAGCGTGTCTGCAGTGATTTTTTTAGAGAAACAATCATACCGTCTCTCTGAATGATTTCGTGCTCTCCTTCAGATTCTCCTGGGCTTGGCGCATCTGTTCCTTTGTTGGCTCCATAAAGATGAGCCTGTTCTGAATTACTGGAATTCCGATAAATCTGAAGCCAAGAACGAAGGTATTCGATGTGGAATGAACCACTTTTGACAAATTAACAAAAATGCAACAGTGAGAAACGTTTATTCGTGGAAACTGCATTTTACTGTTCAATTGGTGCAATCGCATTCGTCCTGCAAAACAATATCATAAGTTCACTTTTTTTTCAAAAATACCTTCGAAGTAAACTCATCCGGTCGATCGCTTTCACTGATTCCGCATGAGTTTCACCCTAAATGTAACTTAAGTTGCTTGAATCTCTGTTTTTACAAATACTGCCTTCTTGTAGTCATATTTCCCTCGAACTTACCATCGCAGCAATATCTCTCTCGTATTGTTCTTGACTTTCTCTCGATTTTCTACTGAGCAGCTCAATTTCTAATCGATGAGATGTCTCCTTATCCATACGTCTTTTTTCGGCAACAGCTCGGTCCGATCGAGCCTTCTTAAGTGCGAATTGATTATGCTCTAAAAATTATAGTAAACTTCGGAAGCTTCGCGAATATTTTGCAACATAATATCTCCTTCTTCCTTCAGAAGTTGGGATAGTTGCGCGGACCTCCTGCAGTGGCCATGAGATCTGGGAAACAGTATCGAACCAACCTCATAAACTCTTCTCTTTCATCCCTTTCATTCTGTAGACTCTGATGAAGTGATTCCAAATTCCATTGATCATTCTCCAGAGGTGGCAAACGAGTTACTGGGCGTGAATGCTAAAAAGTACAAGTTCGACACAAACATTGCCAAAACTTCATACTGTGATTGGATCAAACAGTTCTTCCTTCGTCATAAGCATTGATATATCCTGGAAAGCAGTATTAGAAGTAATAATTGCATTATAACTCACTTCAAGGCTTCGTTTCACGTGATCATCTACATGATTAGTCTTCACGATAGGCATTTTACAAAGAATGGATCGCAGAAGATCGAATGACGTTTGAGACAGGTTTTCTTCTGTTGAAACTGAATCAAGTTGAAATCATTTTCCGACAATTTAGAAAATACCGTTGCGATCCATCGAAATTTTGAAAATATAGAAAGCATGTTCCAGATCCAAAAGAACTCTCTGAAACAATGCGGTGAACAATTGATCGTGAAAGTATCAACATACATTGATTTCTTTCCTTTCATCAGGTGAAATTGAAGTGGATAAGCACAGTGAATCGATCAGACGATTTAGAACATATTCGAAATTCATTGACGCGCCATCAATGAAGTTGCTAGCATCGCTTGTTTCATCCTGTAACTATGGGTTCTCTTTTCTCATTGTAATTAATTGCTACCTTCTTAAAGTTAATCAGTGCTGCGTCCATCTTTCCGAATGCTTCGATTAATTCGTTCTGCTGTTCTTGAATTCTCGATGATTCTAAGATAATTGTAGATGATGAACTTCATAGATAAATGTGCAGCACCTTTCTCAATTTCATAGTTTGTCATTGTCTCGATGAGTAGTCTAGATATCATTCGAAATATCCGAGAATCTTTCTGAAGATTCTGCTCTTTTATGACTGAGACTTGCCTGCAAACTGGGTAGATAAATTAGATCCAGATATGATTAAGTGACTTCTCCATCTCAAGTAGCCTATCCAGCAGTATTTTCTGCTCATTAGCTGCCTTATTCAGTGCGGTACTCAACGCTTTGCAGTGTTCCTTTTCCTGAAGCTATTTACTGCAGTGTAATGAAAGAACTAACCAACCTGTTCTACCATCCTATCACTGGAAGCCTGTAGTTCCTCCTTCAACTGTCTGACATGACTTGAATTCGCTCCGAAAACATCATTCATTTCCATTCGTCGTTCCCATTGAACGGCCTCCATCTGTCTGTCTTTGCTCTAAAATTATCTCCACTTTGGAACTCAACTCTTGAAAAAATGGAAAAGACTCCTGCTCACTCTAAGTTGCAATTCATGTTCCGTCCTCACCATCTCTCGTTCACTCTGAGCCGATTGCGCATTTTGCCTTCTGAAACTACTTCGTGGAGACTGGTAATCAAAAATTCAACAAACTGTTCAATCCTCATCCTATCTACTCTCTGCCGAAGAGTTCTTAGCTCAACATGTAGTGATGCCACACTCTCAGCGTCCTGTGATTCGTTCAAGTTATTTGATCAAACAATTCATTGTCGATCCTACCAAAGTGCCTCGATACGATGACATGCTTAGTCGGCGATGCGAGAAATTGCTGTAACGCAAGTAATCATCACAAACATGAATATGTGAGACGAAAATATCATAAACGGTTTCAACCGCGTACATCAATGCACTCGAGGACTTGTTCAGTATCTTTATACGTAAGTCCGACAATGGGTCGAGCAAATAATGGAAATGACGACTCCTTTCGAACTCATGTTAGATTAGATGGCAATCTCGGTTCTGCGGGTTACTGCAATAAATGGTTGATTTCCATCGTGAGTGATGGAGATGCTCACCATTAGCATACTTCTTGTTGATATCATAGACCGTAGGGATGGAATCGACGGCGTCTCTCAGTTCCCTCACAGCCCCAGTAAGATATCTCAGCTCGAAGACTCGTTCGAGCTCGCCGACATTGTTTCTGTTCGTCTCCACTCCATCCTCAACCATGCCCATTTCACGTCTCACACGAGCGATCGAATCGATAATAGCGCTCAATGCGCTCTGGAATTGCTCAAAAACGGTTAAGTACGATAAAAATCAATACATACTCCAAAATCGTTGAGAAAATGGGCATCAGGCTGTTGATCTTTCCAAATTGTGACTTGATTTTCTTCAGTGGTCATTATATCCTCCAGTGTAGTCAAAGTCATTCGAAGGGAGTTCAGATGAGCCTGAATTACGTTTTAGTTTGACAATATCGACTGAACTGACCTCAAACTGAATCAACGAAGCTGCGACTTCGGTTTTCCTTAGTGGAACAGATTCCAATTTCCAGAATGCTTCCTTAACCGGGTCGTAAGAGCGTCTGAATTGATCAAATTATGTTCCATAGAAAGAGGGAGAGCGGCACCTCAGTTCGTTGAACCGTTCATCCCACTTCGACTCCGTTTCATTGTTCATCATTCCATTGTAACGAGCTCGCATCATGTTGATCTGAATGCGTTGGGTTTCGTCGGTTTCTTCTTCAGTCTTTTTCCACAATTCATTCTGCACTTCCCATTTTTGAACAATGAATGCACTCACAAAGGCCTCTCTCATTCTGTTCCACTGCATTCTCCTCTCCTCTTCCTTTTCTCTCATCTTCTCATTGAGTTCCTCCATCTTTCGTCTCTCTTCTCTCAGCAGCCGATCCACCGTTTCGTTGTCTGTATGTAAACTATCGCGGTCAAATTGTTTTTTCCTTAAATCAATTAAAAGAGGGCTAATAGCAAAAATTAGATGACTGATCTGATTACGCAGAACTAAGGCTGTCATGAACAATATCAGAACTCCGAAAACCGCATGGTTGTATCTTTTGTCTAATGTAATCGGTCTTACGAGCTGCCCTCATTCGTTCCAAATCTTGTTCGTACTGA
Source organism: Pristionchus japonicus (assembly GCA_900490845.1). Classification (NCBI taxonomy): domain Eukaryota; kingdom Metazoa; phylum Nematoda; class Chromadorea; order Rhabditida; family Neodiplogasteridae; genus Pristionchus; species Pristionchus japonicus. The sequence continues at coordinate 611,765 of LS505141.1, read as the reverse complement.
GCAGCACCCAGTTCCTTCTCTTGATGAATTCGCTCCGATGTCTCAGCATAGCTGCAAATCAATCATCGTTTGCGCACAACTATAATTTCCTCACAGTCGATTCTTCTCCCGAAGCTTCTCTTCTTCCTTCTCCCTCTTCACAATCAATTCTCTTTCGTATACGATCAGAGCATCTTCTCTCTCCTTGTCCCTCATCCGGCTCTCCTCCAATTCGCGGGCCTCTGAATATTGGCATTTCTCATTGCCTGATGGTCTGTCTGTCTGAACTGCTCAGCCCATTTTGAAAACAATGAAGCTGCCCACTTACTCTTCCTTTCCAATTCGAGAATAGCCGCTCGAATAGAATCATCGACTTCTTTGACGAACTACAATGCGTAGCTGCGCTAATTCAAGTCAAACACACTCACCATTGACGTTTTGATCTCCTCTTCTCTTGCGGATCTCTCCAAATCCCTCTGAATCAGTTCCGTGCGAAGATTCAGTTGTCGCTGAGCCCTGAAAGACATGAGAATGTTTTAAGAGTAATGTGATGGGACGTTTAGGAACATTTAGGATCGCCTTAACCCCCCCCCCCCCCGATGTGTGACGTATAGGAACCACTTTTCCTTTGTCTCCGCTCTCTCTCCCCTGCCTCATAGGGGGTCCCGAATTGTCAAATATCGAGGGTTCCTAAAGGCGAGTTCGTAAACGTCCCATCACATGCGAAAGATTGTACTCACTCATTCTCGACCGCCAGTGCCTGCTTGGTTCTCTCCGTATTCAGAGCGTCCTCTGCAGCAGCTGCAGCAACGGCGCTGTCGATGGCCGAAGCTGCGGTCTGCAATGTCACAAACTCATCACTGGATCGAAACGATAATGATTGAGTTGAAACATATTGAGAAGAATAGTATGTGAAGATGTTCTGAAAACGTTGTGCTATCTTAGCAAGCTGAACCACCCCAAGAGATCGATGAACAATAAACAAACCTGATTGCTGCTCTGCAATTGCTGCATGCTGAAGCGGCGAAGCTCTTCTGAAAAAGCTCTTCTGATTTTTTTTTAAATTCGAAATGACACGTTACCATTCCTCCTCTCCATCTCCCTCTCCCTGTCCAATCTCTCTTTCATGAGTCTATCTTCTTCAATTCTCCTGCGAATGATTTTTTACGAGTCAAGAATTAACATTTATTCAACCTGAGTTTTTCTTGGTACTCCCTCTCATCCTTTGCACGTTGATTCTCGTGTTCTGTCCTGCGCCTTTGATCTTCCAGAATTCTAGAAATAAACATTTTCAAAATTGCGTTTTAGGCGAACGCTCTCACCTTGCAGTCTTCTCCCTGTGCATTCGCAATTGTTCCTCCAAGTCTTCCTTGGCTCTGAAAAATAATATTTCGTTTGTGCACCATATCACTACTTCCCGGGATCAATTTTCATTCGCGGAAAAAAACTAAATTTGACTAAATTTTCAAATCTCTAACTTCCTCGATCGCTCCTCCTCAACCTTCATGCGCTCAGCAGCTTCAGTCTCATACAACTTTCGTTTCTTTTCCTCCTCGACGCGTCTGAAAATTCAGCCGTTTTTTTTCGAAAATTGATTAAATTTACTTGATCTCGTCCTTTCTCCTCTTCTCCTCGGCTGCTTTTTGTTGCTCCTACAAATCAAGGTTCGATCGGGAAATGTTATTTAGTGTACCTCCAGCTTCTTTTTCTGTCTCTCAGCATCTCTCTCAGCCTGCTCTCGATCCATTCGAGCATAGAATTCAGCCTGCGTTTCCTTTTTCTCCGTCCATCTCTAAAATTTGGAGTAATTTGGCATATTGGAACTTGAAGATAACCTTGAAGAATCCTCCCTTGGACGTGGATTTATTCTTTTCCTCCTCTTTCTTGGTCGCTCCAACACGTTCCACTATCTATTACATGAAAAAGCATTATCAATAGAACAGAAAATATTGATTATTAGATATGCAATACATGAAATTGCTACCTCTTTTTCTCGTTGATCAATCGCCTCTATCGCAGAGTCTAAGCCGTGCTGAAATACGAATTCATTGAGTACCAAATTCACCTTCATAGACAAACCTGTTCAACGTCTCCGCTGTCACTGTATCCCATATATTTCCGCACGTAATCCATCGTAACTGCTGTTAGGCCGTTGAGAAGTTCGGATTGAGGAGGTAGGTTGTGGACTTGAACCACTCACTCAACGATCAATAGGACGAGCAAATAGGAAAAAAAACTACTTTAACCGGACAATGTGCTTACTGGAGTAAAGGACAAATAATGTAACAGGAGATGATTACATGGGTGCAAGGTGAGATATGATGTGATGTGTGTAACGTGAAAAATTTAACGAAAAATAAGATTACTGAAATCGTTGTATAAGATGTATGTTCTGCTGTGAGTAACTTATTGGGGCTCCTCCACAACGGGTTCAGATTCGGTTTCTCCCTCATTCGTCTGCGCCTTCTCCTCATTCTTCGCAGCCGTGATGGCTGTCTTTACTCCTCGACTCTCAGCCTGCGAATTGAAAGCTAACCGTGCCAACTCAAAAATGACGGCACTTGTGGAGTTCCCCGGAAGAATGGACGTGCTTCACTCATTCTATAATTTATAATGCCCTAAGCAGGATTGGTGGTCGGGGTGGATGGTGGAAAGACACTCTTCCGGTGAACTCCACAAGTACCAAAATGACTGACGGATAGAATGGCTCCCTGTGCATTGCGATTGATGATAGCTTCGAACGTTTCCACTTCCATATCAGGTAAATTCTGAATGATCTTGTTGAGGTCCTCACATTCATCCTCCATCTCTCGAAGGCGGCTCTTTGTCGTTTCCTTAAAAATGGTTTACAATATTGATTGATCAAATAAAGTGGTATTCTTAGTTGTCTCACTTCCTCTTTGATTTCTCTAGTGACGGATCTGGCATACTTTGCTGCAGCATCGCTCAACTTCTTGACTTCATCCTGAACAAAAACCCATCGATCGATTTCTTGAGAGTACTAATTTTCACGGGTTGAAAATTGAGTCTTATGATCAGTATGAAAATACAAACTTTGTACCTTCCACAGTTTCTTCTGCTCGCCAAGAGAACGACTCGCATCGATCTGAGATCAAATTCCTATTTTACATCGATACAAAAATTGAAACTGACAATTTTGATGATTTCACTGATATTCTTCTTGATCGCTTGCGATTTGCTGATGATTCCGTTCTGAATTCGGGTAATTAGTGAGAAAATTGAGGCTACAAAATACCTTGATCTCGATTGAATCGTCACCGGCATGCTCCTGAAAGCAAAATTCGCTTAAAAAGTCGTAAATTCGCAAAGAAAAGAGGAATATCTGCATTTTGATAATGACTCACAAGTTCCGACCACAATTCGAGACTGTCCGTAACACTGTCAGTAAGGGCAGATCGGAAGTTCCTCAGAGGCGATAGCTCTGCAACACTTCCGTCTCTGCCTTGATTACAAAAGGAAGTGTTAACATCAAAACTTACCCTCGCCGCACTTTGCGATCCTCAGGAATTCCGATTGCTCCTGAGAAAAATATTCTCAAGCATAAATATGATGATAGTCGAACCTTGATCTTCACCGCTTCCGCGTAGGCAGACTGGCCAGTGAGCGCGAGCAGTTGTTCGTTCTTCTTCCTAAAAAAACAGTATTTTAATGTTATTTGTTGAATTAAAAATCAGGCACGCACTCAACAATTTCAAGCATTTTCTTATGTGATTCCTCTTGCTTTGCAGCACTCTGCTTGATTACTTCCTCCTTCTCCTTCTGTAGTTTTGCCACCTAAAAATGTTTATTTAATTATTTTTATAAATATTTTAGATGAAATGCTTGACCTCAGCTTTGCTGCTCTCCTGCAGCTTGTTATAGTCGTCATGAGCCTTTCGCAAATCGGCCAGATGGTTCTTATTCAGCTCATCCATTTTCGCATCCTTCTCTCGCTGATTCTTGCTCAATTCGTTGTCCTTTTTCTGCACAAAAACAATTATTGAATTTCGAAATTCCCGTTGTAACCTCAATCATCTGATGGTACTCGCTGGTAATCTTATCTCGTTCCTCCTTAGACAATTTGCTCATGTTTTCCATGTCCCTGAAAACATTCCATTATGAAAATTGTGCTAAGAGCCCACTCACGTTCGATATTTTGCCTCGACTTCCTTCCTCTCCAAATGGAGCTTATCCTCTCTCAGCTTCGCAGTTTCTTGAGCTTCCTTCACTTGCGTCTGATAGTCATTGGTCAACTTGTCCAATTTCTCCGCATTTGCAGCATCCTTCGCTTCCATTATCTTGAGGTTTTCCTGAAATAGTTTTTAGTAAGCCTCGAAGGTCAACAAGCTTCAACTCCAAGCCTCTAAAATAGCTTTTCTTATGGTATGAATAGCGTAGAGGTCTATACGATTTCTCTGGAGAGCAAACGTCTAGCCGATATCTAGGGAGGTCTCTCCAGAGAAATCGTCTGGACTAGGGATGTCAGAATTACGAATGGCTCTCCTCATTTCACACACTCTCTCACCTGCCTGATCGGTTAGAGAGTGTGGAAAATGAGGAGAGTCATTCTCAATTCTGACATCCCTAGTCTTGACCCCGGCACTGTTCGTACCCTCAGCACAAACCTTCATGAGATCATCCTTGTTCTGCTGATTCTCCATCACGAGTCGAGTAATGTCCGCGTGCGTTTTGTCCTTCATCTCCATCACTGATCTGCACATTTTCTGCTCATTACTCTCTCTCAGTCAGCATTCTATTACCAGCGTTCCAGCCAACCTGTTGCTGCTTGAAGTACACATGATTTCGAAACAGCTAAATTATTTCGAAACAACCGAGACCATTCTACTCCTATGGTTCTGACCTTGACCCTTTCTCACCGATTGGCCTCATTGATGGCAGCCGTTGCTTCCTTCTGTTTCTGCTCCTCTCGTGCCTTCGCATCCGCTCGCTCCTTCTCCCTCTGCAAGGATAATGATAGATTTATCTAACTACTTGTCCGAATAAACTGATCGTTAGGTTGATGCAACCTCCTCTCTCTCTCTGCAATAATTGTGATACATTTCGAAATGGGAAGTTGAAGAACGGTGCAATGAAAGGCTAGTCTTATGCAATCAGAGTACCTAGCTCTGCAACAACTATGATGAACGTTCACCTTCATTTCATTCTCCGTCATCATTCGAAGTTGATCCTCGCGAGCAGTCTTCTCGATCTCCCTGCGTTGCTTGTCGCCTTCCTGAGAGCGTGTGTTTCTCATCAAACCTAATGAATGACCTTTCAGTAGCTCTATCCGAAAAAATTGTTCCTAATTGACGATACGAATTCTACTTCTAGTTATCGCTAAACAGTTCATGGGTTTGGATTGATGAATAAATTGTGAAAGTGTTCGAATACGCACCCTTTCGATCAACCTCTGCCGCTCATTGCTCTCCATCATCATTTGCATCTGAGCGTTGCTTGATTCCTTCATCATGTCCATTTTCTCACTTAATATCTTCGTTAGGAGTAGAGTGCGGAAAGCACGAGTCGACTCTCCTCATTCTGCACGCTCTCTCTCTCGCCACTCTGACCGGTGAGAGAGTGTGTGAAATGAGGAGAGCAACTCTTGCACTCTAGTCAACAACTGACCGTTCGAGCTTTATTTTCTCCTCATGAGTTCGTCTCTCCACTTCGGCCTTGCCTTGGTAAGCTTCTTCGAGCTGAAAATTCGATAAAATTCTATGTGTCAGGAGTTATTTCGAAATTCGCAATTTGTTTTGATGAGCGTGATGCCCACAAGTGAACCCTTCAATGCTAAAACACAAGAGCACACCTTCTCACTCGCTTCCGCCTGTTGCTGCTGCAATTTCTCATTCGCATCTCGTTCCATTTCCGCCTGTTTCCGAACTGCTTCCTGCAATTATTCCATTATTGGCTCAAGTATTTGCAATCAAATTATTTATCACTCCGGCGAATTCTTACATATTTCGCTCTATGCAAGGCGTCCTGTGCTTCGCGTCGCTCTTTTGCGGTTTGGCCGGTTATACTGAAACATCGATTTTCACGAACTATCAACAGTTTAAAAGTGCTTACACGTCGAACAAATCTCCCAAGTTCATGGCTGCCTTCGGAAAGTGAACTTCGATTCTGAAATATGCTCAATGATTTAAACGGCAATCGACACGAAACTAGAGTCGACAGTGATTGCTAGCTGAGGTGTGCGACGGTTTTATACAATCGCGTGAGGGGGCGGAGTCTACCCGATCTGCTTGTTTGTCTCACGGAATGCTTGCTGTGTATTGCGGTCACTAAAGTAACGAGGAAGAGATAAGGGTCGCAACGGTGCACTTCCGCGTTACCACTTTCAAAATCTCCCGACAAACAACGAATTTCGAAATTGTGGACTCTAGTACGGTACCGCTCCGAAGATCAAATAGCTAATATGGAAAGTTTATCAAGTTGAGCAAGTACAGTAACGATAGTTCATCCGAACCAGCTTCCGATCCATCCGAGCATAGAGGTTGATCCATTGGCAATTGCAAGTTGCCCTCTTCCATCCTCGATTGAGAGCTGCGCAAGACCGGTTTCGATCACCTAAACAATCGATATTAACTCTGTACTGTAGCATAGAGGGAACCTCGAGAGAGGAAATGGTGCTCAGCGGGGGCATTGAGATGATCTCGTTCTGCATTCGATCAAAGGCTTCAGTGATTCCATCCACGTCTTTCTCATGCATATCCTCTCCACGGTTCTTCGAAAACTTTACATTGAGTAATCAAATGATGAAAAGCTTCAAAATTCACCAGTACTTTTCGAAGCTTTCCGAAAACCTTGAGAAATCGATCAATTTCATGCTCAATTTGGGCAGTGGACTTCTGAAACGTATTCCTTTTTTACAGCTGGGCTTCGGTACGAACCTGTAGCTGCACTTTGATTGTTCCCTCAATCGAAGTATTCTCAGCCAACGAGCTTTCCAAAGATCTCAGAATCGATCGAATCTCCTCACACTGTTCGCCAATTTTCTTCGCGAGTGCCTGCGACTCGAATTTTTCGAAATTGAATTTAAAAAACCCGGATTTACCTTTCGTTTGATGTGCTCTAGCGTTTTCTTGTTGTTTGTTGTCTAAATCGAGAGCGTTTTTGAACACAAAACATGTTCTAAACTGACCAGTACACTGAACGCATTGAACGCCTCGAGCTGATTGTTGCCCAGCAAGAAAATGTGCGCTTGCAGTTGGGACAGAGGCTTGCAATCTAGGTTTCGGTCATGAATTTGTAAGTCGTTCGGTAACTGATCAGTACCGTTATCGCACAGCACAGCGCTCTGCATTCTCGTCATCAGTGCGTACATTCCCTCGATCATTCTCTGGTGCTGAGCCATGAATGCGGCTGTGAGCTGGGTGGAACGCCTAGAACAGCAGAAACAATCGATGACTAAACGGTACCGTACTCTTTCTCCTCGAGAATCCGATTGTACAGTTGGTCCTGCATCTTGGTAATTTTCTTATCGTATTCGAGACATGTCTTCTGATGTTCCTTTTCCTGAAAAAAAATCAGTTATCGATAAGTCAAGAAATTACGAACCTTCAGTAGAAGCTGATCGTAGACATCCTTGACTAAATTCAGCTTGGAGGTCTCCTTAGGTCTCATCACCTTGTAGAGTACTCTGAGTGATGCTCGAAGAAGTATTTCGAGAGATATTAAACGGAGCGTGACCGTTATCGATTTCAACACAAGCAAAACGAACAGGAAACTTTATTCGAGATTGTTATTTGATAAACCTGGCTAGATAGGAAATGCGCTGTATATCGTTTAGGGTCTTCCTTTGAATGACGGATGAGCAAAATCGCCATTCAGACTGAGCATGTTGAATCGACTCTGAATTGCATTTTCTTCTTTCAGTGACTTCACCTCGATATAACCTGTTGAGTCTGAGCGATCTGTGTCTGTTTCTGTTCAATCATTCCCATCACCGATCCTTCATCCAGAATGGGCAAGTCATAAATCTGATTCTTGATGATGTCGAATTCCTTCGATAGACCATCAATAGCTTCAAGCGTTACGGCTTTGCGTTTCTGTGGATATATTTGCTCTGGGAATGAAAAGCTTTACTAACGGTTAGCCCGAGCACCTTAGTGCTAGTTCTGGTGAAAGTCGAAGTGAGTGACTGCAATTGTCGAAGAAGTCCCTGGATTTTGGCTAATTATTGAAGAGTCTGGTCATGGAAACTCACCCTCCACTCATTCCGCGTGGCTGTCAGGACAGACGTGCATGAGTCGAGCTGAAAAGGGTATTTTATGATCCGCTAAACAACAAGACAACCTGCGTAATCGTCTCCGTGACGGTTCTATGAAGAATCTTGATCGTTTCGTTCATGTCGTTGGCGGCTTTCTGTGATGTGCTCAAATTATGTTTCGAATCCGAAATATACCTCAAGTGATGCGAAACTCTGCGGAGTCGGTTTCTTCATGTAGTCACCAAATTCCTGAAATTCATTGGGGATGGATCAAATATGAGGTTACTGACCAGTTCCAAGTTCGTGATGGATTCATCCGTATTCGACGCAATCTCATGCAACTTCGTCTTCAGTAGCATCAGTTTAGAGGTTTGCTGTTCGGATGCGAGAGCTCGCGGAACTGCACTTAAAATCTGCAATGAAATTTTGCATTATGATTTTTTCGTGATTTCCGTCTTTGAACTACTCTTTCGAGTTGTTCTTGTGCATTATCCTGGTTTAATGTGCAATGAACAAATGAATGAACGAATGAATGAGAAATTGAGGATCAAACTTGCTGGTACTGATGCGTATCGTCCTGTCGCTGCTTCATTGCAAGGAACAGCATTGCGTGCGATCGTCTAGATTTTGTTTCAGGGGGTGTATATACACCCTAAGTCTCACTCTTTCTCCTCGATCATTTTCTCGTAGAGACCGGCGCTGTGCTCCTGATGTTGCCTCTCACGCTCCATTGTCTGTGCGTGGATTTCTTTCTCCTGAAATCTTCAATTTTTGGCATCTTTTCGAAGGTTCCAAATGATGCGTTGTTTGAAGGGCTCACCCTCTCGATTCTTTCATTCTCAATCTTCTTGAGCGTTGCTAGATCCTCGGCTTGCTGCAATCGATTCGCCTCTTGTAACTCCTCCACTCGTTGCTCCGTTTCTTTCCTCAGAGTGTCAATGGCTGCATCTTTTGACTAAAATTCACAGTTTGCCTAGTAAAAAAAAAAAAAAGCCCAAAAAGTTCACTTTAATGTATGCATCATGTCGTTTCTGCGTTGCCAACCTCTCCTCTCTAGTCATAGCCTCTTGCGCTTTCATTTGTCTGCAAGTTTGAATTCAGGTTTCCAAAATGGCTCTCGGAACCTTTGAAAATCCTTCTCTGCCTTAACTTTCTCCTCTTTCAGAAGACGTTCCCGCCTCTGTGCATCAGTTCTGAGCGCAGAGGTCTGAAAGATTGATTCATCAATTTAAAAAAAAATCAACGATTACCTCATTCTCGAACTTCTCTTGCGTTTTGTTCTGTTGTTCGATGAATATTCTCTGTTGCTCGTTCAAATTATCGAGATGTTTCTGGAACATCAGTTTCATTGTTATAATTTAGGCACTCACCTTCTGTAGTTCACTCTTTTCCTTCTCGCTAGTCTTCATCATAGTAATTTTATCATTGTGCATTGTCTCTTTCGTTTGGAGAACTTCCCTGCATAAATTCAATAAAATTGCGCATTCATTGCGTCACTTACTTATTTTTCTCCTCAATAGTCTTAGTATAGCTCTTATTCAACTTGTCCACTCTTGCTTCGGCATCCATTCGTTCTTTGGATAACTGCAAGTGCCATTTGTAATTGATCATCGTTTCGATGAAACCTTCTCCTCATTCTTCATGATGATTTCCATTTCCCTCTTGCGATTTTCCTCATTCAATGCATCCTTTTCCTCGCTTGCTCTCTGCAATCGATCAACATTTTAGCCAAAGAAAAGGCATTCCTGCACTTGCATGGACAATATTTCCGTAACTTCCCCGATCACCAATCCTGCGGGAAACCATTTTATTCAGGGAATGATTGAAACTCATTTCCCTTTCGGAAGTGCAGGAGCGCCAAAGAAAGTAGGCCTGACCTTCATTTCAGCGATATTCTCATCGTGCTTTCTCTGCATTGCAACATTGTGCTCCCTGAGCAAGCTAGCCTCCATTTCTTTCTGCTCCCTACAATAGTATTTCGAAAATAATTTCGAAATAACACAAGTTGCTCACTTCCTCAATCGATCCTCGTTCACTCTCTTCTCTCTTTCTGCCTTCTCCACTTCTCGCCTGGCCCTATCGGTCTGATATTCAATCGATATTCAGAGTCGGATACAGCACTCACATCTTCCTGCTGGGACCGCATCTGGGCCGCATGTCGATCACGATCCTCACGTTCTCTCTGAAATGGGCAAAATCGATTCTGCTATGAAGCGAAACAGCTGTGTAATCGTGTATAAATATATCGTACGCTCAACATGATAAAGTGTTTACAATAAGCAGATCTATCATGATCATAATCATCGATGTGGGGGCATAGCGCAGTCGGTAGGGTGCCCGGCTGTGTGACGCGAGGTCCCGGGTTCGAATCCCGCGCTCGGCAAAAGTCTTGCCAGACCACCCCAACAGGCCTACCAAGCCTGGTCCAATTGGTACTGGTCAAAAACCAGGAGTAAAGGGACGGTGTCGCCGGCTGGCAACTGAGTGACGACTTATACCGTTGTATGCTATGGATGCGTGCACCCCGGTCAAAAGAAATCAGCGCATGTTCCGCACGTTGAAAAACACGTTGAAGACGGAACT
>LS505141.1:575810-600402 GCA_900490845.1 Pristionchus japonicus | reverse complement strand
CCAACAGGCCTACCAAGCCTGGTCCAATTGGTACTGGTCAAAAACCAGGAGTAAAGGGACGGTGTCGCCGGCTGGCAACTGAGTGACGACTTATACCGTTGTATGCTATGGATGCGTGCACCCCGGTCAAAAGAAATCAGCGCATGTTCCGCACGTTGAAAAACACGTTGAAGACGGAACTACCTTTACCTTTACCTTTTTTTACCATAATCATCGAAAATCTTACCTTTGCCGCAGCTTCCTTCTCTCTCTGCAGTCGATTTGCTGCCGCTCGTCTCTCTTCCTCGGTTTCACCGATTAATCTAAATAGTATTTTCACAAATCAAACTTTGTTGGATCTGGATGGCGTACCCTTTGAATGCGTCAATGAATCCCATTGTAATGATAGGATCAACGAATCTGCGTATGCTGCAAAAAAAATGAGCAACGCAATAAGGAAAAATGGTGGTATCGTAGCCGAATTGAACAGCCCGTTGTCACGGGCGGTTTGAAAAGATAAGCCCACAAAGGAATCAAGATTAGAGTGGGGAGAGGAAGAGGGAAGAGTGATCAGAGCAACGCGAAATGAGATTAACTCTTCCGGAAGAGTGAGAGTGAGAGGGAACTCTTCCGGAAGAGTAAGAATGAGAGAGAACTCTTCCGGAAGAGTGAGAATGAGAGGGAGAAAATTGGATAGTTTCACTCGTAAACTCTTCCGGAAGACCTCTCACTCTTCCGGAAGAGTTAATCCCTCCCTCTCACTCTTCCTTTCCAAATCATTCCGAATCGCGCAGAGCGGAAAAGTCTTCCTCTTCCTTTTCCTCTGCCCACTCTAATCAAGATGCATTTGATGAGACACTACGATAAAGACGAGCCGATCGCGCGAATTTCGAAATTGCAAACCTTGCTAAACAAGTTGTTTCGAAAGTTGGAATGTTAACTAGTATGGTTACAGTTTGTTCTACACAGTGGAACAATATTGGGGACTAGCGCGCATCTTCTTTCAGCTCTCATTGAATTGAATATGTACGAATGATAGGCACACGATGCTTTGAAGTTCACATCTCTAGTTTGCTCACCGTTTCAAGGTTGCACGATATCTTTCACACCATCACAAACAGTTTCATTGCATTTCTCTGTGTAGCCTGATAGGGAAGAGGAATCATTGCGGAAATAGCATCGCAACCCTTTTGATTGGTTGTCGTAAAACAGATTAGAATGGTGTGTATCAAACAAGCGTATGAAATCAAGCAGAAAACAAATCAATAATCGTGTCCAATTTTCAACCAAACTCTTATTTCATCTCTGCTTTTTGGAATGAACATTGTACAAAGTGTTAGATAGTGGAAGTATTCAAGAAAGCTACTGTGACTACAAATAAAGTCAATTGGACGAAAAACGAATCATGAAGCGGAACGGCCCCAGCCAATGTCTTTCGCCAGCCATCCAGTTGACTGAAGTTTACTTCCTTCTTCACTTGTACCCTCTTCAATCGACTAATTTTTGTACTCAACTTCGATTGCTTCCATTGATGCTTGCAGGCCAGTATTTAGCGCCTGGAGATATAAACTAGTTCTTGAATTACAAGATCAACTCACCTCATGCAACTCGTGGATCCAGTTTGAGAACTCTTCGCACACTTCCGAAACCCTTCTCGACCCCACGAACTGCTGTCTCAATTTCCTCTCAGAGTCAATGGTCGTGTACATAGATCCACCTCCATGCACTCTCTCTCTCAGCCACTGCAGGCACTTCTTCCATCCTTTCCTTTCGACCTCTCCCGGCAATGCCTTATGAGACACTATCTGAGAGAACCGAGCAATATCACCTATGACCCGCACAGAGAAACTCAGAAAAATCCCAAGAAAATCCCATAGGAGGACCTTACGACGTAGAGCTCAAAAATAGATATTAGACGGCTGGATCACTTGAACCTAATTTACGGTCGCAGTCCCGGCTCTGACCGGTGGTGCATACAAACTTCGAAATGGATGATCAAAACTTCCAGTTGAGTGGTGAAACTGTCGAATTGGGTTGTAAGAAGTAATTTGACACAAAATTGCAAAAAATAATTTTGGCAGGAAACTTAAGTTTTGAGGGTCATGGTCCATAAAATTAAGTGCCCTGAAAAATTTTCTCGTTATTCCGCACCCAAATTTATTTTCAGACGATTCCTCGTAGAAAACTACCTTGGCGTAGCAATATGTCAGGAAAAAAATAAATACCCCATTTTGCCTTATAAATCGTCAAAGCAAGAAAAATCACTTTTTTTCACTGAATTTATAACTTTTCATCATAGGTATTGTGATGAAACAACTTGCAAATACCATTTTACGAAGTTTTGCGAAATATCAGCATGATTGGCGTCTATTCCCAAAACTTTATTTTTCGGCTCCACCATGAATGGTCCATGAGGGGTCATGGTCCAAAATATACCTGAAAAGTCAACATCGAGAAACTTCAATTACTATACGGCAATGTATCCTGCATTACTCGATTAATATACCATGGCCCGAATTTCATTTATCCGGTTATCGCAAACTGACTTTTATCGAATTGTATCTTTAAAAAGTCAGTTTACGATTTTACAACGGACAGATTACGGTATCTCGACCTGCGGTATATTACTGGAGTAATGCAGGATACATTGCCGTATAGTAATTGAAGTTTCTCGATGTTGACTTTTCAGGTATATTTTGGACCATGACCCCGGGTTCATGGTGGAGCCGAAAAATAAAGTTTTGGGAATAGACGCCAATCATGCTGATATTTCGCAAAACTTCGTAAAATGTTATTTGCAAGTTGTTTCATCACAATACCTCTGATGAAAAGTTATAAATTCAGTGAAAAAAGTGATTTTTCTTGCTTTGACGATTCATAAGGCAAAATGGGGTATTTATTTTTTCCCGACATATTGCTACGCCAAGGTAGTTTTCAACGAGGAATCGTTTGAAAATAAATTTGAGTGCGGAATAACGAGAAAAGTTTTCAGAGCACTTAATTTTATGGACCATGACCCTCAAAACTTAAGTTTCCCGCCAAAACTATTTTTGCAATTTTGTGTCAAATTACTTCTTACAACCCTATTCGACAGTTATACCACTCAACTGGAAGTTTTGATCATCCATTTCGAAGTTTGTATGCACCACCGATCAGAGCCGGGACTGCGACCGTAAATTAGGTTCAAGTGATACAACCGTCTAATATCGATTTTTGAGCTCTACGTCGTAAGGTCCTCCTATGGGATTTTTTTGGGATTTTTCTGAGTTTCGCTGTACGGGTCGAGGTGAGTCTTCTCAGATAGGGGCTCTTATACTCTTTCGCTGCGCCCCCAATCAGCGACTCTCCCAATATAACCTTCACTATCTCATCATCTCCATCATCATATCTCAATCGAAAGCCTTTCTCAAACAGCGCCCATTTCTCCTTGCTTCCATCATACTTAGGCAAGGGTTGCAGGTCCTTAATCAGCCTCTTCCTATTCTTCTCCTTCTTTCTCATCTCTTCCATCTTATCTTTATCTTTTCCCTTCTTCTTAGCCTTCTTATCCTTCTTCCTATCCTTGTTCTCTGAGCCCTAGGGTGGGGAGCTACTCTCATCACTAGTATCCTTGGAGCAAGACGACGATGGACTATCCCTGTCACTCGCTCCTCTATCTGATCCTCCCTCGTCCTCATCCATGTCGTCCGTATCTTTTCTCTCTCTCTTGGTACTATGACCCTTATTCAACTCACTCGAGCTGTTCGCTCTGTCCCTTGGGGACCTGCATTGCGTGTTCGGATACTTCTCCGGCAACAATGAGTCCCTCGAGTACTGAGATAGACTCCGATTACTTCGATCAACCGACTCGATCGACTTGCCTCTCACTTGACTCGTGAGAGGAGCAATCTGGGCCGCAGCCTCTTTCTCAGTTTTCTTCACTTTCTTTTCAGCTTCTTCAACTCTCATTCTCAATAGTCCAACTTCAGCATCATTCATCGGCATGAGCCCTTCCTGGAACAATTGTTCATCATCATCCACATTCCAATGAGTCTTGAGGTGATTCAAGAGTCTGTTCCTATCTCTCAATTCACCGATGAGGCCATAGTACATTCCAATTAGTTCCTCTACTGATCTTGCTCCCAATTCTAGGAGCTCTTCCTTCCACACTCCCGATTCTCTTTCATTATCCAGTCTCTTCTCTTTATCCTCTTTCTCTGAATCCAATTGCAACTCAATCGCTCTCTCATACTTCCCATTCAAGAGATTATATGCTCGGTCAATGCGAGTCATTTCATCCTCTACGCCCTTTGCGTGCTGGTCTACAACTCTCTGAATTTCCTTCTTTTCTCCCGGCTTCCTATTCATATTCGTTGCCCATTCCCCGAGTGCATTTTTCACTTCCACTTGCATCTCATTGACCCGCGCAACTGTTTTTTCGAGGGCGTCTTTGCCTTAACCGCTCTTCCTCATAGCCTCTGCCTTTCTGGTCACCCTCACATCGATAGCCTTCTTCACTCCATTGTCATCTCCTTCCATAGATACATTGCTTGACGATTTCGCCGCAACCTCTGAAGGTGCTTGAGTTCCTCCCGTATGAATACTCGGACTACCGGAGTTCCCGTCTATTGTTCGTGTCCTTGGTTCACACGACCTCGGTGAGTTGTACTCTCGTGGGGTTGGTCGCCGATGTATCTCTCTATTGAGATTTACATCGGGAACCAAACACCCTCTGCGGTGAGCTCCTTGCTCACAGTCAACTCTGCAATCAACTTTGTTATCCTCGCTACAGTAATCCTTCCTTGCGATTACTGTATCTACCGTACCCTTCCACTACGGTACTACACCCTCTTGTCACCACGTATCCTTATCCTGGCGTACTGTATCCAGTACACTAACCGTACCTCTTGGGCTACGGTACTCAATGAGATACGGTACCTGGACCTTCGACCAATAAGACAACAATCGCAGGTACAGTACCTCCGCAACGGTTACAGAGACGACTGTGTACAGTAATCTCCACACAGCAATCTCAACTTTCCACACGGCGATGCACTGAGTGTCGACCAATAGTTGGTACGCCCACTACAGTACACCCGTAGACCTCGACCGGCCTCTGGTACCAGATACTAAGATCCTCGGGTATCCGAAGTACAGCACGGAGTCTAGGTTCGTTCGGCCCCCATGTAATAGCTAGACCCCAGTACTAGTCCGTGATCCTACCCCGATACCGAGACAGCAAGACGAACGTAGTTGGAGTAGAACTCTTTATCGCGAAGAGACGAGAGGGGAGCGGGGGAAAGGTGTGAGAGGAGGAGATGGGATGGGGGAAGGAGGGGAGGGAGGGAATGTTCTTGCATATATAAATGAATCAATTGAAGTTGAACCATTGGGGGTTGATCCTCTTTTGCATATGATTATGTTGTTTATCTTCTTCTAATTGATTCTCCCTTCTCCCTTGTTGATCTCGGAGGTTTATGTAAATACCTCTTGTTAACACGATGGTTTTTATTCAGATCATCCATTTTCGCATCCTTCTCTCGCTGATTCTTGCTCAATTCGTTGTCCTTTTCCTTCAAAACAAGAAATACGAAATTTCGAAATTCACGTGGTAACCTAAATCATCTTATGGTACTAGAACGGAACGGTACAATGAAAGGCTAGAGTTTAGTACCTAGCTCTGCAACAATTGTGATGGGCGTTCACCTTCGCTTCATTTTCCGTCATCATTCGTAGTTGATCCTCGCGAGCGGTCTTCTCAATCTCCCTGCATTGCTTGACGGCTTCCTGTGATTATTGAGCTTTATTCATCAGAGAACTGAGTTTTTCATAGTAGAAGGCCGATGAGAGAGAGGGGTTCTACTAAGAAGATCTCCGTTCAACGCCAAAAATCACGAAAACATTGAGAATGACCTATTGAGAACTCGTCGTAGAACTACTAAGTATCATGAAAGTTGTGTGGTGCGAACAAAATAAAGAAATAAGTACCCTTTCGATCTCCCTCAGCCTCTCGTTGCTCTGCATCATCATTTGCATCTGTTCGTCGCTCGATTCCTTCATCATGCCCATTTCCGCCTGTTTTCGGACTGCTTCCTGCATTAAAAAAAGGAATAATTACTGATTAAAATGTGATTCCGCCAATAAAATTCTTACATATTTCGACCTATCGAGTGCTTGCAGTGCTTCGAGTCGTTCTTCTGCGGCTTTGCCGGTTATACTGAAACATCTATTTTCACGAACTATCAACAGTTTAAAAGTGCTTACACGTCGAACAAATCTCCAAGGACCATGACTGCCTTTGTATAGTGAACTTCGATTCTGAAATATGCTCAATGATTGAAACGGCAATCGACACGAGAGTAGAGTCGACAGTGATTGCTAGCTGAGGTGTGAGACGGTTTTATACAATCGCGTGAGGGGGCGGAGTCTAACCGATCTGCTTGTTTGTCTCACGGAATGCTTGCTGTGTATTGCGGTCACTAAAGTAACGAGGGAGAGATAAGGGTCGCAACGGTGCACTTCCGCGTTACCACTTTCAAAATCTCCCGACAAACAACGAATTTCGAAATTGTGGACTCTAGTACGGTAACGTTCCGAAGAAGATCAAAGAGCAAATATGGAAAGTTTATCAAATTGAGGAAATAGAGATAGTTCATCCAAGCCAGCTTCCGATCCATCCGAGCATAGAGGTTGATCCATTGGCAATAGCTTGTTGCCCCCTACCATCCTCGATTGAGAGTTGCGCAAGACCGGATTCGATGACCTAAACAATCGATAATCACTCGGTACTGTAGCATCGAGGGAACCTCAAGGGCGGAAACGGTGCTTAGCGGGGGCATTGAGATGATCTCGTTCTGCATTCGATCAAAGGCGTCAGTAATTCTTTCCACGTCTTTCTCATGCATTTCCGCGCCACGGTTCTTCAAAAACTTTACATTGATTAATCAAAGGATGAAACACATCAAAATTCACCAGAACTTGACGAAGCTTGCCGAAAACCCTGAGAAATCGTTGAATAGCAAGTTCAATTTGGGCAGTGGACTTCTGTAATATACTTTTTCTCAGCTGCACATCTTCATAGTGCTAACCTGTAGATTCACTTTGATCGATCCCTCAATCGTAGTATTCTCAGCCAGCAAGCTTTCCAAAGATCTCAGAATCGATCGAATCTCCTCACACTGTTCGACAATTTTCTTCGCGAGTGCCTGCGACTTGATTTTTTTTTCGAAATTGAATTTTAAAACCCCCGACTTACCTTTCGTTTGATGTGCTCTCGCGTTTTCTTGTCGTTGGTTGTCTAAATCGAGAGCGTTTTTGAACACAAAACATGTTCTAATCTGACCAGGACACTAAACGCATTGAACGCCTCGAGCTGATTATTGCCCAGCAAGAAAATGTGCGCTTGCAGTTGGGATAGAGGTTTGCAATCTAGGTTTCGGTCTTGAATTTGTAAGTCATGCGGTAACTGAACAGTACCGTTATCGCACAGCACTGCGCTCTGCATTCTAGTCATCAGTGCGTACATTCCCTCGATCATTCGCTGGTGCTGAGCCATAAATGCGGCTGTGAGCTGGGTGGAACGCCTAAGAACATCAGATAATTGATAACTAAAACGGTACCGTACTCTTTCTCCTCGAGAATCCGATTGTACAGTTGGTCCTGCATCTTGGTAATTTTCTTATCGTATTCGAGACATGTCTTCTGATGTTCCTTTTCCTGAAAAAAAATCAGTTATCGATAAGTCAAGAAATTACGAACCTTCAGTAGAAGCTGATCGTAAACATCCTTGACCAAATTCAGCTTGGAATTCTCCTTAGGTCTCATCACCTTGTAGAGTACTCTGAGTGACGCTCAAAGAAGTATTTTGAGAGATACTAAACGGAGCGTGACCGTTATCGATTTCAACACAAGCAAAACGAACAGGAAACTTTATTCCAGAGAATTATATGATATACTGGCTAAATAGGAATTGAATTGTGAACTAGTGCAAATATATCATTTAGGGTCTTCCGTTCCTTTGAGGGACTGCTGAGCAGAATCACCACTCAGACTGAGCATGTTGAATCGACTCTGAAACGCATTTTCTTCTTTCAATGACTTCACCTCGATATAACCTGTTGAGTCTGAGCAATTTGTGCCTGTTTCTGTTCGATCATTCCCATCACCGATCCTTCATTCAGATTAGGCAAATCATAAATCTGATTCTTGATGAGGTCGAATTCCTTCGATAGACCATCAATAGCTTCCAGCGTTACGGCTTTGCGTTTCTGAATATGCATGTGGTCTCAGAATAATGCTTTGGACTAACGGTCAGCCCG
Source organism: Pristionchus japonicus (assembly GCA_900490845.1). Taxonomy (NCBI): domain Eukaryota; kingdom Metazoa; phylum Nematoda; class Chromadorea; order Rhabditida; family Neodiplogasteridae; genus Pristionchus; species Pristionchus japonicus. The sequence goes on along the minus strand of LS505141.1, from coordinate 592,126 downwards.
AGCACTTTAGTGCTAGTTCTGGTGAAAGTCGAAGTGAGTGACTGCAATTGTCGAAGAAGTCCCTGTATTTTGGCTAATTATTGAAGAGGCTGGTCATGAAAACTCACCCTCCACTCATTCCGCGTGGCTGCCAGGACAGACGTGCACGAGTCGAGCTGAAAAGGGTATTTTATGATCCGCTAAACAACAAGACAACCTGAGAAATTGTCTCCGTGACGGTTCTATGAAGGATCTTGTTGGTTTCATTCATGTTATTGGCGGCTTTCTGTAATGTGCTCAAATTATGTTTCGAATCCAAAATATACCTCAAGTGATGCGAAACTCTGCGAAGTCGGCTTCTTTTTGTAATCGCCAAATTCCTGAAATTCATTGGGATTGATCAAATATGAGGTTACTAACCAGCTCGAAGTTCGTGATGGATTCATCCGTATTCGACGCAATCTCATGCAACTTCGTCTTTAGTAGCATCAGTTTAGAGGTTTGCTGTTCGGATGCGAGAGCTCGAGGAATCGCACCGAGAATCTGCAAGAAACAGACGAATTCGGGTTCAAATTAAAGATCGAACTTGCTGGTACTGATGCGTATCGTCCTGTCGCTGCTTCATTGCAAGGAACAGCATTGCGTGCGATCGTCTGAGATTTTGTTTCAGGGGGTGTATATACACCCTAAGTCTCACTCTTTCTCCTGGATCATTTTTTCGTAGAGTCCGGCGCTGTGCTCCTGGTGTTGTCGCTCGCGCTCCATTGTTTGCGCGTGGATTTCTTTCTCCTGAAATCTACAATTTTTGACATCCGTTCAAAGGTTCCAAATGAAATACTAGATGCGTTGATTACCCTCTCAATTTTTTCATTCTCGATCCTCTTGAGCGTTGCAAGATCCTCGGCTTGCTGCAGTCGATTCGCCTCTTGCAATTTCTCCACTCTCTGCTCCGTTTCCTTCCTCAGAGTGTCAATGGCAGCATCTTTCGACTAAAATTCACAGTTTGCTAAAATAGGCCAAAAAGCTCACTTTAATGTATGCATCATGCCGTTTCTGCGTTGTAATTCTCTCCTCCTTCGTCATAGCTTCTTGTGCTTTCATTTGGCTGCAATTTCGAAAACAGGTTTGCAAAATGGCCCTCTTAACCTTTGAAAATCCTCCACGGCCTTAGCCTTTTCCTCTTTCAGAAGTCTTTCCCGCCTCTGTGCATCAGTTCTGAGCGCAAAGGTCTGAAAGATTGTTCCTTCTTATGAAAAATTCTGAAATTATTACCTCATTCTCAAACTTCTCTTGCGTTTTGTTCTGTTGTTCGTTGAACCTTTTCTGCTGTTCGTTCAAATTATCGAGATGCTTCTGAAACATCAGTTTCTTTGTTATAATTTAGGCAGTCCGTTTCCATTTACCTTATGTAGTTCACTCTTTTCTTTCTCGCTAGTCTTCATCAGAGTAATCTTCTCGTTATGCATGTTCTCTTTTTTTTGGAGAACCTCCCTGCTTCATTTCAGTAAAATTGCGTATTTATGACGTCACTGACTTGTTCTTCTCCTCGATTGTCTTAGTATAGCTCTTATTCAATTTGTCCACTCTTGCTTCCGCATCCATACGTTCTTTGGATAACTGCAAGTACCATTTGTAATTGATCATCGTTTCGATGAAACCTTCTCCTCATTATTCCTGATGATTTCCATCTCCCTCTTGCGATTTTCCTCATTCAATGCATCCTTTTCCTCGCTTGCTCTCTGCAATCGATCAACATTCTGTCCTAAGAAAAGACATCCCTACTCCTCCCCGGACAATTCCAAATATTCCCATAACTTCTCCGATCACCTACCCTGCGGGAAACCATTTTATTTAGGAAATGATTAAAGCTCATTTCTTTTTCGGGAGTTCAGGAGCGCCAAAAAGTCACTCAAACCTTCATTTCGGACATATTCTCATCATGCTTTCTCTGCATCGCAACATTGTGCTCCCTGAGTAAGCTAGCCTCCATCTCTTTCTGCTCCCTACAATAGTATTTCGAAAACAGTTTCGAAATTAACGAGTTCCACTCACTTCCTCAATCGTTCCTCGTTCTCCCTCTTCTCTCGCTCTGCCCTCTCCACTTCTCGCCTGGCTCGATCAGTCTGATATACAATCGATATTCAGAGCCGGATACAGTACTCACAGCGTCCTGCTGGGACCGCATCTGGGCCGCATGTCGATCACGATCCTCGCGTTCTCTCTGAAGTGGGCAAAATCGATACTACAACACAGCAAAAGGTCCTGATTGTGATGTAATCGTGTAGAATTGCAGCGTAAGTTTAAGGTGATAAAGTAAATTCACCTGAGCCGCAGCTTCCTTCTCTCTCTGCAGTCGATTTGCTGCCGCTCGTCTCTCTTCCGCAGTTTCACCGGTCAATCTAAAAATAGTGCAGCAAATCAAGCGCATTATTGGATCTGGATGGCGTACCCTTTGATTGCGTCAATTAATCCCATTGTAATGAGATCAACGAATCTGTGTTTCCTGAAAAAATGAGCAACGCAATAAGGAACAGTTGGTATCGTAGACTTGAACAGCCCATGCAACGGGCGGCTTGCCGTGATAAGCCCAGAGAGGAATCAAGATTAGAGTGGGGAGAGGAAGAGGGAAGAGTGATCAGAGCAACGCGAAATGAGATTAACTCTTCCGGAAGAGTGAGAGTGAGAGGGAACTCTTCCGGAAGAGTAAGAATGAGAGAGAACTCTTCCGGAAGAGTAAGAATGAGAGGGAGAAAATTGGATAGTTTCACTCGTAAACTCTTCCGGAAGACCTCTCACTCTTCCGGAAGAGTTAATCCCTCCCTCTCACTCTTCCTTTCCAAATCATTCCGCGTCGCGCAGAGCGGCAGAGTCTTCCTCTTCCTTTTCCTCTCCCCACTCTAATCAAGATGCATTTGATGAGACACTACGATAAAGACGAGCCGATCGCGCGAATTTCGAAATTGCAAACCTTGCTAAACAAGTTGTTTCGAAAGTTGGAATGTTAACTAGTATGGTTACAGTTTGTTCTACACAGTGGAACAATATTGGGGACTAGCGCGCATCTTCTTTCAGCTCTCATTGAATTGAATATGTACGAATGATAGGCACACGATGCTTTGAAGTTCACATCTCTAGTTTGCTCACCGTTTCAAGGTTGCACGATATCTTTCACACCATCACAAACAGTTTCATTGCATTTCTCTGCGTAGCCTGATAGGGAAGAGGAATCATTGCGGAAATAGCATCGCAACCCTTTCGATTGGTTGTCGTAAAACAGATTAGAATGGTGTGTATCAAACAAGCGTATGAAATCAAGCAGAAAACAAATCAATAATCGTGTCCAATTTTCAACCAAACTCTTATTTCATCTCTGCTTTTTGGAATGAACATTGTACAAAGTGTTAGATAGTGGAAGTATTCAAGAAAGCTACTGTGACTACAAATAAAGTCAATTGGACGAAAAACGAATCATGAAGCGGAACGGCCCCAGCCAATGTATTTCGCCAGCCATCCAGTTGACTGAAGTTTACTTCCTTCTTCACTTGTACCCTCTTCACTAATTTTTGTGCTCATCTTCGATTGCTTCCATTGATGCTTGCAGGCCAGTAATTAGCGCCTGGAAATCAGAACTAATTCTTGAATTACAAACATATGAGGTACTTCTTGGATATCTGGCACAGGCTTTGCACGTAGACTTTTCTATCCCTACCTTTTCTATCTCATTCCCTTTTACAAATCAGAGCGGTCGTCCTGGGCCGGATATCTAATAAATTCCACATATGCAATCGTACGTTATCGATCGTTCTCTGAGCACTGCGACTAATCCAAGATTCGAGAGTTTCCGCTTCCATTTCGGGTAAATCTTCGATCGATCCTTTTAATCTATCACATTCATCTTCAAGCTCCCGAAGTCGTGCTTTAGTGGTTTCCTAAGTAACAATTGTACAAGGATAATTATAAACGTTTCACCTGATCCTTGATCTCTCTCGTCACAGCTTTTGCATACTTGGTAGTTTCTTCACTCAGTTGTTTTAGTGCCTCCTGAATATTGTCGATAATGAGATTTTAGAAAATTTGAATCACTTTCCACATAGTCTTCTGCTCTCCAAGTGAATTGCATGCGCTAATCTTTAAAAAAACTGTTTCCTTATGAATACAACACGGTTTTAACCATTTTCAGTAGCTCACTGATGTTTTTCCTCATGGCTTGCGATTTATCAATGATATTATTCTGAATTTATATTCGTGAAATAAAAATAAATAAATATTGTATCTACCTCAATCTCATTCGTACCCTCGTTCGAGCATTCCTGGAAAGCATTTTTTCTTCAAATTATAATGCATACATCAAGCTCACTAGTTGAGACCAGTATTCGCTGCATTCGATTGCGACGTCGATAAGTGATGTTTTCATAGCTTTAATCATCGACAATTCTGCAGTAAGTAATCATGCATACGAAGTTGCAGTCAATGTGATGAATATTAACCTGCACTAATCTTCGTGTTATGTAGCAACTCCGAGTGTTCCTGCAATTTATAGGTTCGAAAATTTAGCATGACAAACCATGATGCTCACCTTAAACTTCGCTAGTTCGGATTGATTTGATCGATTTGCCAAGTAGAACAATTGCTCGTTCTTTCTTCTGAAATTGGATGCATTTACAGACAAAAAATGTCGCAGAATTATTTAATTCGACCAACTCCGATAGTTCGAACAACTTTCTCGCATCTTCTGCTTGCTTTTTCGCATTTTCACGAAGTATTTCTTCCTTCTCCTGTTGTAGTCTAGCAATCTGTAATTGTCATAAATCCACATTGACATAGTAGAATTTCCCAAACCTCAGCCTTGAATCTTTCTTGCAGTGTGTTGTAGTTGTCATACGCCTTGTGTAACTCTTCTCGATGAATTGCCTGATCCTGGAAAAATGAGGTTGCTATGGACAGGAGTTCACAAACAAGTTCTCACCTTCAACTTCGACGTTTCCGATTGAGCCAGTCTATTTGATAACTCAACGTTCTTCCTGAAATTTGAATATTTTCAAGAAGATATTTATCTTAGATGCTTACTTTGACAGCTCGAGCAACTCATTTGCAGATTTTTTTTGTTCATGAGCATGTGATCCAGCTTGATCTTCCATTTGTCTGTGCAAAGCTGATACCTGAAGTTACATTTGTGGTTAAATTCTAGCTTGAGTTTCATTAATTTCTAATGATAAATTTTCAAGTGCGTGGTAGAGGAACTGGAGAAATGCCATATTTGGCAATGATTCTTGTTTTTTTATTGATTCACCTCATTTTTCATGCCTTCAATCAGAATGTTGTGTTCCCTGTTGGCGTCCGAGAGATCATCGAGATGTTTCTTTCTCTGTTCGTCCATCTCTCGATGAGTGTTCCTCAGCTCTCGGGTCATATCCTAAATCATACAGAGTTGAGCAATCTTTTCTCTGATTGACGTTCTGAACGTTTTATTCAAGAAGATCACCTCAATAACTTCCTCGAAATGTGCTTTCATCTTCTCCTTTTCATCTTCAAATAATCTTCTCATCGATTCAGTTTCTCTGATATGTTTCACCGTTGAAGAGCCGTATATAAAAAAAGTCATACATCTTGCAATCATCCTCAACTTGTTTCTTCTCCAAACGAAGGGTTTCTTCCCTCTGCCGAGCTAGAGCACGTTTTGCCTTCAATCATTTCTTTCGAAATACAGGTATTCGTTTACCAACAATTTCGCCAGTATTCCCGTTTGGGAACGTGTGAAATGTACAGACGGTAATCTGACCTCCAACCGAGTCAGCATTTGTTCTATTCGTTCCGCACTTGCAGTCTCCATGCTATCGAGTGTATCCTGATAATTGGAGATTTGTTGTTGGCATCGGAGTTTGAGTGAGTCATTAGAAAACTAGATGATTTCGAAATCGCTCCCCAAACGATAAATTACGAAATAATGCGTTAAAGTTTTAAGGAGTACAGTAGAGGGAATTCTCTATTGTCGATTATGCATAGATTGGTTTATTGTAGGATGAACAGTCGCTATACCTAGGGGCCACAACGCCTATAGCCGATGTCAAGCAATGGGCTCAAAAGTATGTCCAAACTATCCCTCAGGACCCCAACAACAACATGCTTTTTACCGGAAGTCTTTATCTTGCCCCTAAGATGAGCTAGAGCCTAAAACGTGCGCGCGGAAGGCACTGTTTGTAAGGGGAAGAAGGCGAGAGGGGGTGAGGAAGGGGCGGAGTTTATTTTGCCCATCCCTCAAGCTCCAAACGGGCAGAGGTTCCCCCAATCGAGCCGAAGCTGTTCGATATGGCGAGGGCGCTTTCAATCTTATCCGGAGAGAGTGCGCTCTAGACACGCCGGGTGATAGATTTGCGGAGGAGGCAGAGGCGGAGGATGCACATTGTGACACACACGCCTGACACACACGGCCAGTCGAGAAGTTTCACTGCGTTTAGCGATAACCGGAACCAAATAAAATACGCGCGTACTAAAATCTTTAAAAAGAAAACACAAATCAACGAAACAATGAAATATTGTCTTTTTTTCTTAGAGACTCTCGCATAAGGACAAAGAATCAGAAAATTGCTATTCAAAGTTTGGGTTTACCCTATAAAGGGACAAACGAGCACTTCCCCAAACTTCTTATCGATTTTTGACCTATTTAGTGGAAAGTTTCACGCTTTGAAGAGTGATCAATCGATAGAGGGCGGTCATAGCTGCTCAACGCGACTTAGCTTGTGAAATTTGGTTAAGTTTGAGCTTTGTGTTTTCTCCTCCACGCTGTTTGGCCGCGCGCCTTGTCCATTGAAAAGGGGCGGAGCTTGCGGCCCCTAGCTATACCACAGAAGTTTGATCACTCAAACCTGTAATATGCTGTTCCGCTCCATCGCCGATATGAGCTCGATCTCAGAATCGATTTCGTCCATTTCAAAAGATCTGAAATTTGGAGAATAATAGCACTAAATTGGATAAGCTAAGCAAGAATGCGCTTTGACCAGCAAGGTAAAGATGGAAAACGCGAAGGTTGTTATCTCTCACACACTTTCTCGCTCACAAACAGTTCCATTCTCGACCCGTGACGATACTGTGATAGCAGACAAGGTGTTTCGAGCAATCATCTCTAATCGTTATCGTAAAGGGAGAGTTGAAAGTGGATAAGTGGCGCTTCCAAGAAAATCAACCTATTTTAGTTGTGGAACTATTTACATTTTACCGTGTAGATTAAAATGTCAAATGAATCACCAAGTCCTCCTTGCCACTTGTCAAATGTAAATGAATAATTGTTAGGAGATGAACGATAACAGTGTACAAATGCGTAACGGTGGAAAAATAACGAGATGCGAACTTTATTGATGGTAAGTGATAGGCCGAGGGATGAATTAATGGTAATGCATCAAAATGGAGAATCAAGAAAGTGAAATTTGACCAAATCAAAGCGGGGCATCATGGTCGCATTGTGCATTGATTCTTCGCCATTGGCTAAGATCACTCCATCGGGATATCGTCGAGAATCGTCTGGAAATATCTTATTAAGGTTGAAAATTTCACACTATCAATGTCACTAAATGAAAATGATTTTTAAAAATTGACCCGGTCAATCTTGTAAATCGCGTTGGCCTTGTCGAGACACTGAACGATCATCTTCATTTGGTCCAGCTCTCCTCGATTATTGGGCTTCGAGATAGTTGTAAGATCGATTACCGAGACAGGTCGTTTATCGAAAAGAATGGCCACTTTCATGAACAAACGAGCCTGAATGCAATTTGAATATTTTTTCCATTCATGAATATTCCAACCTCTTCTTGTTTCGCATTCGAGAATTCCTCCTTTCGAAGCTTGAGCCTTCGATAGTGAACGAACATATGCTCGCCAAGTCGTTTGAAATACTCGCCGCATATCCAGCAAAGGTGAGGATTGCCCAATTTGAGTCTACTGCAGAATTCTGCAAAAAATAATTTGTCCGAGTGTGCCAAAGACCACAAACTTTTCAAGTTGAGGGCATGTGGGCGCAGGGACTTGTGCATAACTCCAAAGTGCTTCTTGATATATAGCCTCAACAAAGCGACCTCTTTCTTTTGATCATTCAGTTCGGACAAATCGGAATCCGATTCCGAACTTGGCCAGGGTTCGTTTGAATTACGATCACTTTCTTCTTCAAAATCTGGAATAAAAGCTCTATAAGTAGCGACCGGAAGCTCCGCCCACTTTGAGGGGAAAGGAATTCCTCAAAACACGCGCGGAGGGTGCACAACTCGAGTACTCAATCAATTTTGACGATCTCAAGCGATTTTGGTAGCTATGAGTAGCCTTCACAAATACTCCGCGGGGCAAGATGTTCTGATCTCTTTGACTTGGTAAAAATCGATATTTTTCCGATCAAAAACGTGTTTAGAGGGGTTCCAATGATTGGATCCTTTTGCCTCTCGGCAAAATGACTAATTAGAATATTTTAGGATATTTAGAGGAAAAATTAGATTTTTAGCTATTTTTCCTGAATTGTGCAAGAAGCGCGGGGAGAGGGAAGCGAGAGAGCGGGAGGAGGGAGAGAGACACACGCGAGAGAGGCTCCGCCCCTTTCTCTCTCCTCTCGCCTCTCCCGCCTCTCTCTCCCTCCTGTTCGCGCGCACGTTTTCAACTGTAGCGCGCCTCAGAGACAAGATATTCACTTTCGGTAAAAAGTAGGATGTTACTAAGTTTACCACGGACTCATTAAACCCACTTTTGGCACAATTGAAAGAATTTCGCGATTTACGTTGTGGTCCCTATCTATAAGAAATTAAGGGAGTCTAGCTATTTTTACCTGTGGAATATTTTCGTTTGCGGCCCATTTTAGATAGTCCAGGAGCCTTCTTTGCTTCCACGGGCTTTGAAGTTATCATCTTGTGTTCTCCTTTGAGAGGCGGGCTTCCCGAGTGTCGCGACTTCTCAGAATATTCATCTACATATATATCTGACGAACCCATCTGTTCCTGCTAACATTTACTTTTTTAACGATTGGCATATCTGATTTTGATGATCGAACTTACAGACTGAACTGTAAATCGGTTCGTTTCCTTATCGGCAATCCATCTCAACGTCGTTTTTAATGACTCGAAAAGACCAATCACAAGATGAATTACAGGGTTCAGCCTGAAATTAGAATTAGACGATTAAACCACATATTTGAGCAAATGAGATCACCTGATTTCATCTGATTTCTCTTCGAGAAGACTCTTCATCGTATTAGGAGATGACGAAGTCAGAAATTTCTGCAATGCTAACGGTACCTCAGAACCCCCATCGCTCTCAATGAATTCTTGCATTAGACCGATAAACTTTTGCATGATATCTCCAGCTTCACATGAAAGGTTAATCGCCTGAAAATAAGTATAAAAAATTGCGGAACCCGTTCATCCAATCTCACTTTTTGTCGCTTTGCTTCCCACTGTAACTCCACATTTGTTGTTTCGAAATCGCACAAGCTCATGACAAATGAGAGCTACTTCAAGCCTCTGAATACAATGAAATCTAATGAGCGATCGAAAATGGCAACAAAAAAAACAGGTAAATAGATGAGAAACGATATGTGAAAGTAAATAGCCGTTCCTGTTCTTTAATTGTGTCTAAAATCGGATACGTCCGATTTGCTACGAGTATAACGGACGCATCCAGTCCACATCGACACAGACACGGGATAGTCATAAAGGAGCATTGAAATTGATCTTTTGGTATCTGGCGAGCGTAATGAGTTCGAATTCAGAATAAATCTCTTCCATTTCAAAAGAGAGTGCATTTGTTCTGAAACGAAAAGAGATGAAAATTCAAGGATGAAAATTAGACATGCGAAGAAAAAAAGTAGCTTTATCAGCAAGGTAAATCTGGAAAACGCAAGGCTTTTTGCTTATCTCTCTTCCTCACTCTCTGCATTTTCGGCACGTTTTGTGCACTGGTTGATCGAATTTAGCTACTTTTGCTTACAGAATGCACAATTGAAGGTGAAGTAGAACGGAGTTAACGCAGTACAAGTAATGAGATGAAAAACTAGAATTGAGGAAGAAGAAGGAGAGTAATACAACAAAAATCAAATCTTGTAAATCGCATTGGTTTTGCCGAGAGATTCTACAAACTTCTTCAATAAGTATTGACTTGTACATGACTCCGAAGACCTCGTCCAATTGATTATTCTGTCCTTGCACGACGCTTCTGCAATTTGATTTTTTCTTTCAGATTAATGAGTATTTGCATACCGTGTTCTTGAAACGGTCTTGCTTGTCGTCTGGCTTATGCTACACGATTCCAATCATTGCATCGCATCTTCAAACCTCGGAATGGTGCCTGTCTCATTGATTGATCGTTAGTTGACTTGGCGAGTGTAGCAATTCTGTGGTGTGTGAAGCTTCAAGTCGTCTTCTGCATTTCGGTCGAAGTAACCAATATTGAGTGTGTGTAGATCACTGAAAGTAAAATAGGTCAATGAAGCACACGTTTCAATTTTTTTGATTCTGATTCAAAAATATTTAATATTTATGCTGCATAATTCGATGAATATGATAAATGGATAGCGCTGGATAGAGTTGGATTGAAATGAATGAGCCAAGAAATGCAAGAACGGAACAGAGGTTCTCGCCTTATATTTGGTTTCACTTCGGAGACGTCCGATCTTCTCCCAGTAAATCGGAAGTATCCAGTCCACAAGATCATCGCCAGGGGGGGGGGGGGGGTGAGGAAAAAGCATCGTCTTGACAATTGATCTTTCGGTATGCCGTCTATCAAATCTTTTTCTCTCATTAACGCCTGATTACTCTGGTATGGTAGTAATTGTAAAGTGTGATTGGACCCGTTCCCTCCTTATTCCGCTCCCTCTTCGACATCGCACATACTGCGGTCCCTGAAGTAATCGTTGGTTTTTGATCTTTCAGATTCTTCAGGGATTGCATAGGCCATGCTGTTCTCACAGTCTGTTCGAGATGAAAACAGTACGTTACCTCAAAGATACTGAAGTTTAGAGCCAAGAGAGCACCATCGGTATCAGATTGCAAGAATCTCACATTGGAATTTTGATCGTTCAATGATTCATACATCCACTCCTATCTTTCCACCAATCAAATGAATATTCATCACTCTTGTTTGCTTGGATCCAATCAAAATCAATGGCCTACGTTGCCAGAAGCATTTACATTAATGTGGTTTCAGAATGGAGCGATGGCTTATAAAAGCGGGAGTAGATACTGAGACAACATTCCCGATTCAGTTTCTCCTATTTTCGTTGCCTTACATAGCCCAATTCGGCACTAACCTATCAGCATGCGTCTCTCCCTTCTTCTCCTCTCTCTTCTCATCTCCACCTCCGCCCAATCCTCTTCTCTCCAATCGGAATTGGACAAGATCGGTCAGGAATTTGAGCGCGCTATCAAGCAGATCTTCGAGGCTGTCAAGGAGCGTGCCAATGCCACCGGCGGCTCTCCAATCCCTTACTCCAACTCCACCGACCAATTTCGCGCCAAGATCGACAGATTCTTCGGTAATCTGACCAGAAATGTAAGATCAATCAACAGCACGGAAAACAGAGGCGGAGTGTTTTATCCCTACGGTGGATTCGTCAACATGACCAACCCCTTCGCCACTACTACTCCCGAACCGACGTTCATTGAGAAGTTCTTCGAGAGACTCTTCGGAAAGGTGAATAAGACGAGATCGAAAAGAAGTACGGAAGAATCGGATGAGGAATCGTCGGGAGAAGAGACTACCAGAGCGATCCGTCATACGAAAGGGCCTAGAGGGACAGGAAAGCCCCATGGCACAGAAAGACCACAGGGCTCCGAAGGACCCCGAGGAACGGGGAGACCCTCCGTGACCGGTCGCCCCAGTGGATCCGCGAAGCCGTCAGGAAGCCGTGGCCCATCTTTCGGTTCCTCTCGTCGCCCCAATGGCCACTCCACTGTTCGCTATGTCACCGGAAAACCTCGTATTGTTAGAGGAACAACTACTCAGTGATTGATTGATTTTGTGTGATAAAGAAACTGTTCATCAAATGTGTTTGGAAGCAAGAACATGGATATAAAAAGTGGTGCCAGAAGGCCAATTTATTCGACATGTGATTGTGCGTCAATAATCAGAGTCTTCATCCTCAGATGACACGGCATAGTCCGACTCTTCTCCACCTTCCTCGTCCGGGGCAGTGAACTGAACAGTCAAAGTGGTGACTTCGTTAGTTTTCAATTCTTCGCATCCGTCGTCACGAAAGAATCGAATCATTGCTTCGTATCCATGATCACGATGGAGTCGAATCACATAGTTCTTCTCGTCCGCATAGTACTGAAAGATCGCATTGTTCTTCTTTCGTTCAACACAATATTTTCCAATTGATTATTAGATGCATCCTTCAATTCATCATGAAGAAGTGAGAAAATGCACAAAACGTCTAATACACACACTAAAATGTGCACAAGCAAGTTCTTGGAACGAAACCTTACCCTCAAGTCAGTCTCGAGGTTGGCCGAGACTTCAACCTCACCGATTTTCTTCGTCGTCGAAATGGTCCAATCGCCTTGTACACGGCGTCGTAATCGTGCCTGAACATTCAAGACTCGATATTTTGAAGATATAATCAACAGTCCACGAAATCGATCACCTTTAAAAGTTCCATCACCCATTCTGCATCGATAACAAGATGCTTCGAATAGAGATCGTCATATTTTATTAGAGTGCCAATCATTTCTCTATCCAATACTTCTCTATTTGCCTGAAAATTGTTCGTTACGAATTGATCCATGCAAACATTATCGATTTTTTGTCGAGGTGAAAGACTCATACCACGTCAGTTGCCTCATACTCTTCGATAGCAAGGCAGTGAGGATCTGATGACGCTGCGAAATCTCGTAAAAATGTTGCATTTACTGATTTCGATGAGGTGATACCAGCCTCAACAAAATATGTATCGGGTCGCAACGATATTATCCAATTGGTGAATCTTAAAAAAAATTTCGAGTCAAAATATTGACATTAGCACAAAACAACGAGCCTTTTCATGCTGTACAGTTGGAAATCATCATCGAAATTGGTTCTTCTGAAAGTGAGATTGCATTCTTCCTGGCCTTTGAAAAGGGTGTTAGGCTGATTTGTCAAATTTTTCTCGGAAATTAAATTTTCATAAATTTTACGTGGTAAATATATTTTCATAAAAGTCATTTCGTAATTGCACTTTCGTAAAGCCCATCTCGGAAATTTTTTCTGGGAACCGCTCTCTCGGAAAGATCGAGGAGGGAATGATTTCCCACTGTGAGAGGGGAGAATGAGAGGGAAGAATGGACAATTGAACTCATTCTCACTCGATATTTCCGAGATGGGCTTTTTCATTTTCTCTCTTCCCACTCATTTCATTCCTCTCTGATCTTTCTAAAAGCGCTGTTCCCATCCAATCTTTCCGAGATAAAAGTTTCCGGAAAAATTCTGATAAGTCAGCCTACCACCTTGAAAAGCTTCTCGCAGTGATTCATAAAAGTATCCTCGATTACTATCTAAAAGAATATGTCCTTGCTGGAAGCTTTATTGTAAGCGCTCAAATTGGTGATCAAATTCGACGTTGAACCGTGAGCGGGAGTCGTTCGCTTTTTCTTAATGATCTTCTACTCTCCCGCAGAATAGTTCGGACAAGCGACGAAAGAGAAGTCTCTCGTCTCTTTCTTATTTATAAACTATAGCGCTTAAGTAATGGTACTTGTCTAGTTTCCCGGAAGAGTGTCTAACCTCCATCCGTCTCCGACCAAGAACTCTGCGCTTGAAAATGTCTAATTAAGAATGAGTGAAACTCTACTATTCTTCCGGGGAACTAGACAAGTCCCGAAGTAATAATGATCCCATCTCCTTTTTGATTCACATGGCGTAGCTGTTGACAAGTTACAAAAAAGGTATTCGAAATATCGAGAGATTTTCATACTCCTTCAAATTCTTTCATGCAAGTTTGAAGATAACAAATTTATCAACAGAATCAACAATATCGAACGAAACAGTTCGAGAGAAAGAATGAGAATCGAATCTCAAGCATAGCGGACCTCAATGATTTGACCGAGTGCGCGGTGGCAGAGCGGGCATCGGGGCTGCGCCTGAAATCACAATGCTCTATTCTTTCTACTCATGGATTTTTTTGTCAAATAATAGGTCTTACGAGTCTCGCTGTTCTGCTCCACTCCTGCAGGCAGCTGAGGCAGAACACATAGCGTCCTGTGCATGAACTTCCGCGTGCGAACACGTGCGCCGGGTCGGCGCGAAGAAGATCGGCAATGCCCTGCAGGCAGATCGAGCATTCATCGTCTGCCTGGACTTCGGAGATCGACAGATTGAGAGGCTCGGCTGAAAATGAATTGGTTTCCACAAAGAATATCGATGAAAAGGAAGGATTGCGAGAAACCATTCAGACCTCGTGTAACAGGCTGAACCACAGGTTGGTTCATTGCTTCGTCTCGCCACGGCGTCGCGAAGCGAACACGGAATGGTTGCGGAGCCGCGACGGGCAGCACTCCTCGAGCACCACGGCCGACCGTCCAGACAATTGGAGGAGGCGGAACAACAGCAACTCCGTCCCTTCTCTCGTAATGACTGAGGATGCGAGTGTTCTCGTCGATGCGCAGCTCCCAGACTGGTTCGTAGAAATTGATGAGTCTGAACAGATTAACAGTTTATCCGAGAAGTTAAAACGTAATTATTCAACGCACCTGCGCCAATCGGCTTGAGAAATATTGGTCCTGAATCTCATCAACAAAAAGAGAATTGACTCTTCGTTGCGATTCCAGAGAGCAGCATCGGTGGCAATCTCGTTTCGCAGCCGATGAGTGTAGCTGCAATTGTGAATTGAGTAAAGCAGAATAATTGGGTGCTATATCCCATATTTATAGCTCATCACTTACTGCTGAGCCATAGAACTAGCACTATGGTCGAAGTCATTGTGTTCGATTAAGAATTGACGCCAGAAATTGACGCCATTGGGAGACGGAGGTGCTCCCGCTCCAAGACTGTGCATTGACCTGAAATGGGCATATTACAGAATTCTCCAACTAAACAACCCAAGACACTCACCTGTAAACGAATTGAACCATCAGCCTTCTTTCGTTGATAAGATATGTATTTCTAAGGGACATCGCCTGAAATATATTGATACAACTTCTGCGAAAACGAGTTGATTGCAAATAATGTGAAAAGGCCAAATGAAACGAGAGTGAGAACATTAGCTAAAACTACATGTTCAAGTAAATGGAGGTAGTTTGTAGAGAATGATGTAAATTGAGATGGTAAGTGAATATGAAGATTGTATGCCAAACCCAAATGCTGACGGAAGTACGGAGCTGGGTAGGAGCGAGGGATAGAGGGGAGAGATGAATAAGGCGAAACATACGCAAGTAAGATGGAACCAAACTAGGTGCACAAGACAAGATACACGGCAAGCCAATCTTACCAGTTGGTAGATAGGAAGAGTGAGGGATGGAGGGATGTGATGAACATGGAGCAATATACACAAGTTAGATGGAACGCACAAGAGAAGATACAAGAGAAGATACACGGCAAGCCCATATTTTCAGTTGGTAGATAAGAAGAATGAGGGATGGAGGGATGTGATGAACATGGAGCAATATACACAAGTTAGATGGAACGCACAAGAGAAGATACAAGAGAAGATACACGGCAAGCCAATCTTACCAGTTGGTAGATAGGAAGAGTGAGGGATGGAGGGATGTGATGAACATGGAGCAATATACACAAGTTAGATGGAACGCACAAGAGAAGATACAAGAGAAGATACACGGCAAGCTCATCACACCAGTTGGTAGATAGGAAGAATGAGGGATGGAGGGATGTGATGAACATGGAGCAATATACACAAGTTAGATGGAACGCACAAGAGAAGATACAAGAGAAGATACACGGCAAGCCCATATTTTCAGTTGGTAGATAAGAAGAGTGAGGGATGGAAGGATGTGATGAACATGGAGCAATATACACAAGTTAGATGGAACGCACAAGAGAAGATACAAGAGAAGATACACGGCAAGCTCATCACACCAGTTGGTAGATAGGAAGAATGAGGGATGGAGGGATGTGATGAACATGGAGAAATATACACAAGTTAGATGGAACCAAACTAGGTACCTCAGAGAACATTCCCGGCAAGCCGATCACACCAATTAGGAAGACTGAGGAATGGAGGGAGGGATGAATAAGGCGAAAGAAATACAAGTTAGATGGAACCAAACTAGGTACCTCAGAGAACATTCCCGGCAAGCCCATCACACCAATAAGGAAGACTGGGGAATGGAGGGAGGGATGAATAAGGCGAAAGAAATACAAGTTAGATGGAACCAAACTAG